>JAZAYU010000251.1:0-411594 GCA_038501625.1 Corbicula japonica | reverse complement strand
TGAATTCTCCTTGAGCACTCCAATGCAATGGTACTGATGAAATCTCATTGAACACTCCAATACAATTGGAATGATGAATTTCCTTGAACATTTCAATACATGACAATTCATCATATTAACGTTCACGACTTTACCACGACAATTCATCACGTTGACGTTCATGACTTTTCTATGAAAATTCATCACATTGACGTACATGACTTTACTATGACAATTCATCACATTGACGTTCATGACTTTACTATGACAATTCATCACATTGACGTTCATGACTTTGCTATGACAATTCATCACGTTGACGTTCATGACTTTACTATGACAATTCATCACATTGATGTTCATGACTTTACTATGACAATTCATCACATTAACGTTCATGACTTTACTATGACAATTCATCACATTGACGTTCATGACTTTACTATGACAATTCATCACATTAACGTTCATGACTTTACTATGACAATTCATCACATTGACGTTCATGACTTTACTATGACAATTCATCACATTAACGTTCATGACTTTAATATGACAATTCATCACATTAACGTTCATGACTTTACTACGACAATTCATCACATTGACGTTCATGACTTTACTACGACAATTCATCTGGTCATCGTGTCTGTTACAGGGAACTTGATTGCGGTGTGTTTAGAACCTTTCGTATTTATTCGGTAAAACTATTCAAAAACGTTTTATGAGACTAGTAGTGTATTGTTTAAAGTAGTTTGAAGGTATCGCATTAAAGAAAAACAAGAGAGTAGTGTTACTAATCATTAAAGATTATCCTTTACTATATTACTTGTTTATGAGCACATTGTTAACTCGATTATCATACAAGAATCAATAAAATCAAGGTATTTTTCATTTTCATTTTCGAATGGTAACGATATTGCTATACAAGTTTAGAAGTTCCCGCCCAATACAGATACATTATTACCTCTCTATATAATTAAATCATTCGAAAGAAAGTCAAGCTTTGGGGTATTATCTGTTTTCATTTCGAATTACCAGTACACTAATGGCTGCAAAAGTTACAAGTCGACTAGCTTTTTGGAAAGCTTATTGTTGAACATCACCGCATTCTATGAATTCTATTTTGTTTGACAATGAAATAAGGCGGAGCTTCTATAAAGATATGCGCAGTGGTATAATCTAAGTAATTAAACTTCCTTCCATTACAATGAGTTCTAACTTGTGGGACACTGAAATAAGGCGGAGCTTCTATAAAGATATGCGAGGTGGTATAATATAAATAATTTAACTTCCTTCCGTTACTGTGAATTCTGAATAGTGGGACACTGAAAGAAGGCGGAGCTTTAATAAAGACATACGCAGTGGTATAATTTAAGTAAATTAACTTCCCTCCGTTACCATGAATTCTCATTTGTGGGACACTGAAGTAGAGCGCAGCTTCAAATAGGATATGCACAGTGGTTTAAACGAAGTTACACATTACACTTATTACGGAGTATATGAGAACATTAAAAACATGACCAAAGAAATGAAACAAATATCAACCATGTTAAACACTAATTTACTAAATAACCGTGGGTGCTTGTATTAAGAGCATTACTTGTTCAAGACAATAATATACTTATAACAACGACTTTAAATGCTAAATGAGCAAAAAGTTGTATATATGTGCGGAACAGTGTTTATTCCGACGAAGGATTTTATAAGTGGTATGTTTATTTTATTTACTGCCCCGATTGTGCAAGATAAAGTTGAAGATAACTCTTCTCCGTTCTTTTAGTTATAGTCTGTTCTGTTTTGACTTTTCAAATATTTTCTTAAAAATATCTGTGTCCGGTTAGTCAGGCGGGTAGAGTGTCCAGTGTAATTTACAGATATATACGATAAAGAATATCAATATTATTGTTAATCACATTTCAATATTTAAAATAGTTCTACAGCCCAAGCCTTCTTCAGCAGCCACCCTAAGGAGTGACAAAAAGTGGCTTCTCTACACAGGTGGCTGTTAAAGATAGGTTAAATTTAGAACACAATGTCAGTTTATGACATACAAACTGGCTGTTTAAGGCAGGTGGTTACTATTCGCAGGTGGCTGCTAAGGCAGATTTAACTGTATATTGAATGTATGAATACAATTTGTTGAAGAAAATAGTTCTATATTGAATGTTTGAATACAAATTGTTTAAAAAAAATACATCTTTATTGAATGTATGAATACAAATTGTTGAAGAAAATAGTTCTATATTGAATGTATGAATACAAATTGTTTATGAAAATAGTTCTATATTGATTGTATGAATACAAATTGTTGAAGAAAATAGTTCTATATTGAATGTATGAATACAAATTTAATTTATTGAAGATATCTTAATTATCCTTTTTTCTTGGTCAAACTGTCACCAATACTTCCCTAGAAAATTTTACACTTTTCTTGTCGGTGTTCATATAATTAAATTTATCGTTCTTCATGGCATAATTGTAGATGAACAGACAACTGAGCAGGCTGGTGATCAAGTATATCAATTCAACATTAATAAAGCTAACTGTTCTGCTGGAAAGATAACAGATTCCGATACCTACAAGAAACGACTCGGGCTAGGGACAAAACAGCTGCTATTATTACACCAAACAATATGGGACTTGGCACGAGTAGACAACAACATCGTACCTTTACAGGTTCCTATCTTTATATTTTAATTGCTAATATACTGACTCTACGTGTTCACATATTAAAGGGTTATTATATAAAACACAGATTACCGTATAATGGGTTTTTCTTGCGAGAATAATATTTTCGCTATTTTCGCGACCAACGTGAATTCGCTAAAATTAAAAACGCCAAAAATTCCCAACAAAATTCGCGCTAATTTCTGTAAGTGCACTTTTCGCTAAAATTACAACCGCGAAAATTAAAATTACGACAAAATCGCGAACATTTTTGATCGCGAAAATAACCCATTATACGGTATTTCAGTCTTTTTATATATTACGTTTCGGCCTAGATAGCTCTAGATAGCTTTCACATTTTGATAATTTACATGTTATCAAAATGTGAAAACTAGAGCGATTTGTTAGATTTAATAAAGGCCGTAAGGCTGAAATGTAATATATAAAAAGAGTGAAATCAACTGTGTTTTATATTATATCCCATATCCCTTCGGATATTTTAAAGATTAAAGGGTTATTTACGAAATTCTCATGAATTGTGAACGTTCGTTGTTAATAAGATCGGTGAAATTGTAATATGGGGCGCGTCACGGGAAAAGGTATATTAGGACAGTTGACGTCAATCTTTGAAATGACGTCATAAATTTGAGCAGACGACATTATTTTTTATGCATTTCGCGGTAAAAATATTCTCAAAATGTGTTACAAAATCACATTTTTGTTATAAG
Source organism: Corbicula japonica (assembly GCA_038501625.1). Taxonomy (NCBI): domain Eukaryota; kingdom Metazoa; phylum Mollusca; class Bivalvia; order Venerida; family Cyrenidae; genus Corbicula; species Corbicula japonica. The sequence goes on along the minus strand of JAZAYU010000251.1, from coordinate 408,217 downwards.
AAATTGATTTATGATTGTAAGTTCTTTCTAAATTTAGTTACAACTAAAATATCACTTAAATTGACCGAAGGTACCATTTCCCGTGACGCGCCCCATATTGTTTTTAAATAACAGGATACATGTTCATTATAGTTATTACATTGCCATTTTCCGAATCAGTCAGGTTAACAGTCCTGAAGTTTCCTTTTAAACCAAGTGCGGCTAAAACACAAAAATAATATTTTTTGTATTGTGTGCTTCAAAGTGTTTGCCAAAATTGAAAACTTAACAGAAAGATGTAAACATCAATTGTTTATTATATAAATCAAATATACAGCCGGAAGATTTATTCGGCCAATATGTATCAATATGAATTCCTTATTTACAGCACTTAAAGATGACCTTATCATACACTACCGGGAGCACGAGTCCCAGATCCCAGCCGCCCCGCTGGTTGAGGAACACAAAGTTGATTTAGAAGATTTATACGTAACACCTCCCATGTGGGCTTACGATAATCCTTATCATTTTGGACCTGGTAACGCGGCACTCATGGGGCAGAAAACTTCAGATACAGATGCCACAAAACGACAGAGAACTACAGTCAGTCAGATATTTCGCAGCGGCGACAACGTTCGATATAAAAAGATATACATAACGGCAAACGCTGGGTGTGGGAAGACCTCGCTATCACAAAAGCTTACCATGACGTGGTGCCAAGCTCATTCACCGCGGAAGGCGCTGAAAAAGAAATACGAAGGTGCAGAATTAGCCACAGTAAAATATTTTGATCTTCTGTTCCTGCTTCACTTAAGGGACTACCAGTCTGAACCCAAATGTAATCTCGATGATTTGATTATCCAAATGGTGACAGAACATTTGCCAAGAAATACACTTTACACAAAAGAGGTCCTTCAATGGATATTGCACGAAAAGAAATGTTTAATTATCGTCGACGGCCTCGACGAGTGGGCCCATCCGGACAATTGTGGAAAAACGCCTGCAGTACCCCACAACAACTATCCGGACAGTTGCACGGTGCTCACCACGTCGAGGCCGTGGAAGTTGGGAACGATAGGGCTGTCAGAACATAATATTGATCGACATATTGAAATTGCTGAACTCGATATGAAGACACGTGAACAGCTTGAAATCAGTGCAGTGCGAATACTTAATGAAAAGGGATTAAACTTGGCAGGGAAAGATAGGGCAGATTTCGATAAAGAAGTCAAATCAGTTCAAATCGGGGAAATTATTTACATTCCGTATATTCTGCTTCAGCTTATGTGCTTGTTCTTTGGTGGTCTTCCGATTGGTAAATCAAAATGTGAAATTTACAGTAACATTACTGAATTAACACTTAAACGTGGTCTAATTAAAAAGGATGTTGTCAGGTATCCATGTACAGTCAAACGATAACCCGCCAGTACCGATCTGTATGAAAGAAAACGAGACATGTAAGCTTTATATCAGCCTAATTAAGAAGCTAGGGAAATTAGCATGTTTTACATTATTTGGCGAGAAAAAAGAAACGTCTTTGATTTTCGATAGTAAAGTTGTTACTCAGTACTTGACCGAGCAAGAAATTGATTTTTGTTTGAAAGTTGGGCTGTTGTGTCAAACCAAGGACAATAGTATACTCGCAGAAAGGCGATATAAAGTTTTCTTTCATCACAAATCGGTGCAGGAATTTTTCTCTGCGATTTATATCACTTCAGAATGGGAAAACAATACTGTACAATCAACTATTTTTAATGCATGTTCATCCCTTACTAGTTCTTTAGAAATGTCCAACCTGTTTGTTTTTGTTTGCGGTATGAATCACGAAGTATATACATGTATTTCCGGTGAGCTTCAGAAGATCGTTGAACGTGACGAAGTAACATGTCGATATAGACCCGACTTATATACTCCCTGGGAATACTCGGTTTATGGTGACGATTGGGAACAATGAAATCTTACCAGTCAATGCAGGTGCAGTGCTTTCAAGAATGTGTGAGAAATAGAAACGAAAGTTGTTCAATCCATCTATACGACATCGTGCTTGATGACAGCCTAACAGAGGATGATTTAACAGCTTTAAACAAAATAATTCTCTTATGTAATGATAACGTGAAATCTCTACATAAAGTCTCCAGATGAGAAGATAGGAAGCTTCGTTAAGAGCCTGGATCCTGGTGTGTTCACCTCCCTGGAGACATTGAGAGTAGAATGGTGTGACAAGGAACCAGTATGGCTGGCTAACATCCTCACTGAATATGCCCCGTACGTTAAAATGTCTGACACTATCAGGAACTAAAGAAATATATGTCTCTGTCTGATAGCAGTATAACTGCGCTGACAGGACTGACATGCTTACAATCATTGTATCTTCTGAACGTTAACATGACTCACAGTAACCTGAAACGTCTGTACGCTTATATCAGCCAGATCACAACACTGACACAGCTCAAGCTGGTGGGGATAGACTGCTCGGACCACAAGGATCAGGACCACCGTGATTGTGACGTCACCTTGGAACCTACATCTCCTGAACAAGCTGAAGATGCTGTATCTTTACGGGTACCGTGTAGAGAGCTACATGTTAAGCCTACATATCTAGAGAAGTTCGAGTTCGCCAGCATGATGATGACAGACAGTGCCAGTGCCTCCCTGCTAGAAGATCTCCGTACAGCACCGGTCCTCACATCATTAGGGTTAGGCGACATGCCATCCAGCCAGATGATCCAAATCAATCATACATTAACACAGCTACAGCATCAGCTCCAGTATCTCAAGCTTGCGAAATCGATATGTGTGACGTCATACCGCGATTATCTCCTGCAATGACAAAGTTAGAACGCGTGGATCTATGGGATGTTAAATTGTCGTCTGCTGCTTGGAGTGAACTTTTCCACAGCGTCGGCCAGCTACCACAGAGTATCACCGTTAACCTCGGGTGGATTACAATGACATCCCAGGAGTGGAGAGAACTGTTGCTCAGTGTCGGCGGTATGCCACAGGTCGTCACGGTGGAGTTAGAGGACTGTAAGGGACCATCCAGGGAGGAGTGGGCGGCTATTGTCGACGTGATCAAGTCAACTCCTACATTATCACTATTACAAGATTTAAGTATCGACGATGATGGCGATGCATCACTGACTCTGAAAAGACAATAAAGTTATTAAATATAAAAGCAAGCTGGATTATCATTTAACCATGCAGTTTTAATGAAACAAAGAAAAAAATCATTTACATAAAAAGTGACAAAGATATTTATTTTAAGATTTGTATTTAATTTTACTACACTAAAGTTTATGATCTTTGAAATATTTCTGAAGTATTCATTCGGCGATACATGTATATACGAACTTCCCATCGGTATGGTCAAATTAAAAACAAACAGTATAACAGTTTAATGAAAGTTCGCAACAAAATAAATACTTAATAATACATTTTTAGCCATGTAATCTTTTAAATGCATTAATATTTAAAAAACCTAACTTAACAAAACATCTAAATTGTGAAACGAGTTTTCATGTACATTGATTGCACTTGTATATAGACAAAGTAAAAATGTATTTATTGATTGAAAAAATATATAATTGAAATATTGATACTACTCGTGTTAACGATCCAACCTTTGCTAAACACCACATGTAAACAAAGACCACCTGTGGATAAAGACCTTTTTTTTGCTCCGCACACTATTTTTAAATAAGAAATTCGCACGTGAACAAAGATCACTACAGGTTTTCCCCTAGGTGGTCTTTTAAGACAGGTTTGACTGCACACATATTGTTCATACCTGTGTGCATGTATCGGTTGTACATGTATATTATTGATTAAAATTTGTCTTTAAACCAATGATACGTTTGGATAATTTATTTATCACCTATAGATGTATATAATTATGTAAAATTTTAAAAATGAATAAAAAATTTATTGATTAAAACCTTTTCTTTTCAATTTCTTTCAAACAAAACAAACTATACAGCAGGTATCCAAAGTATAAAACACAGTTCACGGTCCAATACATGACTTTCTTGATCTGGGTTTTATACATTGGCAGGTATCCGATAAATCTGTGCAAGTGTAGACTAAGATAGCTGGACACAAACAGATCATGATGTAGTCCCAGATCCCGTTGTACACCCAGATCTCAGTGAAGACCAAGATAGCTGGGCACAAACAGATCATGATGTAGTCCCAAATCCCGTTGTAGACCCAGATCTCAGTGTAGAACAAGATAGCTGGACACAAACAGATCATGATGTAGTCCCAGATCCCGTTGTAGACCCAGATCTCAGTGTAGACCAAGATAGCTGGGCACAAACAGATCATGATGTAGTCCCAGATCCCGTTGTAGACCCAGATCTCAGTGTAGAACAAGATAGCTGGGCACAAACAGATCATGATGTAGTCCCAGATCCCGTTGTAGACCCAGATCTCAGTGAAGACCAATATAGCTGGGCACAAACAGATCATGATGTAGTCCCAGATACCGTTGTACACCCAGATCTCAGTGAAGACCAAGGTAGCTGGGCACAAACAGATCATGATGTAGTCCCAGATCCCGTTGTAGACCCAGATCTCAGTGTAGAACAAGATAGCTGGGCACAAACAGATCATGATGTAGTCCCAGATCCCGTTGTAGACCCAGATCTCAGTGAAGACCAATATAGCTGGGCACAAACAGATCATGATGTAGTCCCAGATACCGTTGTACACCCAGATCTCAGTGAAGACCAAGGTAGCTGGGCACAAACAGATCATGATGTAGTCCCAGATCCCGTTGTAGACCCAGATCTCAGTGTAGAACAAGATAGCTGGGCACAAACAGATCATGATGTAGTCCCAGATCCCGTTGTAGACCCAGATCTCAGTGTAGACCAAGATAGCTGGGACAAACAGATCAGGATGTAGTCCAAGATCCCGTTGTAGACCCAGACGAAGCTGACTCAGATCAAGTTCTAAGTGTAGACCGAGAAAGATAGAAACCTTCCAACTGGATTATTAAACTAATCAAATAATAATTAAGTGGTAACTTTTCTATTGCAACATCAAACTGTTACAAGATAATTATCTGGTAACATTCCTGTTTGAATACCGAACTGCCACATGATAATTATCTGGTAACATTCCTATTGGGACATCAAAAAAGCCACATGATAATTATCTGGTAACATAATAATCTGGTAACATTCCTATTGGAACATCAAACTGTTACATGATAATTATCTGTTAGGATATCGGACTGCCACATGATAATTATCTATTAGTAACATTCCTGTTAGGATATCGAACTGTCACATGATAATTATCTGGTAACATTCCTGTTAGGATATCAAACTGCAACATGATAATTATCTGGTAACATTTCTATTGGAACATCAAACTGTCACATGATAATTATCTGGTAACGTTCCTGTTAGAATATTAAACTGCAACATGATAATTATCTGGTAACATTTCTGTTGGAACATCAAACTGTCACATGACAATTATCTGGTAACGTTCCTATTAGGATATTGAACTGCCACATGATAATTATCTGGTAACAATTCTATATGAACATCAAACTGCCACGTGATAATTATCCGGTAACATTCCTATCGGGAAACCGAACTTACACATGGCAATAATGTTGTAACATTTCTATTAGGGCATCAAACTGTTACAAGATAATTTACCGGTAACATTCCTATTGGGACATTGAAATGCCAAACAATTATCTGGTAACACTCCTATTGGAACATCGAACTACCACATGATAATTATATGGTGACATTTCTTTCGGGATATCGAATTGTCACACGATAATTTTATGGAAACATTCCTATTGGTATATCGAACTGTCACATGATAATGATCTGGTAACATTCCCATTGCGACATCGAACTGTCATATGATAAATATCGGGTAACATTCATATTTGTACATCTAACTGCCACATGATAATAACATGGTAACATTCTTTTTGTGATTTTTAATTGCCATGTAATAATTATCTGGAAACATTCATGTAGGACACCAAGCTGTTACATAATATTTGGTAACATTTCCGTTGGGACACCGATCTAATAAATAATAATTATCCGGTAACCCAACTGCCTCGTGATCTTTGTCTACATACATGTTTTTACTCCGAGGCGGTAACCAATTAGTTTTTGTTTATCGTTGTCTATTCCGAATCGATCATTTAATAAAACACGCTTTCTTTTCCACTAGAGAGTTAGCTGTGTGGAATGTCTGTGTCCTCTGGATGTGGCAATTAACTTATAAAGAACTGTACTACACAAAAATACATGTAGGCTGAACTACATTGATTTGTTCAGTGTTTATTACTCTTGGATGTTTACAAGTAACATCAGAACAGTTTAAATAAACTGAAATTAAATGTGTAAATAATAATCAATAAATAACTACATAATTGCACATACAAAAAACCAATTTAGAATGCATAATTAAACTTATACATTCAACAAGTACAATAAATTCATATAGCAGAGGAATGATGAACAAGTTTGCTCATTTTAACAACTATACTATAAGAAGAGTAAAGTGATTTTGAACAACATATTCCTGACCACAGAACAACAAGGGTCATCTACAGTCATCATTGTTCTTTTCATCAATAATGAATACAGCAAGTATCTACAGTCATCATAGTACTTTTCATCAATAACAAATACAGCAAGTATCTACAGTCATCATTGTACTTTTCATCAATAATAATACAGCAAGTATCTACAGTCATCATTGTACTTTTCATCAATAACAAATGCAGCAAGTATCTACAGTCATCATTGTTCTTTTCATCAATAATAAATACAGCAAGTATCTACAGTCATCATTGTACTTTTCATCAATAACAAATACAGCAAGTATCTACAGTCATCATTGTTCTTTTCATCAATAACAAATACAGCAAGTATCTACAGTCATCATTGTACTTTTCATCAATAACAAATACAGCAAGTATCTACAGTCATCATTGTACTTTTCATCAATAATAAATACAGCAAGTATCTACAGTCACCATTGTACTTTAACAGTCATCAATAATAAATACAGCAAGTATCTACAGTCATCATTGTTCTTTTCATCAATAATAAATACAGCAAGTATCTACAGTCATCATTGTACTTTTCATCAATAATAAATACAGCAAGTATTTACAGTCATCATTGTACTTTTCATCAATAACACGAGGGGTGTTCGGGAAGTTTAAGGACTTTTGCTGTATTTTAATAAATAATATGAATTTAAAGATAAGAAAAACACAGTTACAAAATTTATTTCTTTTACAGCCAGCTGTAAAAATTACAAATATGTACATAAAACAGTAAGTAAATTACAAATAAAACAAAACATACACCAAAGCATACCCGGAGCACGCCAACGCTTAAATGTTAACGTTATCATTCATAAAACGTCATATTGGCTCATTTTTCAACGTAATCGCCGTAAACCGCGATGCACTTTCTTTGTCGATTGACCCATTTGTCGTATGTGTCTTCATACCAGGCAGTGTTGAATGTCGAAACTATTCTCTGTGTTTCAATTTGAAGATCCATTCCGGAATCAAAACAATGAAAAACACAAACATGTGTTTCCCGCCGCTTTTCTGCACACGTGCTTTCTTTGGTGGAGGACTTCCGGGAGTTTTCCAGAAGGACGATTCCTGCTTCGATTCCGGGTCAAAGTGAAAAAACCATGTTTCGTCTGTTGTTATAATTCTATCTAGGAATGCAACCCTCTCTTTCAACGCTTTGGACGAACTCGTGGGAACAGCGTAATCTGCATTCGCGCTCATCATTCTTGAGTAGTCTCGGAACCCACCTCGCACTAACTTTTGACATGTTGTCTTCTTTAAGGCAGTCATGGACGGTGGACACTGAAACTCCGAGTTCTGAAGGCATTTCCCGAACTTCGCGTCGTCGATCTTCGTTTAACAGCTGCCGAACCTTGTCTTTAACGCCACTTTTTACCACGGATGGTCGGCCGCATCGCTTGTCGTCCTCTATCGACTCCCTTCCGTTGCGGAACATGTCGTGCCATCTAAATACAAGAGATCTGCAACATTTCTTCGTTGTACTTGATGCCTGGATCATTTTATAGGTCTCCGTGGGCGTCTTTTCAATCTCGACACAAAACTTAATTTACTTCCTGACTTCAATGTCGCCAATTGACGTCATTATTTTTCTTGAATTGCAAAATCCTTGTTGTGCTAGAAACGTTGACATTCAAACAATTCTGATGATATGCACGTAAAAATTGCAGGAAATGACGTTGACGTTGTATATGACGCTCGTGCGTTTTGCGAAATTATCGACTGTATTTCAAGTAATGTATTAGCAATTAAATATGTTGATAGCATAAATATAATAACAAAAAAACAACGGAGTGCTCCGGGTATGCGTTATGCGGTTACTATAGACACGAGTTGTAAGCGGGATTTACACACTCGTAAATGCAGCAAGTATCTACAGTCATCATCGTACTTTTCATCAATAATAAATACAGCAAGTATCTACAGTCATCATTGTACTTTTCATCAATAATAAATACAACAAGTATCTACAGTCATCATTGTACTTTTCTTCAATAATAAATACAGCAAGTATCTACAGTCATCATTGTACTTTTCATCAATAATTAATACAGCAAGTATCTACAGTCATCATTGTTCTTTTCATCAATAACAAATGCAGCAAGTGTCTACAGTCATCATTGTTCTTTTCATCAATAACAAATGCAGCAAGTATCTACAGTCATCATTGTACTTTTCATCAATAACAAATGCAGCAAGTATCTACAGTCATCATTGTTCTTTTCATCAATAACAAATACAGCAAGTATCTACAGTCATCATTGTACTTTTCATCAATAATTAATGCAGCAAGTATCTACAGTCATCATTGTACTTTTCATCAATAATAAATACAGCAAGTATCTACAGTCATCATTGTACTTTTCATCAATAAGTAATACAGCAAGTATCTACAGTCATCATTGTTCTTTTCATCAATAATAAATACAGCAAGTATCTACAGTCATCATTGTACTTTTCATCAATAACAAATACAGCAAGTATCTACAGTCATCATAGTACTTTTCATTAATAATAAATACAGCAAGTTTCTACAGTCATCATTGAACTTTTCATCAATAATAAATACAGCAAGTATCTACAGTCATCATTGTACTTTTCTTCAATAATTAATACAGCAAGTATCTACAGTCATCATTGTACTTTTTATCAATAATAAATACAGCAAGTATCTACGGTCATCATTGTACTTTTCATCAATAATAAATACAGCAAGTATCTACAGTCATCATTGTACTTTTCATCAATAATGAATACAGCAAGTATCTACAGTCATCATAGTACTTTTCATCAATAACAAATACAGCAAGTATCTACAGTCATCATTGTACTTTTCATCAATAATAAATACAGCAAGTATCTACAGTCATCATTGTACTTTTCATCAATAATTAATACAGCAAGTATCTACAGTCATTATTGTCCTTTTCATCAATAATTAATGCAGCAAGTATCTACATACATCATTTTACTTATCATCAATAATAAATACAGCAAGTATCTACAGTCATCATTGTACTTTTTATCAATAATAAATACAGCAAGTATCTACAGTCATCATTGTACTTTTCATCAATAATTAATACAGCAAGTATCAGTATAATTTTTAGACATTTTTTATCAATGACAGTGCAATGATGACTGTAGACAGCTCGGAAGATGTATTGTAGGTTACACAACCTTCCTTACTTGACAAAAACACAACTATAAGATTACTGTTATGATAATAAACGAACTCTCAGATGCTGTATTGCTGGTTACACAATCTTCATTATTTGACCAAAAACTATAATAGTTAACAAGAGTTGGCAGAATATTTGTAACTCTAAGGCATGATACTTTGGGAATGGCTTAGAGGGAGACTTGGGAGAAATAGTATCTAAAATGTCCTTTTGCTCTACCAAGGGTGATTTTTTTCCTTTTATATTTCATACAGAAAGTCAAAAACCTATTTGTCTTTTAGCTACAATTTGAGAAAATGCTCCCTGGTTTGACAACCTTAGCCAGTCCATGATACTGCATTTTTATGGAAACAAAAACTAACATTATGAAATTATGAATGCACTAGTTTTGCATAAAGTTTTCGAACTCTGGACACAAACAGCTGATTCTAAATTAAACTTAATCTAGGGAAAGATAATGTCTTTTCCATTTGTATAAATTTAAAATGAACTTAATTAAAAGAAACATACTTAATATAAATTATATTAAACTATTATTTCAAAGTATGTACAACTTGTGACCAGCACAAAGTATAGATTTTAAACACATGTAAAGAAATCAGCTTACTCTTAACTTTATAACCAAGACAGAGTGCATACTATGAAACATGTAGCTCGCATTTGTAGCCATTTTCTGGAATATCAGTAGCAAAACGAGTACGGCCATAAACAAAACAAGAGCCATGTTACACATGGTTATTCCCCCCGCCGGAAAAAAGTTAACTGAAGGTTGTAATTTTGTATAATTTACCTGAAGAGGAAATCCGTTTAAGTTTTGGAGTTAAGCTACGGACATAATTTATCAAGAAAAATTTGATAAAGATGAATAACTCTAAAAAATAGGCAAGGTAGAGTTATTTGACTTGCACACTGCACTACCTACCAATGTGCGCTGTCAGTATACGAAATTTGAATAAATTCCCTCCGGCAGTTTTAAAGTTATGCTACGAACAAAATTTATCAAGTAATTCTGATAGAGTGGAATAACTGTAAAAATCGGCAATGTAGAGTTATTGTTCTTGCACACTGCACTACCTACCAATGTGCTGTGTCAGTGTATGAAATTTGAATAACATCCCTCATGTAGTTTTGGAGTTATGCTCCGGACAAAATGTATCAAGTAATTCTGATAAAGAGGAATAACTCCAAAAATTGGCAAGGTAGATTTATTGTTCTTGCACACTGCAATACCTACCAATGTGCTCTGTCAGTGTATGAAGTTTGAACAAAATCCCTAAAGTAGTTTTGGAGTTATGCTCCGGACAAAATTTATCAAGTAAATATGATAAAGAGGAATAACTCTGAAACTAGGCAAGGTAGTGTTATTGTTCTTGCACACTGCACTACGTACCAATGTGCTCTGTCAGTGAATGAAGTTTGAATAAAATCCCTTATGTAGTTTTGGAGTTATGCTCCAGACAAAATTTATCAAGTAATTCTGATGAAGGGGAATAACTCTAAAACTAGGCAAGGTAGAGTTATTGTTCTTGCACACTGCACTACCTACTAACATGCTCTGTCAGTGTATGAAGTTTGAATAAATTCCCTCCAGTAGTTTTGGACTTATGCTCCGGACAAAATTTATCAAGTAAATATGATAAAGGGAAATAACTCTTAAAATAGGCAAGGTAGAGTTATTGTTCTTGTACACTGCACTACCTACTTATGTGCTCTGTCAGTGTATGAAGTGTGAATAAAATCCCTCCAGTAGTTTTGGACTTATGCTTCAGACAAAATTTATCAAGTAAATATGATAAAGGGGAATAACTCTAAAAATAGGAAAGGTAGAGTTATTGTTCTTTCACACTGCACTACCTACTTATGTGCTTTGTCAGTGTATGAAGTTTGAATTAAATCCCTCCAGTAGTTTTGGACTTATGCTTCGGACAAAATTTATCAAGTAAATATGATAAAGGGAAATAACTCTAAAAATAGGCGAGGAAGAGTTATTCTTCTTGCACATTGCACTACCTGCCAATGTCCTCTGTCAGTGTTTGAAGTTTGAACAAAATCCCTCCAGTAGTTTTGGACTTATGCTCGGGACAAAATTGTTTCGGACGAACGGACGGACGGACGCACGGACGAAGGGCATATCTAATATCCCCCACGCTTTTGGAGGGATAAAAAGAATATCTAGACAGTTGTGGGTAAAACCCTAACCAGACCCATACCAGACTCCGGAATTAAACGATTAAGTAAGGAATTTCCGCTCTTTTCCGATACTACGGTTAAAATAATAACGAATGAGCGTAAATTAATAGTTAGTAGTTGTTGTTCTTAATATTCTTTACTGACGAATCACATAAAAAAATATTTGTAAAACAAAGATTGCTTTACAATCTCCATTATTATATTTTGACTGATAAAAAGTTACGATACATATTTTGTTTATAGCATTTTCACCACCAATTTCATCACTGTAATCTAGTCTTCATTACCAGTTATGAAACAATGATTTTAAAAAATATCACACATAAAGAAAGCAAGACAATATGTTTCATAAACTTAAAGCATTTCGAGTATCTTTCACTACAGTCGACTACAACAAAAACTCCATTACTGCTGTCCAATGAAACACTCCACCATTTCATGCGGTCAGCACTGATCAGATCTCTGGATTAAAGTCAGCACTAGATGCAGTGTAGATATTGTCAACGGGTTATAATAGTTGAAATATTTGTTAAATGTTCATAAGCAACGCTACATAATTAATCATTTTAAAACATTAAATGAAATGTACTTATTCTAAAAACATATGTTCGAAATGGCCACTATTTAATAAAATGAATATATGAACAAAAACATAAATGTGTTATTAACATACATGGAATAACTTTAACCACTTTAACTGTTTTAGTTGACTTAACAGATACGCCTGGTTATTTTCTGTGCACAAATCTTATGTCACTACTGTAATATGATTATATCTTAATGTTGTTATGATTTTTATTGACACATATCCTAGCATTCCCTCAAACTGACAACTTATCACAGGAAATTGATCTGTTTCACGAGAGGCTTTTTTCACTTCAGAATCACCAGATGCTTGCAGAATTCTATGCCTATTACTCATGGTCAACTGAAGCTTGGTACTAAGTCACATTTATTATAGGTTGCATTAAGGTAAATAACTCAGTATTCCTCCGTGGTCCACTCGAATGAAGTCCGTTTTAATATATGCTATTTTTTTCTCTTCATCTGGGGACCTCTTAATCGTTAGAAATCGACCTGTTTGTGACTTGTTTGCAGGAATAACATGTCAGGAAAATAAATGAAAGCAATTTCATGCCTATATCTCGTTTGGTAGAGGCGTACTAGTTCCGGAAGAGCGGATGTATATTTTTGGCACCGTATTTGCGATACCGCGTTTAAAATAGGGTCTGTTCGGTTAGAGATCAGTAATTTTCTTACAAGTAAGTTAACCCCCCATTTGCTGTGTGTTTTTGAATAGATGGAATGTAGATCTTCACAGTCATATATGGTTATGTAGAAATTAAGATGATAGAAATCATGTTAAATGTGCATTGAATATTGGGAATTTAACATTGAGGTCTATGGGAATTGGATTTACTAGGCTTAGTTCAACCTATAACTGCTTGACTACACTCCATATCAAGAGAAGCTTGGCTTAAATTCCGGTGTTTTAAGATCTATCGTTGTTTCGCGTTTTCGTGATCTCGCTGTCCTTAGGGCGAGATCACGAAAACGCGAAATCACGATGCGAGAACGCGAAACAACGATGCGAGGTCGCGAAAGTACGATGCGAGGGAGCGATATTAATATCGCGTTCTCGCATCGTACTTTCGCGACCTCGCATCGTGTTTTCGCGTTCTCGCATCATTGTTTCGCGTTTTCGTGGTCTCGCTGTCCTTAGGGCGAGACCACGAAAACGCGAAATCACGATGCGAGAACGCGAAACAACGATGCGAGGTCGCTAAAGTACGATGCGAGGGAGCGATATTAATATCGCGTTCACGCATCGTACTTTCGCGACCGCGCATCGTGTTTTCGCGATCTCGCATCGTTGTTTCGCGACCTCGCATCGTTGTTTCGCGATCTCGCATTGTGTTTTCGCGTTTTCGTGTTCTCGCTCTTGAAGTCGACATGGCGAAACAACGATGGCCTCAACGGAACACCGTAGGTGTAATATAAAACATACGCAGCAGAAGTCTGAAACAAAGGATGCGGGTATTTTATAATTAATGTTAACACGTCTCTATAAATGGTAACGCATGCATATTGCTGATAAAAATATAATATAGTTACGTGGAACTTTGAAAGCCATGAAACAAAACAAATATGTAAATGTTACAGGCTCGTTTTGATTAATCGTTCATGGGTAATAATTGAACTGCATATCACTGCCCACGGCCCCTTGTCCTGGGTAGGAGCAGTACTTAGTATTAACACAATCATACAATTGTATTGTTACTGTCTGATGATGAGGTCCACATCGACATCTATAGACCCGATGTATGATGTATTCACGGAGGGCAAAGGGCAAAGGTCAAGGTGGATATATCGTAGATCAGGACCATGGATTTAAATACTGACCAACTAGTCTCAATAATTCGACTGCAAGCACAGACCCATTATCATACGGACGTTTTCGTTGTCTGTCGCGAAGAGCGACCATCGTATATAAAGAAAATCTCTTGTTGCGCACAAATAGTTGGGCTAACTGACCAACATAAGCAAACTATAAGAGTTTTATTATATGAATTATCCATGTCATTCTTCAAAAGTTGGTGGAAAGTGTGCATATTTGACTTCATATCGCAGTAATACATGCACACTGTTGTCTTGAATATTGTCAGGTCTGTATAATCAAATTTCATACGGTACTTGATTTATTTGCTGTTGGGCATGACTTGGCGGACTAGGAGTAAAGATTTCTCGGGTTTGTCTTATTCTCTGGACTCTCCCGTTCTTGAGGGAATCCTGGCTACCCATTATCAGAGTTGGTATTTCTATTACAGAGGTAGGCTGTTGCAGGAACTTGTTTCCGTAGTATAAAAAGAGCAAGCTTAAAGTAAGACAAAATAAAGGCGAGAGGTGTCTGCAGTTGTCAGCAGCAGCAGTCACGTACATAAATACTAAAATGCTTATCTCATTTGTTTAAAATACAACTAAAAATGTTTTTTATGCACTAAAACCTGTAAAACATTTCCGCTTAAGAGTCTATGGTAAAAGTCTTGCTTTCTAGCATAAAACAGCATAAAACCCAAGGGTTAGGCTATTTCCACTGTAGGTGGCCTTATTTCAATAGTTCTTTATGCAATTCATGTATTGCTATAGCTGTCAGTCAATGATTTAATAAAAGTCCACCTAGGTTTTTGTTTATTGTAATATGGGGGCTATCAGCTGTCAATTTCGCGCCAAAATAGACGTAATTAAAATAAGATTTTTGCTTAAAACCCACGCGTAGCGAGCCTAATTCCTTAAAGCATGGCTTTGTAGTTGGGGAGGGAACACCTGTACACTGTATTAACAATGTCGAACACTGTAAAACCATGGTTAAAATGAATAAAACTGTAAAAGTCTGTGCACGGTAACGTTCACAATCACTTACATTATGTCGTCTGCAGTTATAAAATGACTCACTGTCTCTGACATTAGCTTGTATTGTTAAACCACAACCCAAATAACTCACTCCAAGATTAATTCTAATCAGCAATAATTAAAAATTCGTGGTACATTGTATTTTATATACACAAAACGTTTAATGTTACACATAATATGCTCCTTTAGATACCGTACATGTAATAAGTTGTGCTAAGAATAGATGATATAACCAAAAAACATCTAACTTCCAAGGGATTATAGCAAACAAACATGTTGCATTTATGCATTTACATGCTATCAAACGTATTAAGGGTAGCAGTTAATTCAAATTACGTCAGCAGAAACATGCACTTTATTTCGTCCGGATAAACATAATCACAGACAGAACCGTAGAAGTTTCGGTTGCATTTCTGCCATCCTTTGTCTGTGATTGCTGTCCAGCTGGTCTGTAAGGATTTATCCGCTTTGGAGTAGAGGTAAATGTAAGTGTAGATCTCCATAATTTCTCTTTTGATTTCTCTATGTCCCACATAGTGTCAGCTAGATAAATTCGATATCTCGGAAGCATTTTACACCTCTAATTCGTTGTCACTGTCACTTATGTGTTAACTATCTTTCAAGGCGTCCTATGCATGCGTAAATTCACTATCTAATCGTCATCTTGATGTTCGGTAGAAAGAGATAACATAAAATCACTTTCATAACAGTAGAGGCAATATCGGCTCTCCCAGGCCGCGACTGACCACAGAGCATATTAGATAATATCATAGGGTATTTTTAAAAAGAATTAAGGATTAAGGTATCTTGGGACGGTCTCAATAATTTGATTCGAAATTTCTTGGGGTTGAAATTTCCCATTAATTTTTCTTGCGGTCGAAACGTCCTGGGGTCTAGAGGTCTTGTTAACCCGTTTCCGGATTTGTCCGGTGATTTCCGTAAGTTCAGATATTGCCCGGTCCGGCCAAAGTTTATCGCCTAATCTAAAATGGCAGCGCCCGTAGACAACTGTAATTCCGATTTAGATTTTCCTACCGAAACGGAAGAAGAAAGAAAAGAACGAGAACACTTTGCAAGAATAATAAATGCATTCCGATACTACCTGTGAGTGATTGTTATTTTTGTTCGATTCTATTAGCACCCGCCCGATCCCATTGCTGGTAAATTTTTATTTGGGCGGTAATTGTTTCTTCATAATTAATTACAGGCAGGTCAGGGTTAAGAGTTCAAATTGCTGAAAGTTCAGGTTTCCCAATTCAAAACTCAGCAAAAATAAAAATGACAAACTTGTGTTTCTAATTCAGCATTGTCTAGGAAATCATAGGGACCCGGACACCGCTCATGATCTTGATTTTAAAAATTTTGATCTAGGTACTGTATTAAAGAAAGGGTGCAGCACCTCCATTTATCCAGTAGAAATCATTGGCTGGTTAAAGGGGTTCTGTGTACTATTCAGAACTGCAACTTGTCGAACTTAAGAAAGCAATGGCGGCAAGTTCAACTTCAATCTTAACGGTTAACCCTTTCCTCCATAAACACATGTTTTAACGCATGTACAACATTCGTGCCATCTGATCAGGATCTGCACTTTTGTCAGAAGTAACCTTACGAATCAAAATGCGGTTTAGATCCCTTCTTCCTCCGGTAATATGCAAGGCTCTCTCTGGATCATCGTTGCATATGTGATCCTGATCAGATGGCACAGATGTGCCGGCTGATCTGGATTTAAACTGTTCACCCTCACAATAAAGGTGTATCTATGGAGGAAAGGGTTTATGTTGTCCTCAATACTCAGACTGGGCTGGAAATGATCATATGATCTGATCAGTATGGTACTAGTACTAAACCAGTGGATTTCCCTCTGTAGGAAACAGCGTTTTAACAGACTGTCTGCTGCAAATTTGCAGACGCTCTGTTTATTTATAGAATCTGTTTATTTCTAGAAAATGTGTATGAAATTTGTAAATCTATGGACAAGGATTGATACAAAAGGTGTCAAAAGATCCTTGACTTTATAGTCAGTCACATGGGTTCCACTAGGTGCAGAATCCGAAAGGTTATTTTGATCACATAAGTGGATTCTGCCAATTAATAGCCAAAATATCGCTAGTTTAAAGAAAAAAATATTATTCAGCTGAAATCATTAGGGTCAAAATAAGGATTTCTGGAAATTTTAAGTCAAAGGGCCATCTTTAGGGTCAATTGAATCCTTCTTTTACCAAAAATGTGCCTTTATGAAACCTTTACTCTTTATTTGTTTACGACTGTGTGACTAGTTTTGATCCAGATCAGATGGCAATCATGGCATGGATTTGGATCTACACTGTTTGCCCATGGATAACAAACATATCTGTTGGAGTAATGGTTAACATGTAAATTCTGAGGATATTCCTAAAATAAGAGACAAAAATTTTTGTAGTTTCGTTTTGGTTTCCTATATGTCTTTTTCGTTTGGTTCCAGGCCATTTTCCATGAAGAGGGTGAGTGATGCTGAGAAACAGTATCATGACCTCCCAGAGAGCCACAAGAAGCTGGTTCCAAACTTTGTGGACCACCTTAACAGTGTCAGGTAAGTGATGCCGAGAAACAGTATCATGACCTCCCAGAGAGCCACAAGAAGCTGGTTCCAAACTTTGTGGACCACCTTAACAGTGTCGGGTGACTGGTTTTATTCTTTCTAAAAATATTTGCCTTTATCAAAGTTTATGGCATGGGGAAACTGACCACCAATAATAAGTCTACAGTTTCAATGTCCCTTTTCAGTTTTGCACTATTTTCGATCCCAAAATAATGACCACCCAACTATAAAGAACACTTTTGTCCAGAAAAAGAGCTGGTCTTAATAGATATACACTGTATTTTTGTCGAGCCTGCTTGCAGTGACATAGTTGTTGCAAGGGTGGTTTAGTGTATGTGTGTCTGTCCGTTAGTGTGTGGGTCTGTTTGAATTTTCTGGCCCATAGCTTTGACATGCATCAAGCAATCTTGCTTTTATTTTGACTTGAATGTTAACCTCAATGAGACAAAATGTCACAAGCAAACCCCAGGTTCCCATCTTTAATGTCAAGGTCTCAGCCTCTGTCACAGGGATTATAGGTCATGTCAACATGGACTTGACAAGTTGCCAACAGGCCTATAGACTATTGTCATATTTGTGAGAACTGAAATGGGCCAAAACTGGTTTTTCAGCTGGATTTAGGGGCTCAAAACTGGATTTTTCTTTTGACTTTAAAATCAGAGCGGGTTCACCGAAATTTGTTGAAAAAATCTTCACATTTTGTAAATTGACAGTGTTCACTTGAGTACATTTCATAAACAGCTAATACATAATATTAACCTTACACATGTAATACACAGGGTGGGACGAAAAATTTTCAGAAAGGTTGTTTGTTTGAGACAGTCTATTTACATGATAAATTCCATTTTTTGTCCAAAATCCCCCTGAAAGTTAAATGTTGCTGCGCAAACATTGGACTTGAGCAACCTTACTGAACCCGGTAGTAATCTGCCCCTGAATACATGTATATGAAATGTTGCAGCTGTGTTAATATTATATAAATATCACATCCCATTGGGGGAGACAGTACGAAATGTTAACCCGAGAGAAGTAATGTCAACCGAGGCGTTAGCCGACGTTGACATTACCTTCTCAAGGGTTAACATTTGGTACTGTCTCCCCCAATGGGATGTGATATTTATTTTATTACACCGAACATCCGAACATTTGTTTTTTTTAGAGATCTTGACTATGACCAAATTAATTGCTTATCTCCCTTGGTCAATTACGCATGCGTAGAAGTTAATTTGTAATCGGATTTCCAAGATATTTATTTTTAGATCCACGCGAGGGTGACAGTATACTGTCGCATATGTGACAGTAGAAATTATCTCCCTCTGACGTCACATTACGCTATATAGTAAACTAATCACGTGAGGTGTAATATTAAATTTTATTCCCAGAAAATAAGAAACAGCATCACTGGTCATTAGATCCTTCATCGTATATTTTTTCACAAATGTGCCAAAAATTTTAATTTTTGATCAACAGATAATTATTTTGATGCGAAAGTGTCACATTATCCAGATACACACATCTTTTAAACATCGCAAAATACATTCAATCATTAAACAAGTCCACTTATTGTAATCAGATAGCAAATAAAACATGCAGTTAACTTGTGATTTCAATAATAATATCTATGCAAACAATCCTTACTGTTAATTGACAAGTGTCACTAAATAACAGTTGATATTCCTCTCAGTGACTCTGATTAGATGAATTTGGAAGTTCCGAACATTTTGACACAAAGGTTAAGCGCAAGTGCCTGTGATAGGTGCGTTTAGATATTACTGTAGATTTTTTTACAGAAAAGGTTATCGGGATTTCAGTCTTTGATATTGGGAAATTTGATCTGGATCAAAATATTAGGATTATTGAGAATCCCACCAAGATATCACATGTATGTATTATTCGGATTTGTTTCAGGGAATGCATTGAGCAGAATTACAGTATTATCAGACTGATCATCCAAGATGCAGAACATATTTTCGAAAACAAACAAAATATAGCTAAGGTATGGTTTTGACACATGAAATGGTGTTTACTATTACAAACTTGTATGCCAAGCAGTTTGGACAATTATTTTGAGAATCATTCATAGTTATCAGCCAATAATTATAATTCTTAGCCGGAGAACCATTATTCTTGCCAGTTCTTCATGTGAGAACTAGAGAATTCCTGACCGAGAATTATAGTTCTCCGTGGTAACCATAGTTCCTTAGCAAGAAGTTGAAGAACCAGGGTTTCACAGAGAACCAGGGTTTTCACAGAGAACCAGGGTTTTCACAGAGAACCAGGGTTTTCACAAAGAACCAGGATTTCACATAGAACCAGGGTTTTCACAAAGAACCAGGGTTTTCACAAAGAACCAGGGTTTCACAGAGAACCAGGGTTTTCACAGAGAACCAGCGTTTCACAGAGAACCAGCGTTTCATAGAGAACCAGGGTTTTCACAGAGAACCAGGGTTTCACAGAGAACCAGGGTTTCACAGAGAACCAGGGTTTTCACAGAGAACCAGCGTTTCATAGAGAACCAGGGTTTCACAGAGAACCAGTGTTTTCACAGAGTACCAGGGTTTTCACAAAGAACCAGGGTTTCACATAGAACCAGGGTTTTCACAGAGAACCAGTGTTTTCACAGAGTACCAGGGTTTTCACAAAGAACCAGGGTTTCACAGAGTACCAGGGTTTTCACAGAGAACCAGGGTTTCACATAGAACCAGGGTTTTCACAGAGAACCAGGGTTTCACAGAGAACCAGTGTTTTCACAGAGTACCAGGGTTTCACAGAGAACCAGTGTTTTCACAGAGTACCAGGGTTTCACATAGAACCAGGGTTTTCACAGAGAACCAGGGTTTTCACAGAGAACCAGTGTTTTCACAGAGAACCAGGGTTTTCACAGAGAACCAGGGTTTTCACAGAGAACCAGGGTTTTCACAGAGAACCAGGGTTTCACAGAGAACCAGGGTTTTCACAGAGAACCAGGGTTTTCACAGAGAACCAGGGTTTTCACAGAGAACCAGGGTTTTCACAGAGAACCAGGGTTTCACAGAGAACCAGGGTTTTCACAGAGAACCAGCGTTTTCAGAATATATATAGTGCAAATGGCAGTTACCATATGCTCTCTTCACTCAGTAGTCCTTGGTTGGTACTTAAATATAAAACAACCACAGTTATCCAAAAACTGAGTAATGTAGTTATCGGTAGTGTTGGGATATCGGGTCACAAATCTCAATGGACCATCAGTTGAAATCGATTGCCACAGTGACTTTAGATGTGGTATTGCTGATTTATAATCAGTTTACAAATCAAATCATCGTTATGTTTTCGAACGGTTTTTGATTTGCAGGATGAATGCCCCAGGAAGTCCCTACTACCTCTAATTGCAGACATGGATAAAGTAAAGTCAACATTAAAACAGTTCATGCGTGACTGGAGCAAAGAAGGGCAACAGGAAAGACAAGCTTGTTACGAGCCGGTCATCAGAGAAATCGAGGAGAGATTCCCGGCAGATTCTGTGTATGTCTCACTTAACCATTTCCTCCATAGATAGGAATTTCATATAGTGTCGAAACAGTGTAGATCAATGATTTTTGATGAAATAGATTAAACTTAAATAAAAATTTAACATTTGTTTACTTTTTGATAAAAATGTAACAATTTAAAAGGGGAAAAGTGATTTTTGATGTTTTTTCTTGCCAACTGATCAGGATCTACACTGTTTGCTTTGAGATTCATTAAGTTATATCTGACCAGGATGTAGATCATCAAACAGCAGCATGTGCTGCCTGATATGGAGCTACACTTGTCACATACTGTAAAACGCATTTATTTCGCAAGGTCTGTAATTTCGCGATGTTTGTAAAAAATCAGCTAGTTTCTTTATTCGCATATTCATGCATTCGCGACGTTGTCAGTTATATTTTAAGTTGCATATTTTCAGATAAATTTATATTTGGGTATATGGAAACACCTAATCTATTCGCGAGGTAAGGGCTTCGCGAATATCAGCGAAAATAAAACTAACATGTATAAAACCAGTTTTACAGTATATAATATTATGGAGTGACAGGTCTTCCATGAGTATGAGGTTAAGATGAAAAAACAAAACAAACCAAAACATCATGTTTAATGCCCACATACATGTTAGTAATATGTTACTGACCAGTGTTTTTTCTCACTTTTGGGGGAAGGGGGTCGCAGTCCTTTGGAGGGAGAAAATTGCGACACGAACAAAGGAAAGGGGGAATATTTGGAAGATACTTGCAAGTGTCAAACACAACAAAAAAAGTATTTATTGATCTTTTGCTTTTTGCTTTGCTAACACTGTAGTACAACCAAGTAAATCTTGCCTCATACTTCACAGAGTTCAATTTTCTTGCATCAGAAAAAAATAAGATTTATCATCTTCACTATCATTTTCACTATCATGCTATTGCTGATTAGCGGAACAAATCGAACGGTCCATTACAGACTCCTGCAAAGGGGGAATTTTTTATTGGACGTGGGGGAAAAATATATACTATTTTGAGGGGGGAATGGGGCCCAATTTCTGAGGATATTTGGCATAAAAAACATTGCTGACAACAATATTTAAGATCCTCTTGTCTGACAAAATTATTCAATATAATTTTGTAAAAGTGTTTTTGACCTTGAATTTCCTGGTCACATAAAAAGGTTGTTTTCTATCTTTATAATTGAAAGTTCTTTAGAAAAGACAAAACTTATTGTTGTCAATATCGTAATAATAATGTGGGCATTTAAAATAATGTTTTGCGTTGTTTAGTGTTGAGTTTGAATGTAAATAGAATTTTAAGAAAATTTTAAGTTTAGCAATTTTTTTTAAATGTTGTAAATCTTCTTATTATATGTTTAATGAAGATTCATTGAATTTAATAATGATTATTTATTTTTGCAAAGTTTTATTAAATGGCATAGGCAGCTTTAAATGATATTTAAGCAAATTAATACTAAATCTGTCATGTTTTATAAACAAATGCCACAGTCATGAACATTCATGTATATAAAAAACAACAACTGTTTTTCAGTGAGCTGGCCTCCTAGTGAAACCTTTAAAAACCTTTTATTTCAGAGCAAACCTTTAAAACAATTAAATCTTCTTTAAAAAAAAACACCTTTAAAACGGCCAAATAGCCTGTAATTTTCACTTAAAACCGATATTTTTGTTCAGACTGATGGCCGTGCCCAGCAGTTTAAAGCAAGTTATGGTTAGAGTTCTGTATTTATTCCCCCTTTTAAGTGTTATAACCATTATATTAGGGTACTGCTTGTGAATCAGTCATAATGTGTAATTCAAACAGTATGATAAAACATATATTAAACATGCCTTTTGCTGATACATCTAAATTTAGAGTGTGGGTATCCATGTATAAATATTATCAACTTTTTTTTAGTAGATACATTATTATATATTTTGAGTTTTCAAGGAAAAGTCTGACAAAAATAGGTTTATTTGCTCTTTTTTTTGTATTTTATACTAAAAGGCCTTTATTTCCATAGATTGGAGCCTTTAAAAAAAACCTTTATTTTTGTTCAGGCTATGAGGCCTGAGTGAGTGATCAGCATTAAATATTTTCTGTTAAATTTCAGTGACAGATCTGCAGTGAATGTTTTGGTACCCGGCGCAGGTTTGGGAAGGCTTACCTTTGAGATTGCGAAGCGGGGATACAGTTGCCAGGGAAACGAATGGAGTCTTTTTATGCTGTTTTCCTCTAACTTTGTGCTCAACAAGTATGTAACTATAGCAGTGATGGCATTAACTCTCTGAAGCTTTTACAAAAAACACAAGTAAAATATAGAATTTAAACAAGGTTCTAGGTGAATAAATTTAACCCTTTTACTCATTATATCTGGGCTTTTTTTCACATGTGCAACCAGTGTAGATCCAGATCAGCTGGCAGATCTGTGCCATCTGATCAAGCTCTATACTGGTCTGGAAAAACTCATTTCTTTGCTTTGAACCAAAACAGTGAGTAAAATTGGTAGTTTTTAACATTTTTTTAAGGAATAAGCAGTTAAATTTTTTTCTGACATTCTTTGTCTACTAACATAAGAAATCGTGTCGGACCTGCCCAAATATTACCAGACAGGTATGACAGTCTGGTGACTTTCGGGAAGTCTGTTATTAGCGAAAAAAATACACTCCCAAAAACAGGCCATACATCAAGTCATGATAAAGACCACATTTCATTTGTCCCACTGATTCACCTGTGAACAAAACCACCTGTCCTTAAAGACCATTTTTGTGTTTGGGTTCTCCCAAAGTGGTCTTCAAAGAAAGGTTTGACTGTAAAACCCATATACATGTATTAACATTCCAAAATTAAAAACACTATCAAGTACAAAAGTAACAACTTGTGTTAGTTAAACATTAAATGCCAGAGAGTTAATATAGTATTACAGTCAAACCTGTATTAAGCAGCCAATAAAGTGAGTGACAAAAAGTGGCTGCTTAACACAGGTGGCTGTTTGAGAAAGGTGAATACAAGAATAAAATGTCAGTTTAGAGCATATTCAAACTAGTTGTTTAAGACAGGTTGCTGCTGAATGCTGGTGACTGTTAAGGCAGGTTAAACTGCATACATATCTTGGCTTATAAACCTTTTGTGATTGAGTTAAAATAAGGAATTGAACATATATAAGGTGCTATATTCAGAGTCTTAAATTGTTCGGTTTCAATTTCTGTTTTTCTGTGTTCATCTATGTCATGGATAATGTGCAATTATCTAATTATCTAATGGAAAATAGCATAAAATTGTAACAAATGGCGTCAATGTTGACTGACAGCGTGAGTACTGTATACCATGAAGTTTGAACATTTCACAAGCAACTGAGGACAGAAAACAGTACATGTATAACAGAGGTCAGAAAACAGTACATATATGTAGATTGTTTCAAATGGCATTTTACTATAATGTAGATGGCAAATAATGGCGTAACCTCTTTGAAGGTGTAAAGAGATAGATAGATATACACTGTACCCCTGGGTCCACCAGTGGACTAACAACATGCGCAACGAAGACCAGCTTGAACCCATTACCTTCCCGGATACTGACCCAGCTGATGTACCCGAGGGAGCAAACTTCTCAATGGCTGCAGGAGATTTCCTAGAAGTCTATCAAGAACCTGGTAATGTATTACTGGTTTCATATTTGAGCTGCCCAGTATGAAAATGTGTCTGGATATATATTTAGCATTTTCATGCCCCTGAAGGGAGGCATGTAGTAATCGTACTGTCGGTCTGTCAGTCTGGTAAATTCTTGTCTTTGCTAAGTCTCCAAAACCACAAGAAGGGTTTTATTGAAACTTCACAGGTCTGGAGTGTTTGTTACCAAGCGTAGTTATGCATATTGTCAGAGTTTCAGTCTGGATTATTTTAGGTAGAGTTATGGACCCTTGCATTTCAGGATTATATGTAGATTGGTAGTAACAGTTCTTTTTATTTGTTGATATTTTTTAAAAAGCCATCAATTCTTTTGATTAAAATGTACCATTATTATTAGGTAATATTTACACTTCAACTTCATTCTCTACGATAAAGTCTTATCCACCTAACGAATCATAATTTCCAATGGTGAACAGTGTGACGTAATAGTTTAAAAGGCGTGGCTACTGTAGAGCCGTTCACAATTTATTGGACGTTGCACGATGTTTTGACGTGTGACGTTGCCGTGCACGCAATTTTTGGCACGAGTTGCTGCGAAAAAAGCGTGCCGTCATTCACTTTGTCGTCAATCTAGCTGTTCCAACAGCCATTTGAAAAAGCCGTAATATCACGAATTCTTCTAGTTATTTCTGTATTAAAGAGATTATTAATGAGTGTAAATATAAGGATTGAATCAATATTTGATAGTTTCCATTTGGGTATGAAAAACAGTTGGATTGTTTAAAGTACGCGTGAAGCCCTTCGTACACACTTCAAACAACCCAACTGTTTTCCATACCCAAATGGAAACCATCAACTATCGATTCAATCCTTAAATACATTTACCTTTTTTCACAATCATTCGTATTGTTTACCACTAAAGGCATAATAAGCAATGAGTAAATTAGAATCATTCCGTTATTTCTGAACAAGAAAGAAACAGTGTAGATTGTGATGAGATGGCACAGATGTGCCATTGGATCTGGATCTACTTTGATTGCTTTATGATTATACCGGGTAGGATTTTTCATGGAGTAAATACTTTAGTTAGTGCAAACTAATTGTCAAATTGAGAATGGAGTCTGAGGGCTGGTGTTTTCAAACCTGGTAGGTTGGTGTGTCGTGACAAGTAGATAACCCCTTTTGATTTTGAGGTCTACAGGTCAAATGTCAAGGTCATTCTGACCTTAAATGTGATATACTTGTCCGATCAATAACTAGAGACAACTAGGGTCTGGTTTCCTCAAATTCTTATATTGGTTAATCAAAACAATTACATGACCCCTATTGATTAGATGACCCCTATTGAGTCAAAGGTCAAGGTCATGGTGACCTTTAATGCGAAAATTTGGGTCTTTTTATTTTTGGAATTATTACTTGAAATTGAGTTAGGATGTGTATACTGTATACTATAGAGCATGCTTACAGGGCTGTTTTAGTTTTCTTTGTAGCATTAAATGCTTTCATTTAACTGTTTTGTTATTGACCTACATGGCAAGAATTATTCATGAAAGTGGACAGGGGATATTAATTCTGGCTTATCGGATTTAACATGAGATGTTGTCTGTCCTAATATGCTTATTATACTTGTTTTGAAATGCTGTTTATTTAGCCTGTTTTACTGTTTCTATACTGTTGGACTATTATTGTTTTAGGTCTCTGGGATTGTGTTGCCACGGTATTTTTCCTCGACACTGCTCATAACGTGATTTCCTACATTGAAACCCAGTTTAACCATAAGCATTAACCCTTTCCTCCATAGACAAACCTTTATTGCGAGGGCTAATAGTTTAGATCCAGATCAACCGGCACTTCCGTGTCGTCTGATCAGGATCTCAACTGTTCACTTTTTGATTCTTTAGATTATCTCTGACCAAAATGCGACCAGTGCAGATCCTGATCAGATGACATGGATGTGCCTGCTGATCTGGATCTACACTGGTCACACATGCATAAAAAGGCATATATATGGAGGAAAGGGTTTGCCTTTGTTTTACTCTTATGATGAGAATTGCTCATGAAAGTGGACGTGGAATATAATTTGGATTTAAGAAACATGTTAATATGCTGTAAACTAATATGCTTATTAAACTTATTTTCAAATGCTGTTTATTTAGCCTGTTTTGCTGTTTCTATAGTGTTGGACTATTATTGTTTTAGGTAGCTGGGATTGTGTTGCCACGGTATTTTTCCTCGACACTGCTCATAACGTGATTTCCTACATTGAAACCATTTACAAAATCCTGAAGCCAGGTGGATATTGGATCAACCTAGGTATGTTAATCAATATTCTGTATACCGGTATTAAATAGGTTTGTGGTGTTCCTTTTCAATTTGAGTTGCTTAATTATTGTGTCACCCTTTCAAAGAATAGGTGATACATAGGGATCACTCTGTCAGACGGTTGGTCTGTCTGTCACAAAAATTTAACGTTGGCTATGACTGTCATTTCTTAATATTTCTTCATGAAACTTGCAAATTATATTGCTGTTGACATCACGGTGCTGATAGTGACAATTTCTTTAGGTCAAGATCATATTTGATGGACATACGCCCCTTTGTACTTAGATTTTGACACAAAACTTAATGTTCGCTATAACTTTGCCACTTCCCAATATTTCTTCATGAAACTTTAAAATTATATTGCTGATGACAACACGCTCATGATGATGCCAAGTTCTTTAGGTCAAGGTAACATTTGATGGAGTTATGCCCCTTTTTATACTTTCATTTGTATTCCGACATAGAACCAGAGGGCGACACAAGTGTTCAATTGAACATCCATCTAGTTATTTCCTTGGGTTTAAATGTGGGTCATTAATTGGAATCAAATGTGGGTCAAATTTTGGTTATCAATTGTTTGAATTTAATTTAGTCAATAATCGGATTCAAGTTTGGGTCATTTATTGAGGTCAAATTTTGGTTATCAATTGTTTGAATTTAATTTAGTCAATAATCGGATTCAAGTTTGGGTCATTTGTTGAGGTCAAATTTTGGTTATCAATTGTTTGAATTTAATTTAGTCAATAATCGGATTCAAGTTTGGGTGATTTGTTGTGGCCATATTTTGGTAATTAATTTAGATCAAATTTGGTCATTATCTGCATCAAATTTAGATTATTAATTGTGATTAGATATGAGTCATTAATTGGGGTCATTTTTGCGCTCAATTCGGGTCATTAATGGAAGAATTATGGCACGCTTTTTCACAGCAACTTGTGAAAAGACATGGTTGTCGATGTCACAATTAAAATCATTGTGCACAGTCTGGACGATCAATTGTGAGTGGCTTTTACTGTAGCCACGCCTTTTAAAACATACGTCACACTGCATTCCATCAGTATGTAATTATGATTCTTAATAAGACTTCATCGTAGCGGATGAATTTGAAGTGTTAATACATATAGCTGCTGCTTATTGGCTTTGACTAAGTAATAGTAATGATAACATTTTTTTGTATGCAGAATTTACTGTTGTCTGTTACTATTTTTAGACTATTGTCAGATGTGAAAATGTCAATAGAGGATACACACTTAATCTGGTAATAAAAGACCTTTGGTACTTCTTTGTTGAAGATTTGCAGTCAGTATTTTTTACATAACTTCAGCCTCTGGGAATCTCCAGCCATATATATCACCATATAATCAAAAAAATTATACCACTTTTGACATGTTTTTCACAAAAATAAATAATGTAAAACCCCTCATCAAGACGAAAATGATATGGTGCCCGTCACGGGAAAAGGTACATTTGGGCATTTGACGTCAATACTTGAAATGACGTCATTAATTCGAGCAGACGTCATAACTTATTATGCATTTCGCGGTAAAAATAAAATTATGTTGTCAAAATGTGTAATAAAATTGCCAATATGTTATGAAAAAATAATAGATAATTGTAAGATCTTTCAAAATAAAGTAACAAATAAAATATGTAAATAAAATATAGTAAAAACTAAAATGTGTAAATATATGACCGAATGAACCTTTTCCCGTGACGCGCCCATTGTTAAGACCACTCCGAAATTAAGACCACCTTGATAGTAATACCACTATTCTGATGTCCCATTTTACAGTTTGCACTTTTTTCTACCACAAAATAAAGAACACCCCACTTTTAAGACAAACTAGATAATAAGACCACAAACACTCAAAGAAAAATGTGTTTAAATGTGTAGATTTGTCTTTGAATGTTTGAGGAAATGGCAGCCAATTGATATTGGAGATTAAATGTTGATGAAAATGCTTGTTAACAGGAGTATGGTGCTCTTTATCTGATCAGACTCGGTCCAGAATTGATTGGGAAATAAACAAAAACCTACCTGAAGCGAGGGATATTGTGTGTGCACGTCATTCTTAAAGTGAGGTAGTAAAGCCACCCGGTATTAGGGGATTTTGAAATAACTTACGAAATAAAATTTTTCCACAGTACTGTAATGAATCCTGCTGAATGTTTCAGGCCCGCTGTTGTACCATTATTCGGACATGCCGAATGAGGTGTCCATAGAACTGAGTTATGAAGAGGTCAGAAGAGTCATAGAGGAGATGGGATTTGTCTTTGAGGTATTTTTTTCTCTTTGACATACTGTGGTATCATTTTATTTAGCGATGGCTTAATTTTCGCGTATTTCGCGCTCGGGCCAGTGCGCGAATTTAAAACCTAAGCTAAATTTTAACCAAAAGGTTCCACATACGTATCCGAAACGTGCTATGTCCGAATGGACCTACACTTTATATATAGTTGCCTGTATCGCAATTTGATATAAATTAGAAGTATCGAATAATTTTGTTAATAAAGAAAGTAAAAATAGTTATAATTGTTGAATTTCTTTTGGAATATGTTTAATGTTACTTCAAAACTTGAACGACAATTTAGTCCGCGCATTTAGGTCAGGTTACGTGTTACCACACAGTATCGTTGTCATCTCATTTTTAATTTATCAACACTTTTTTGAGTAACTATTTCGCAATTAATTGACACTTTAGACCATAAAACGGGTACGAAATTTAACATGCCAATTATGATATGAATGGTCCAGATAGATGTATCAAACGGGTCCCGTGTCAATAAGCGGCGCCGAATAAACAGCGGTCCGATAATTGACTAACAAAGGAAGTGGTAATTGACAGGGGGCCAACTGACACATGATTAGCTCTATTGTATATTGTAGAAAGAAGAAAAGAACATCAAGTCGACATACACCCAGAATCCACGTTCCATGCTCACATATACATATGACAGTGTGTTCTTTGTCGTGAAAAAACCATCTTGATGAAATCCCAGGCACTGAAGTGTGTTATATTTACATGTGAATATATGAGTTGAAAATTGGCTTTTAATCAACAAATTCTATTTTAGAACATTAGACTGGTTCTTGGTTATCAACAAATTCTATTTTTAGAACATTAGACTGGTTCTTGGTTATCAACAGATTCTATTTTTAGAACATGAGACTGGTTCTTGGTTAACGTCAATTGGGGCACACCATGGGAAGTACCTTTTTCCGTGATGTGCCCCAATGAAGATAACAGTGTGTGTTAAATGACTGACTAACCCTTTACTTTTTTGCCACTGCTATGGGATCTGACCAGGATCTGCATTTGATTTATTAGCTCAATTCTGACCAAGAAGCAACCAGTGCAGATCCAAATAAGATGGCAAGGAAGCACCAGCTTATCTGGATCTACACAAGTTGCACACTCTATAAACCTGTACATATGGAGTAAAGGGTTAAACTAGGATTAGATAAGTTATGGACTAATCCACTCCTAAATGGGAGTGCATTAATAAAATTTAATGGTAATCTTGAGCACTGACAAAACTATTACTGAATTCCATATAAATTGTTCTCACAGCAATATTTCAGTTTGCACAAAACTCTCAATTCTCTTACTTACCATATAACCCCATTCAAAAACCAGACTTCTGAATTGTGTAATTCAATTTGCTCAAGCATGACATAATGGACAATGCTGTCATGAATTCAACAGGACTTGGGCTTTGCCAGTCATGACCTTAAGCATTTCCAGTTGTGACATTTAGCTTGGTCAGTTGTCACCTTCAGTTTTACCAGTCATCACGTGACCTTTAGTAAATCAAGCAGCAAGAATAGGAAACCTTTCGCCAGCCTATGTTAAAGATCTCGATTTGAGAATCTCCGAGACTGGCCAAGAAGGTTTGATTTAAAGAATCATTGTTTCATGTCCGATATACCATGAACTTCATTGGGTGGAATTCTTATAGTTTCATAATATAATACACAAAAACAAAATTCACAAACTGTTTTTAAAAACTGTTGAAGCAGTGAATTTGCACATTTTAGAATGGGATAATTTGAAAATTTACATAATATTTTTATTTGTATTGTTTATATTATATTGCTGAACTCGTATGATAAACACGAAACATAAAGTTTAAATAGTCTCCCAGTTATAATTGAACAGATTTAACCGTCTGTAACTAAAGCATTGTTCGCACTGTCCCGGTATACAGCCCGGTTTGTCCCGAATTTGACACCGGGACCTACCTGAACCACAACCATAGCGACGCCGGGAAGCACCGGGGCTTTATAGCGGGACAGTGTGACCTAGGCTCACGAATCGTCCCGGTTTATCCCGGTCCACCCGATAGAAATTAACGGGACATGCCGGAGCATTACTTCGGGACTGCGTGAAATAGGCTACATGGCAAGTAAAGTGGAAATAGATAATGATAATAAAGTTGATTCGTCAAAATAATGTTAGGGTTTTCAAGAAATTCAAGGAAATCTTACTTCCTGGTTCAAAGTGAAAGTAGAAAGTGAAAGTAGGAAGTAAGTTTTCATTGAATTTCTTGATAACCCTAACGTTATTTTGACGGATTGGCACTAAACATTGTAGACCAGCATATACTTATTTCAGGTATGAGTTGCTTTGGTATATTGTTCATGAATTTCAGAGTTCTCATGCAAATGGTTTTACTTTTGTTTTAGTATGTGCTTGGTAATTAGAACATGAATTAGACTAAATTGAGCTTGCAAACATTAACTACACCCATAGCTAAATACATTTATTTACTAAAATCTAGGTGGCAATAAGTATTTCCCCCAAAATTCATTTTTTGAAATTTTAGCCTGTTTTCGCCATTTGCAATGTTTGCGACCTCTTAATCACCAATTTTTTATTTAGAATATAACGGACAAATATAAATTCTTGTCATTTATTTACGGCAAATCGGTTGGAATCGCAGCACACTGACACAGAGGGCAACCATTGTTATCCATAGTGAATCCGGCGTAACAGTCTAACGAACAATTAAATACGCCAGGACAAAGAAACGGAGCTTTTGTCGAGGGAGAAACTGAGGTCTGCACCGATGTGGAAGAATTCATATCTGGAACGGTTGCTATGATTGGGAGGTTCGTGTTTAATGTTGATGACGTCATTGTTGACGGTGTCTGGGTAAAGAATGGATTTGTGGGTGATGATGACTTAACTATAGACGTCAGTGAATTATCTGTAGAGAATATCGTTGTGCTTGCACCTGTTGTTGGTGTAAACGGTGAGGTAGAAATGTACGTAGAGGATTGGATGGAGGAAGTTTTAATTGAGGTAGGCGTTGTAGTTGTTTCACCGAGCAAAGCAGTAGAAGTGATCACTTGTGACGCAGATGACGTCACCGGCGACGCTTGAACGGACGAAGATGCTGTGAACGACGTAGTTCTCCCTGGCGTCGTACTCGTTAACGGCGGTGAAGTGTTCGTTAAAGACAAATGCGGCTGCTGCGTTGGAGAGGTTTGCATCCCTGTAACAAAAGAAATCAAACCATACAGCAGATCTGTCGCGAGAAAGAGTTCTGTTAACAGGGGTTGTGTTCTACAATTTTTTAACTTGCTGTACTTTGTTTTCATATGACTGTATATAGATTAACTAAAAAATAAAGCCATTAAAATAACTGAATTAAATCGTTATAAATAAGAAAGTAGATCTAGATCTACCAATTATATATCTCGGTGGATATTTTTGTCTGCCAGGCATAAGCGTTTGCCTTTTAGGTATAGGTCAACAGTGAGAAAAGATTTGGTATTTCCCCCTTCTTAATATACGATTCTTTCTCTTTCTCTGCCGGTCTGTATTTTGCTTTATCAACATAAATACTACAATAATTGAGACGACGTAATACATAAGCTTATTGGTGGCATTCGCAACTTCTCGACCGATCTCCGACATTCACCGATCAAGATCTAGAAAGTAGTCCTATGGTTGCTACGCCATTGAAGCTATTTTTATCTTTTCGAAAAATTTACGGAAAAAAAATCTAAAATATAAGAATTTACGTTTATTTGTGTTTTAACCCGAAGTCGCTATCATTATTGTGTTGATTTGTTTTCCCTAAAACTTTTTTTTTCTATGTATAGCTTGTAATGCGGTGCAACGAATAACATTTTATATATGTATCTATCCGCCGGCTTAGGCCTGAGACGTAAATCGAGGGGTTGCAGTTGGGTTGTTGATACTTACCACAGGGGCACTCCAGACAGCCTGAAGATTGACTGTAGTGTGGCACACACAGGCAGTTCTTCCAATCATTGTTACACCGGGAGCTGGCGGGAGCGGTCTGTCCTGTATATAAACAACCATGAAATTCGTTACAAGCTAGTGCAAAGGTCTTGGATTCAAACCCCGAAATTACCCGTAATCGCTGTTACAAAAGTACTGGTTCCCGCACAAGAAGGAGATTAGAATACACTAAATAACAACAGAGTCCCTCCCGAAAAGAGCTAAGATATTACACCCGGATTACTTCGTTCTAAAACCGCGTACACCCTTTTATTATCTTAATACTATTATCTGGTCACCAATTTCTTTAGTCCGAAGTCCTAAAGAGAAACACTTGAAATGTTAGAAGATGAGCAATTTAAAAAAAAAACAACTATATTTTGTTAAACGCGCCTTCAAGTTTAATAATATTGGTCACAATCGAAAATTTAAATTTTCTTGAGGATTGGATAAGAGTCGCTTGCAAAAGATATCAAACGTAATAAGAATTATAAACATTACTTTTTCGAATTAGTCTTCAAAACGAACATCAATATGAAGTGCACATTTTATTTGATGGTAACGTAAAAATCTTTGATACTACGAATTTCTTAAAAGAAATATAAATAAAATAACAAGCTGAGATTGTTTTATTTATATGTTTTCTAAAACCAGATTCCTTCTGAAATGGAAATTGGCCAAATTACGGGGATATCTGAGAAGGAAAGACCTTCGCACGGGCTGCATGTGACACCGAGCGCGCGTGCCGCACGGGGCGTTTCGTGAAACTTGTGCGCAAGTCTTTCCTAGACATTTGTAAGATAAGTGCACGAGGCCGTTATGCTGATTACACATCGTAGAACTATTAATGTCTCAAATGGGGAAATATATAGAAAAACTGCGATAACATGTTTCTAACACAGAATAATTAATGATTCTTTAATTAAATCATTTAGATGAATAATATAATGCCACTCACACCAAATGCAGTTACACTATAGCACTTAAAGTTATATTTAGATTCAGCCATTTTGGGGTGGGGTTGGGGCTACATATAAGTATTAAGTGTGACCGTGTGCGTCCGTCTGTCCTTTATCGCCCGCTATCTGTTGTGTGGTTCGAAACAAAAGTTTATTTTATGATATTAATAATCCGTTTACTTGTTAAGGTAAAAAAGTTTCTAATGGGATGCAAACAAAAGGTTACAAAAAAGAAAACAATGAAGACAATAGAAGTGGTGCGAAAAGTCCCATACACTCTCCAAAAGATGCATTTCATATTTTATATACACTTAATTCTTAAATCCTAAGTCAAAAAAAACAATTTGTTTATCTTAAGAAAAAATTAATTTATCGCATTGAGTTTAAAAGTTTAAAATCCAACCCCGAATATTTCGTGATATTGGAGCTCAACATGAAAATCTTCAAAGTAACAGAAAAACAGTTCATTTTCTTTAAAGGTCCATCAAAAAAAAAACTGCTTATTTGAGATGCCCTACCATTTATCGGTTTGGACGGGTCGCTGTTTCCTGACCCTAAAGCGAGACTCTCCGGATGTGACGGATCAACGTGAGAACAGTCACACGTGACACAGCCGCGTGCATCCAACTTCCGGCACATTGGCGGACACAACATGTTGATACCTTGGCAACTAAGTCCATTTGAAAAATCATCCAACAAAAATCCTGAAAATAAGATTAAATAAAAGAAAAGAAAAATCTTTGACTTCAAGAAATGTGTTCAGAGACTGTTAAAAGCAATGACTTTAATAAGTTTATACATAAAATAAGAATTTACAAAAAATAAAAGCAGGGTACAAACGTTAGTTTTGTGTCCAAATTTAATCGGCAATATATAGGCATTTTTTTTAAATAATTAAATCATAAGTAGCACGTATTCAAACAGAAAAAAAACGTAAACTGAAAAACTCAAGATGCCATCTTGATATGTAGCGTGTATTGCAACTTTAAACAACAACAACAACACAATTTATGTTAGCAACAGACAAGCGCAGAAGTTCGAACCAATTGTGGATGTATCAGAAAAGTTTACTTACCATAACAGCATATATATGCTAGCTCCAAAATGGCCAAGGAAACCCAAATCCTCATTTTTTCCCTGACACTTCGATCTCTGAAGATCAACTAAACACACTATTTGATAAGAAGTGATCGAAACTTTCTTTATTTTTCTAGTGGGCGGACTGAGCGAGGCTACAAGGACGGACATTTTCCCCCAAACTTATACGATAAACAATATAAAAACACAGCTCGTTTTAACGGAACAAAAATGATATTTCCTTGGTGTCATGTAATTTCGCGGGGACGAACATTTTGCTCAAAAACTGTAAAATATTTTCTTGCGAGCATAACATTGTAAATGTCGCACTAGTAATAATCTTAGAAGAAAATTCGTACGGTAGTAGATTTACACGGGATCGAATTCACGCATTTGCCATGCGTACTTCCGGCACATTGCCATGCGTAAAATTCGCGAAAATCTAATCACCTCTAAGATTAAGTGGTTTTACAGTATTTGATGTGAACATTTTAAATTACATCAGATGGACGGACATAAGCCATTTGTGTATGGATCAAAGAAGATTCGGAACGACGCTAAATTTTAATATATACAACGATAATAATTCTAGAAAAGGTTTTACCCTTTCCTCATTTAAAGCCCTTTAAGGCATGGGCGAACGGTGGATCCAGATCAGCCGGCATATCCCAGCGTAAAAATAATGTGTCTTTTTCGTTATTTGTATTAATAAACCGATTTAACAAGGTACGTCTGGTCGGGCAGCGATAGAGTTTGTTGTTGTTGGTGGTGGTGGTGGTGGTGGTGGTGGGGTGGTGGACATAAGTAGACACATTTAAATTTGGAACTGATTAAAGTTGGATTTTGTTTTGTTAATTTTGTTTGGAAGAAGAATACAGGGGTAATTTCTCCTCGACATTTCGACATCTTCTCCGTTCCTGTAAACGATAACGGATTCATGTGGGAGCAATATTCAATGACGCTTATCAACATAGAATGATAACTTAGTCATGAACTATCATCTGCCTAATAATTTTTTAAAAACTAATGTTTTGAAAGGTATTTAATATCAATTGTAATAAAACTGTTTGCTAGCCCCTAAACCATGTATTAATAAATGTTGTTGGATCACCAACCGCAATTAGGACCTTTTAAGCAGACATTAGTTTACATGTATCATAACTTAATTTAACAAATAAGCTAACCGTAAGTGCGTGCCCCGTATAGGACATTTAAAAAGACAAGTATAAAATTACTTAACTTTTTGCAGATGTAACCTTCTTAGCGTATGTTGTTTCTACCACGTCATCTATCGGTTTCAGAATAAAAATTGACAAAGAGAAATATACATACATTAGATTGCAATCAGGCCATATTGCTTATAACACGACTGACCGTTTACAGACCAGACATGCGTGCGTGTGATGTCTTTTTCCGTAAAATAACATCGACATTAAGATCAACCAATATTAAGGCCACTATTTCAAAGTCCCCTTTTATAGTGTTGCATTATTTTTCTTCTCTAAAATTCAGACCATCCTCCCGCTATAAAGACCACAGACTTTATCTCAGAGCTGGTCTTATTAGCGAGGTGTCGCCTTAAAGTATATAAAAAGTCGTGATGTTGACAACAATAAAGTTGTTATGTTACTGCATAAGTGTTATTATGTAACGGACGGCATTCTTAAAGGCAATTAAGTGGTATCAGTGAAGTCTTACCTATAAAAATGAGTTTGTCGCACCGACCTTCCATTAAACGTTTACGGTGAAACCTCGCGCTAAAGACCATCACTTGTCCTGGACTTAAGTAGTCTTTATAATGGAGTTATCTTAATTTAGGAGGCAAAACTGTTAAAAGGGACTTTGAAATAATGGTCTTTTTAATAGCTGGTTGGTCCTATTTTCGATGCGGTCTTAATGAGGGGTTTTACTGTACATTTAGTTGCTTTTGTTGTTGTTTTAAATTAAAGAAAATTATGTTTTTAAAACTCTTTCGAAGTCCGACTCCTAGTAAGGTCCTTACGAGAAGAGGTTTGTGTACTGGTGCCGCTTCTTTGAATGCAAAACCCCTACTCGTATGAATCATAAAACATATTATATTAACTGTTACTGGCCGTAAAGAACTGACTAAAATTGTTGATGATAAAATATGTAAAGTCGTAAGCAAAACAAAAGGAGCCAGTGAAAGATAGCATAATAACATTCGGCTTAGAGTTGACAATTTATCTGAAGGAATCGCTATCTCGCTGTCGGAAACCCGCGAACATGTACATCATGCAAAAACTGACGTTTAGGGAAAGTTCTAAATCCAATCAGATAGCCTTATTTAAGCAATGTCTTTCGTATTTAAAATACATCACGTAATTAAGAACCACCAAACTTAAAGTTAGACTTTTATCAAAGACTTTTTGACTCTGATACAAAATTCGACCTCTATCAGACAATTTGCGCAAGATATTACGTCACGGAAGATAACCGGAAGCGATTATCTTCCAAGAGCAGGTGCATGCTGAGTAGGATAAAACCCGCTATCAGGGACACATCGGGGGAAAGAAGAATGATATTTTGAAGAGCAGTAGTGAACAAACATACTGGAAATGGACACCATCCCGACAGCAGGATTTCTTCTTATTTCGTTATTTTTCGTTAGTACAGGTAAATTATTTCACTTATTATGTTATAAGAACATCAAAAAGCTATGAATTTAGATTATAATTGAAAATATTTAATGCATTATTTATAACAAAAAAATAATATTAAAAAAAACATTTAAATTTTGTAAACGTCTATAAAAAACAATGTTGCTTGAACATTATTAAATGTGAGCATTTCACTCCACAATCTCGAACGCTTCGTGGAATTCATAATTATTTAGTATAATACACGTAAATAAATTATTTTCTTTGTCGTAAATATCGGTTTTAAGGGTACGAAACCCGTGACTATGATTGGCTGATGCAAAAGCGCCACCTAGCTGCTGCAACAGCGCCAACGCGCTGTATTGTTCACTGTTACAGACAAAATTAAATACACGTAACTATTAGGAATCGGCTTTATTTCTTTTCATTATTTAGCGCTGATACTGACTACGAAAAACTCGATTCGATAATTATTAAGGTAATGGTATCTGACTAGAAAATACTACGAACGCATTAAAGCAAAAAAAATTAGAAGTAGCCCTACATTTTTCGGCCCTATTATTATTATTATTATTATTATTATTATTATTATTATTATTATTATTATCCCCTTACACCATATATAAGGTTAATATCCAATGTACGACTAGCGAAGATCTAGATTAGCTTGCACATCCGTACAGTCGGATCAGGATCTTTTTCTTTTCACTTCTTGGTCAGAAATAAACGAAAAAGTGCAAATATTATGATAAATGTTAGATTGCCGGCAAAACTAAATTGCTGACTCATTTTGGCCCTTTATTACTCCTTCAGCTGCCTACAGTGTCTGTCCCTGGCACGTGGAATGTATTCCTGGGTGCCTCAAACTGGATGAAAGGGGCTGTAAAATGTGTGCATGTGGTCCCATGATGTTCCATCCAGGAGCCGGGTACCATGGAATGCCGGGAGGTAAACTTAATGTTGGTGTTTTCGTGAACAAAGCGACTGCACTTTTAAGCATTGGTCCTGGTATACAGTGAACTTTCTCACACGTGTCAAACCTTGAGTCAGCTGCCATGTTGGAGTAAGCCATCCGGGCGCCAGGTTGTGCATTTAAACAGTTTTGTTCTCGAGAGGTTCTATTTACCAAAAAAAAGAAGTTGTTAGTTAAGTATTGAAAGAAATATGGTTTGATTTTAGCCTGAAAAGTTTTCATAAAAGCCAAATTTAACTCGCAAGAGCGTCTGGTACATGCCACTGATGTCCGTTTTCAGTTCCATTTCGTACCTTTTATTGGTAGGAATCTCACAAGTTCGTGCATTCACTTTAAAGTTATATAAATATAATTATTAATTCGCGTATTCCTATTTACGGCAAGGCATGATGCGCGGAGAAGAATATAATTATGAATTCGCGTATTTCTATTTGCGGTAAGGTATGATGGGCGGAGCAGAATATAATAATAAATTCAGGTATTTCTATTTGCTGCAAGGTATGGTGGGCGGAGCAATATATATTTATAAATATTCGTATTTCTATTTGCGGCAAGGTATGAAGGGCGGAGCAAAATATATTTATAACTTCTCGTATTTCTATTTGCGGCAAGGTATGATGGGCGGAGCAAGTTTTACCCCAGGACAGCTCGGCGGCGGAAGTCCGTTTGGCGGTGTACAGGGCGGTTCTCAAGGCGGGGGATACCATGCTGTACAAGAAAAACCACTCAAGGTAACACACATTATCTAATGAATATATTTTATCATTTAAAATTGAACGAAACTTTACAAACAAAACAAAACAACTATTATGCCGTTTTCAAAAGTAAT
Organism: Corbicula japonica; assembly: GCA_038501625.1. Lineage (NCBI taxonomy): Eukaryota > Metazoa > Mollusca > Bivalvia > Venerida > Cyrenidae > Corbicula > Corbicula japonica. The sequence goes on along the minus strand of JAZAYU010000251.1, from coordinate 368,142 downwards.
TTTAGAATGCTATTAATATATGACGGTGTTGCCTTATAAATAAGCGTTCCTTCTTAATTGTGTAAATTCAATAATAATAATAATAATAATAATAATAATAATAATAATAATAATAATAATAATAATAATAATAATAATAATTAATAATAAAAAACACTAACTTGTTATTGTCCAACAATATTGACCTGGCACTCATTAAATTTCGTAAAGGTCATAGGAAAAACACTGGTACATACATGTAACCAGAGAACAAATTTATATAATTGTTCACTCCGAACGTCAGTGAGTTGTGGTGTATTGGTATACATGCCGGCCTGCGGATCTGATGGTCTCTGGTTTGAATCCTTACAAACATTATTTTATAAAAATACACATTTTTTCTTTTACTTGTAAAAGTATCATTTGAAATCGTTTTACTACTCGTACATCTGGTTTTAGAATAGCGTTTTTCTACAATTTTATTTGTGACATTATGCAACCGTATAGGCTATAAATGCATTTTACTTTAGCCCATACACGCAAAATATTCAGTTATAAAATACTTCACACTACACCGGTAGTTTGCACGGAAAAAATAACAGTCTATATCAGTTTTAAAAGAATGGAAATTTGAAAATTAAAATAAAACAAACAAAAGTGGCTAAAACATTTATTCGAACCCACGAGTTTACGTCTTTATTCTCGAATTTAAACACTTTTACCGACTGCGCTAAGCGGGCTTCTTACATTTTGTAGCTTATTAAAATTGGTTATACATAACATATCGATTTAAATTAAGATAGTAAAGTTTACGAAATATACCGACTACAGGGTCAAATTCAAGAGTGCCAGGTCAATGTTGTTGGACAATACTAGAAATGCACACTAACTCGCAGAATCGGTATTTCCCGTGTTTTCATGTGTGCTGGAAATAACAGCTCCATCCCGTGGAAGACGTGCCAAATGTGTACGAGCCCTGGTGTGTTATCGATATTTAATGAAATAATAACCCGCTACTCAAAAAAATGAGTAAAATACTGAAACTGTCCTATTTTAGGCATTCAGATGCTTGAGATTTGAGACTAGTCTCCGTTCTAAGTTTGAGAACATAGGGCCTGTTTGTACTAAACAGTGGGTTTACAGTACTTTGCCCCTAATATTGAAACTAGAGAATGTTTATTTCAGGAATGCACGGGAACCTTGTTGTGTATGACCACGTGCACAGGACACTTTTCACTCAGCAAGGATGTGCAAAGTAACGGATGCCGAGCCTGCACGTGCCCTAAAGAACAGCCTGCACAAAGTAACAAGTTTTCTTGCATCATGAAAATTTACGCGAAGTTTTGCTTTGTGTAAATTAAATAAAACAAAAACATTTTAATTCGATCTTAGGAACATATGCATTTATCAATTAAGGATGAATTTAAAAAAAAATAAAATTACTTATCAATTAATTGTAAATTAAATCTAACTTATCAATTAAGAATTAAATTAAAATCTATATTATTGTGGGTTTTTATGTTAATTCGCACAGTTTTAGCATACAATTAATATTTCTGCCAACGTCGTTGCCTAAAATTTATCAGGAATATTTCATGATTATAGGCCCTATTCGGCACGCCACGGGAAAAGGTACCTTCGAACATATTTTGTTACATTTTAGTTGTTACTATATTTAGAACAAAATTACAACTATCTTTTATTTTCTCCTAACTAAATAGATGTTTTTGTTACACATTTTGACAATACAATGATATTTTTAACGCGAAATGCATAATAATTAATCTCGTTTGCACAACTTTATGACGTCATTTCAAGGATTGATGTCAACTGTCCGAAGGTACTTTTTCCCGTGACGCGCCCCATATCGTGTAGTTTTTTAGATAAAGTTTAAGTTTGAAGAATGCTTAAAGTGTTTTTTCTCAAATATAAATATATAGGTCATGAAACTTTTTTAGGAAATGTGTAAATATTTTTCCGTCTTACAGTTATACGATAGCAATGAACGTGTAGTCTAATAAATTCAATTAATAATTTTTTCCGAAAATTTTCGAAAAGAACAAAAATACTTTAAGTTACTAATAACTGTTTTAAGTATCTTAAAATTGAACACGATACCACATACATAAGAGGTTTTTAAGTCCACGGCCCCGAAGCCACGCGATTTGAGAAGTGACCGAACTAAGCCTTGAAATCTTTGCCTAGGTGATTTTGCCGCTCTTGGCACGTCCCTGGTTCATGTTCGCTTCAAGCGATATCCATAACAGAACATTCAGTAACTACATGTACCTGTTGTTGACACAAAACTTTTCCTTTAGCCATTGTCGTGGAGAAGCCGCCCCCGCAACCCAAGCCTGAGGTCCAGACAGTTTATGTTGCTAAGCCGGCCACCCACTCAGACTGCACCGGAACCAAGCTCTGCATGACCACGTGCAAAGGGAAGTACATCCTCGGGGAACACGGATCCGACGGTTGTCAGTCTTGCGCTTGCATACCTGGTAAGTAAGCCCCGTCGGTACCGACGCCCCGGTCGGTGCCGACGGCTGTCGAAAAGTGATCAATTATCTTTGAGATTTGTGTGTGTGATCTTTGCCAGCTTATCAATATATTAAATTTATGTAGCGGAATATTATCGGTTATCAAGACGCCCGGGCCCAAAATCATAAATCTCTGTGGAGTCCAGTCGCAATTCTCAAAATCTGATTGGCTGAAATGGCGGCCAGTAGCTAATTTCAGCCTATCAGATGCTTGAGATTTAAGGCTGGTTTCCAGATTTAATTTTATGGTCTTGGGCCCTGAAACCTTAGCCGTGGTACTCAACTGACAGCTAAACTTAGACATCGAAATAAGCCCAATATATAACGCCTTAAAGACGGTTCCGGTAGTTTCAGATTTCACAACTGTATGCATTTTACGAGCGCACCTTTTGCATGATACGGTAAATGTAAAATCCGGTGGATGGCTCGAAACTGACATAAGCCGATTAACAAGTGTTATTTTTCAAAGAATGTTTTTTATTGCCAGGTAATAATATTTATAGACATTTACATTTCAAAAAATTCAGAAAATTTACGTTGCTCAAATTTACATCTACCAAATACAACTTCCTATGCAGGTTAGACGGTGTAATTGAATGTATAATTGGCTAGGCACTCTCGCCGTACAGTTCAATTCCCAGTTTGGGCATTATCATTTTAAATAAACAGTAGCGTTATTTATGCAGTGTGGAGTCTGTAGAAAGTCTCCCCGTACATGTAGTCAGTACTGTTATCAGTACATAATCGGTTACCGACGTCATGTAATGACGATTACGTTTACAAAGGTGACTTAAATCCATTTAAAAGTGATACAATCGATTTACTGTCCTTTGCAAAAGGTGCTCACGTAATATTCATAAAAATGTGAAATCCGAAACTACCTCAACCGTCTTTAATAACAATGACGAAATAAGACTTGACCAACTTGACCAACTGACCATACCCGCGGGTAGTGTGTGTCCAATGCAAATAAAAAGATGGGTACATTTGCTTTCGTTCTTATGAAATATTATATTACAATTTGAATGTACGTGTTTATTCGGATCATATGTTTTTGATATCTCCACCGGAATGTCCAAAGAAAGAAAAACTGAGATATCAAACAAATTCTGTGACAGCAGAGATAAAAATAGTTTTGGCAACAGCAGATGTTCTCCTGCCTGGTTTTTGTTTGATTATTTAGACCAACATATAAATCTAGTTATCAGATCTGAACTATTGTAACAACGTAACTTTCCATGGCATCAGTTAAATTCGCGGAGATGAAATTTTGTGTAAAAGGCTTATATGACATTATCAGTTGGGTATAAATTTGTACAATGGTATTATGCACAAAATATCAGATATTGAATAGTTTGGTTTTCGTGGGGTTTAATTTTCGCGCATTTTACCTTTCGCAAACATGCGAAAATTAAACCATCACGAAACAAACGACACCACAGTAGGTTTCAGATTGAGCTGTGCCGAAGTGTATAAAACTGAGATTTGAAACCAGTCTCGAATCTCAAGCGACCAGTCGCCATTTCAGCCAATCAGATCCTTGAGATTTGAGACAGGTTTCCATTCTCAGTTTTATAATCTTGTCGCCTGGAATGATTGTGTTTTACAGAGCCACAACCTGTACAAGTGGTACCAGTCGAACACAAAGAAGAGTGTCACGAGACAGTAATGTGTATGCTGTCGTGTAAACACGGATACTCGATAACACCGAAATGTAACGACGGCTGTCACGAAGAGTGCCAAAAATGCACGTGCGTAGGTAAGGAGAAGTCATGCGCCAACCAAAAGTTTAAACTGCGTAATTTTGAAGCGTCATTATTTTTCTTTTACTCCTTAGAGACAATTCTTAGAGAGAAAAAACTAACAATATACATGTTATTTTATTTGTTATACAAGTATCGCTATCGACTGTTTTACAGTTGTTTATACATAATTTCCGCTTCCGGTAAAACCGTCTTTTTTTTTAAATAAAAAAATCTAAAAACCAGTACTGTACCGTTCACATCGGTTCAAATCGCAAGCGATGCCAAATCAAGCATAATTATTAATTGCCTACCCTTGTCAAAAACTTAGAGATACATAAAACGGCTATGTAGACTAGCTGCCAGTCGAATTGTTTGTCTGAAAAGTTTCGTTCACACATTTTTTATTTGTGAAGGTAAAAGCAAGAACGCAGCTTTAAATGACTAGTATAATTGACAATATTCTAAAATTATTATAATTAAAGTAATAAGAAACGCATTTTTTAAGCAGGAAGTATATTTTACGTTTAAAGAAGTTGTGTTTCTAATTTCTTTAAGTATATTAAAATCAACATTTTAGCTCATAAGTGGTTACATAAAAGTGAAAATTTAGGATCTTTGAAAATCGTTCTTGTATGATGTATATTGTAGAACCGACACCTGCCCCTGTCGTAGTAGTACAGCCCCAGAGAATGGAGTGCCCCAAAACCCTAGAGTGCATGCTCCAGTGTAAGGATGGATACCACCTTGGATCGGCGGGACATGATGGCTGTCCGGAATGTTCGTGTTTAGCACGTAGGTAGTTTTTATCTTATCTCCGTATAGATTGCTTCTTGAGGTACAACCGCCTTTTCTCCGGACTCGCGGTTAAGCGATTAAAGGGGCGTGCCATAAATTTACCAAAAAAGTCCTCAATATGTTACATAGAGACAATAATATAATACTGTCTGAAGAACAGTGCGTCTAGAACAGAATTGTGTCAAAAATAATGAAAAAATATCTAGAAAAAAGTAAGAAAATAGAAATTTAATAATGTTAGGTTGGTTAGTTAAAACTTGTCTTATTTCGCATTTATTGGGTTGGGTATGACCTAATTCAATTCATATTTAAAAACCCTATGAATGTTAAAATCCTACGTAGTAATAAAACTTCATTGTAACATCTAATTTAGAAATTTATGAAAACATTTCCAAACTGTTGTATGATGTGATACAAAATGTGTTTAAAAAGTGACGTGACGTTAAAATTAAATGAAACATATTATTTTTTTTGGTTTATATACCAAAGTAATTTCTCAGGTATATCCGGTATGTTTCTCTAAAATTGTGTAGATGTAAGGCACGTGACCGACTTATCTGGTTTTTAATTTTTCAGCTCAGCCTCAGAAGATGATTGTTTACGAAGTTCAGTGTCAGAAGGCGCTCTCATGCTCACGAGGATGTTCCGTGGGATATAAATGTAACGACAACGGATGTCCAACTTGCGACTGCATCGAACCGCACGGTACAGTAGAGAGTTTAAAAGTTTGGAGCCGCACGCGGCACATTGTACAGATTTACAGATTAGAAATTACTAAATCATTTCCCATAGACTTACATTGTAATATGTTGTCCATATCTTGTTTCATAACTCTAACAATGTATTGACTGAATAGCATATCTGCAAAGAGTGATCCAAAACACAGTCTCATATTTTTGTCATGGTTACATGGTGGGATACACTCAAAGGCATTCCAAAACTTCCCGGCATTATTTAGGCATAGAACTCGCGACTTCAGGATTCTATTTCTAAGTACGTAACTCGTTGGCCAGCCAAATGGTGTCGGTATTAATCTTTCCTTTTTCGCATTTTACAGTTGTCGGTGTGCTAACGGTGACGGAAATACACACTACACAGGAAGTATCGTGTAAGACGGCGCTCACGTGCCCCAAGTCTTGTTCCCTTGGTTACAAGTGTGGCGATGACGGTTGTCCGATCTGCGAGTGTCTGGTCGAAGTTCACACTGGTAACGCCTTAACAATTTTATTACCCGTTTAATTTTAAGGATTATTTGTCCAATTGCTTCTGACTACATATTAACACGAAATTTGCACTTAAAAAGAAGCCCTTGTAAATGCTTATTGCCACGAAATGTGCACTTACAAATCAGCCTTTCTGAATGCTTATTGCCACGAAATGTGCACTTACAAATCAAGCCCTACTGAGTACTGACTGCTTATTGCCACGTAATGAGCTCTTTTGAAAATGAAGCCCCTAAGCACCGCTTATTGCCAATTCTAATTGCATATTAATAAGCACCGCTTTTTGCCAATTCTAATTGCATATTAAAAAAGTTGTCTTATAAAAATGCTTGACAATGTCTAATTTCTTATTGGAACTAACAGCTTGGTAGCTAGTTTTCTTTTGAAAACGTGTACGGTCTTTTAAAATACACAACCTTTCTAATGTTTTTATGCTTTATTCAATATTGAAGCCTTAATAGGAATTCTTACTATTTTTTTTCGCGACTGGTATTAGGAGTCAATGACTTTATGTACATTTAATATCCAAACTAGACTGTATACACTGTAAACATGTAACTAGTGAGTTTTGCAGCGAATGGTAGTTGGTTAAAAACAAGCTTTCAATGCAAACTGACAGTTCTTGGAAGTTAACAATTATTAAAAATTATTATTATATATTATATTAATATTATATTGATATTAAAAATAATCTCTGAAATACGTCTTCGTTAATATGCATATCTTAGAATTGTAAACAATTTTTCCAACGTTACTTATTTAATATTTATAAAAACACATATACATTTAACTTTTAAACTTAAAAAGCGAAGTCTCAGATAGCCAGGATAACAGTACCACGTGATTTATGTTTTACCACGTGATTCATTCAGGGTGACAGTACCACGTGATTTATGTTTTACAAATGATTTATTCAGGATGACAGTACCACGTGATTTATGGGGCATTTATCGCTATTACAAGATGCCCTTTTTGTCAACAAATCCTCTCGATTCAAACGTTAAAACACGGCTTTGTTGTTGGCGTTTTTTGCAGGGTACGCTTATAAAAGAAGCAATATAGCGAAAATAACGTCACATGCCACGTGATTGCATCACCATAAACAATAAAGAACTTATATAAAAATATTCAATTTCAAAATACTGACATTCACAAATATCATCAGTTATACATTATTTTAATTGTTTTCTGTGGTTACTTTTGGTTCGGTGGAGGACATAATTTATTCGTCTTTTTGTGGGTCACTTGTCATGAAAGTTCATATTCCGCCAATTCTCGCTGGTTTCCTTTTCCTGGTTCCCTCCTCAAGCATATCACCTAACAACTTCAAAGAAACGGAATAAATACAGTTACGTAAGTTTTGTTACGTATCATAGAGGTTACACTGTTTTCATTTCCGAGATGGTTGAGAGAATGACAGAATTAAATTATTTACAAAATTGCTGCACTGTTTGCTGAGAAATTTTACCAAAGGTCAAACGGTGCCCATTTTGAAATTAACTATATAACGTCTTTGGTTTATATTCAATATCTGTATTTGTTCATTATATTATTAATTAACTATATCATATTGGCCCAGCAATTTTCGTATTGGCCCAGCAAGTCTCGTATTAGCCCAGCTATTAACGTAATGGGCCAGTTAAGTCTACATATGAATTTTAGTCTATTAATTAATAAAATAACAAGGTCAATTTGAATAACATTGATTAATAAAATTATATTATAACTAACAATATCCGATAGAAATGGCACAAAATGATATACCGTAAAATGACTTTTTGCACATCCAAATGAACGTAAAGTTAACTTGAAACTGGAACCTGTCTCAAATCTCAGGCTTCAGATTGTTTGAAGTTGAGACCAGTTTAGAAATAGAGAAGTTAGATGCTATCTTAATATTATGATGCTGGATATAGGTAGAAGATAAGGTTTCGCAGCTATCATTGATCATCATGGTGTAATTTGTAGTATTATACAATAATTGATGACAACGGTGCCAATATAGTAATCACAAAAGAAAATTAATAAGAAACACATGCATAATCCAGATATTTTTGGTTCAATTTCTAAACGTGTGTCATTGTTATATAGGTAATTTGATTGAGGACAAAACTAGATCTGACTCGTTATTGAATCTCTCAGTTATACCCATGTTTCCCGGCATTATGGCAATTATTTACCCCCACCCCTTCCCTACCACTCCATGTTTCAGATGACGTAATCTACATATTAAGCGATGTGTTTTGATGTGTTTTACCTATTATGAATGAAATGTGAAGAGCTTAAAAGATATATATTACGCAAGAAAAAAGTATTTACACTATAGTCGTAATTCTCCGGCAACTGTTTTAACGACATGAACATCTACATTTGAGAGAGATTTAATTTGTGTCTGCAAATTATCTATAAATGTGTCTTTTCGTTTCTAAAATTCGTGTTTAAACAAATTGTAGGTTATTAAACAAAATTTTAGTCTAAAATGTAATACAAGTCTCCATTATAAACATCTTGCTACTCAACAACAACATAATTCTATTTTCTTCAAATTACTCCAAAGTTCAGTATATAGTTCTTATTCTCTAACGTAAAAGTTAACTGTTGACTGTCAATTAAAAAATTCTGAAAACAAATATTTACAATGATGTAAGCTGGATGCACTGATGGGTGTGACACTCATACTTCCGCCGGAAGTGGAACATACTCCGGAAGTAGCGGAAGTTTTAACAACATGGGCGGAACGGGTCAAGGGCCATTTACTGGTTCGGCTAGTGGAGGGAATGGAAATGGTGCGGGGCCTTTTGCTGGTGCGGCTAGTGGAGGGAATGGAAATGCTGCTGGGCCTTTTGCTGGTGCGGCTAGCGGAGGGAATGGAAATGGTGCGGGGCCTTTTGCTGGTGCAGCTAGTGGAGGGAATGGAAATGGTGCTGGGCCTTTTGCTGGTGCGGCTAGCGGAGGGAATGGAAATGGTGCGGGTCCTTTTGCTGGTGCGGTGAGTGGAGGGAATGGCAATGGAGCAGGGCCTTTTGCTAGCGGAGCCGGCAGTGCAGCGGGAAACAACGCGAACACCATAAATAACCAAGTGTTTGGACCTACTGTTGACTCATGTGGCCCTTTTGGTTGTTTGCCCGGAAATTCTAGTAACACTGGGGCGGGAACTTTGACACAAATAGACGGAGGTGGAGCTGGTAATGTTCAGCCGTTTGGTAACTTTGACAATCTTCACCAGACAGATGCAGCTGGCGCTGCTACGCCCTTTGGTAACTACAATAATGCCCAACAAACGAACCTGGGCGGAGTAAGTTCCCCTTATAATACTAATGGTGACGGCGGTGGTTTTGGTCAAGGGCCCTTTGGTTTGAGTAACACTGATGGTTCAGGTGGTCCTCTACATCAAGTGGACGGTGGTGGTAGCGGTTATGTGTCTCAAGTAGGAAATTACAATAACTTAGGGCAAATTGACACTACAGGGCCATTTTCGGGATCGGCTTCCGGAAATGGTATGACAAATGGCGGATTAGGACCTTTTGCAGGATCGGCAACTGGCATGACGAATTCGGGAGGTTCCGGACCGTTTTCGGGAGCAGCGAGCGGAAACGGAATGACGAATTCGGGAGGATCAGGACCGTTTTCCGGAGCAGGTAGCGGAAATGGCATGACGAATTCGGGAGGATCTGGTCCATTTTCAGGAGCGGCTAGTGGAAATGGCATGACGAACTCTGGAGGATCCGGACCGTTTTCGGGAGCAGGTAGCGGAAATGGCATGACGAATTCGGGAGGATCTGGTCCATTTTCAGGAGCTGCAAGTGGAAATGGCATGACAAATTCGGGGGGATCCGGACCGTTTTCCGGAGCAGGTAGCGGAAATGGAATGACAAATTCGGGAGGATCTGGTCCGTTTTCAGGAGCAGCGAGCGGAAATGGCATGACAAATTCGGGAGGATCTGGTCCATTTTCAGGAGCAGCGAGCGGAAATGGCATGACGAATTCTGGAGGTTCCGGTCCATTTTCCGGTTCGGCCGTTGGAAGTGGATCAAATAATGGAAATGGTGGACCTTACGCTAGCGGTCTCGGCAGCAACTGGCAGGCTGGCTCTGGTAACGGTAAAGGTTGGGCAACTGGAGGAATAGACGGTCCATTTTCAAATGGTCAGGGCAGTGGAAGCACTTCCGGTCAGTTTCACAACATGGACGGCTCTGGTTATGGCATGAAACCTTCCAGTGGCTTCGGTTCTGGGGGTAGCGCTCAAACCGGGGCTAACCTGGGAACGGGAATGGGGAATACTCAGACTGGCGCTAACCTCGGAACAGGAATGGGCAGTACACAAACAGGAGCCAATTTAGGAGTTGGAATGGGTAACACTCAAACAGGAGCGAACCTGGGCACAGGCATGAGCTCCGGTGGTGCCCCCGGTACAGGAGGCAATGGTCCATTTAGCATGTCCGCTGGAACCGGAGGACCCGCAAACAACAATAGTGGGTTACCCTTAAGTCCGTACTCGGCTGCCGCGGGAGGTAACGCCAACGGCGGACCGTTTGCTGGGGCTGCTAGCGGTGGCGGATCCGGTATGAACAATGGAGGCGGGATGACATCAGGAAGCGGAGCAGGTCCTTTTGCTGGATCTGCAAACGGTGGGTCAGGATATACAGGAATGGGATCGTATAACGGTTACGGGGCGGGTGCGAGTCACCAGACAGACGGTTCGGGCGGAAATATTGAACAGAACATAGGAGGGTACGGTACAGGACCGCACGTGTTGAACAACGGAGGTGTAATGGGAGGGTACGGCAACTCTAATGGCATGGGACCGTTTTCTGGTATGACGGGTGGGACTTCCGGCGGAAACGGCGCAACTACGTCCGGATCCGGATCGAGCGGACAGACCAGCAGCGGAGGTCCGGGTCAGGCAGGACATGCAACCGGGCTGAGTGGAGAAAAACTCATCCAGACGATTAAAGATTGTCCCGATGTTTTGAAGTGTATGTCCTCCTGTAAAAATGGCTACAATCTCAATACAGTTGCTTCACAGGGATGTCCGATTTGCACATGCGCAGGAACAGCCGGAAGTGGTGTTGTTCCTGGCTATGGGAACCTGATACAGGAAATGGGTAAGCAGTTTTGGTTAATTTAGACAGAGTAATGAAACATGTTATTTATGTTTGCGAAATATACATCAATAATGTTTTGTAAATTTAATTTGAAATGATGTATTTTATATTATTTTATTTTATATATAAAGTATTCAAAGATAAATAAATTATAAAGATCGGCGTGAATATAGGGTTAGGTAGGTGTTAAGTAAAGAATCAAACAACCCAAACACTTGTATACGCTGATGATTTCAGTAAACTATCGATTGAATCGTTAGATTAGGAATTCGTTATTTGTTCTAGCTGACACGCCCACCGATTGTCCCGAGCGATTTAATTGTGACGACTGTGGAAAGAAATCATACCTAGGCTTTGCCAGTGATGTCAATGGATGTCCAGTTTGCCAGTGTGTCGGGCAGCCAGGTAGGTTTTACTGAATCTAACACACCATACCAGTAGGAAGCAAAGCATAAAGCGAAGAAATCAAGAACGAAATATTTATATGAACATTTTTTTTGATCTCATTGATTGTGTAATTTTGTAACAGGGAACTTGATAATAGGACCACTATTTCCTTGTTCCTTAAAAGGGCTTTTCTGTCGTAATTTCTACCCCAGAATTACGACCAGCTCTTTATTGGGGCACGTCACGGGAAAAGGTACCTTCGGACAGTTGACGTCAATCCTTGAAATGACGTCATAAAGTTGAACAGATTACATTAAATACTATGCATTCGCGGTAAAGATATAATTTTATTGTCAAAATGTGTATGAAAATCACTTTTATGTTATGAAAAAATAGTAGATAGTTGTAAGTTCATTCTAAATATAGTAACAACTAAAATGTCACAAAATATGTCCGAATGTACCTTTTCCTGTGGAGTGCCCCAATTAAGACTATTTTTGTCCTGTCCCAGAGATGGTCTTTATAGAGGAATTTCACTGTACATTCAGCAGTCGCAACTTTACGTTCAGTTTCTGAGACCCTTGTTTTTAAAACTTTAAATTTCTAAATATATGTATGTATGCAAACGTTTTTACATGTGAAATTCACTTGTGCTTATCTTTATAGTTGTATAATATTTTCAATGTATGCAACATTTTGATTTTGTTTAGTTTTTGTAATGATATGGTCTAATTTTTATTTTGATATTAACTCAACTTTCAAAGAAAATCTCCTATCGAAGTTTGTGCATCGCCCCATCTAATGTGCACAATTGGGTCAAGTTAATGTAAGCTCAAACGCAGACATCCTGCAGATTTAAATCAAAACAAACCTTTATTTTAACTCTGATTGTTCACACGTAGCACGAGAAATTCTGCGTAAATTGTACCTAACCACTCAGAATTTGTTTAGTGTAGCAGCTCGAGCGATGCACGTAGCGATGTAACTGAATTCTCACCTGTTTCAGCTTTTGGACAAACGCGAATGGCAATTTCTGTGAGAGTCAATTGTGAAGGCGTATTTACCTGCCCTAAGTCATGCCGAAATGGTTATCAACAAGGAAAAGATGGCTGCCCGACATGCGATTGTATTTCCGGTTCGTGTCTACCCATCATGCACCACTTACATCCGGGTTGTATTTTGTATATCTAATCGGACTACGAATGTATGGATATTACCGTTATCATCCCCTCATCATCATGTTTTATTACTGTAAACGAATGATGTTTAGGCGACTAAGCGAGATGTTTTTTCAGTACAAATGTAAAACATCATTAAAAATAGCAAAACTGAAAAGGTTTATTTATAACTTGACAATTGTGTAATAACACGTCAGAAAAGAGGAGCAAAACTACTACCTTTTCATCCAAAATATGTAGTACCACATAGGCTTGGTGTAGGGGCTTTTTAAAGCTAATGAAAATTAATATTGAAAAGAAATGTTAAATAATTTTAAAAAAGTACATGTTTTCTACGGGAATTCCGACATTTTCTTTTTTTCAAAGTTTAGAATGAAAAGTTATTATTTGAATTATTTGTATGCGATTTAATTACCATGTTTGAGTACTAGATATGCAAAATTTTGGAAACAAAAATGTTGTCGTCTGCTCAACATTATGACGTCATGTCAAGGAATGATGCATACTTCCGGAAGGCATATTTTCGTATCACGTGACGTATTTATACTTTTCAGTAACGAACATAAAGCCTGTTATTGTACAGCCAACACAAGCTCCGGCCGTGTCCACAATGGTCAGTAAATGTCCAGCCACCATACAGTGTATGTCAACCTGTCAACACGGCTACACTCTAGGAACAGAAGGACGTGACGGTTGTCCAGCATGTGCCTGCATCAACCCACAAACAAGTAAGATACCAAAATTACCTAATGTCGTAGAACAGCGTTAATATTGTGACACCTTAAGTTTTCACGAATTAATTATTTTGTCTCCATTTATTTGGAGACACTATTAGGATAGGATAAGTGTTTTCCATTGTCCTTACGCTTAAGGATACTTCCAGAAAAAGTATTTTGTCGTGTCTTAATTTCGGGACACGAAATATTTCAGTAAAAATTATTTTAACTGTCCCAATACTTAGGGTAATTAAGTCAATAAGAAGAAGCAACAATTCTTAACCAAAACCTCTTACCTTAGTTTTAGAATACATACTGATGTTTACCGTTGTGTGTCTAATAACATCCTAGAACAAACTTCTAAACATAATGATAAGAATTGGACGCGAGATTTACAAACTGGGGTTTATTTGGGGAAGGTGTAAGTGTAGTAACGTGATAAATGCAACTTTCTGGCCAAAATCCTCCTTAAACTGTAATATTGCCAAAAAGGACGATCGAGCAATTCTTCTGGACCCCCTTGGTCCGCCCTAATATAGATTTGTGTTGATAGTTGGTATGACATAATGAGAGGTGATACCGGATGTGACGTACTGTGAGATATTTGGTTATTTATGTCTCCAGGTGAATGCCACGATGTATGCGAACATAAGCCCGCTCTTACCGTTCACACATGTGATACGACCCTACACTGTATGGCGTCTTGTACGGACGGATACGTGTTATCAGAGACCGGAAGTGACGGCTGTCCAGTGTGCGCTTGCAAACAAGTAGAATGCCACACAGGATGTGAGGAAACACACCACCAGGTAGTTCATATTTACATCTTGATAAAAGGGTGTAAAAATCTCCTCAAGCGGCTAGATGTGGCTAGATATTACGATAATCGGCCAAGATCTCTGGGTATTTATTCTTGAATTATGAAAATTTAATTCCATATTTTTACGTTTTTCTCTGCTGTAAAATTGTACATTGCAATCTTCCCACAGCACTACTCACCAAACTCGACCAATTTCCAAATTAAATTTCTTTTGAATACGTTTTTCGCTGACATTTAAGAATGTTCCATTAATATAGTTACATAACTTGTTGACTTCACTATTTATATTAGTTAGAAATGATTCAGTTAACAAATAAGCCCAAACACATTGGCAACAGTAATGTGTGCCAGGCATATACTTAAATCTAATACTAGAAGTCAAGACATACAGTAATTTAATTTGAAAATAATGAAACCACATAAACTTGGACAACGTGCAATGTGATTTGTTGATGCGTGAACAATGAATAACACGTGACTAGAAAAACGTGTCGTTTCATTGATTATTTTTGAAAACAATGAATATCACGTGTTTTTTTTAAACGTGCAATGTGATTGGTTGATTTTCAGGTCGTTCAGTTGGTACAGACAACATCAGAATGCGGGTCTAGCAGTTGTGAACACAAGTGTACCGATAACTGCGAACATACCTCAGGTAATGATTTTTGACGCAGAGTTAGCCCGGTTTCCAATGATAAATATTTGTATATATTATGGAATCATGCAGAGTTGAAGCACTTTGGCTGGAGATTGTCCTCTTCCCGAAGATAGCCTTGCAAAGAACTGAATATGTTTAAGTTTCGCGTAGCGAAAGGTCTTCTACCCGCCTTTACATGTAAAATAACTTCGGAAACAATAGTATCCTGCTGATGAGATAGCTTCCAATCCTTGAGCCTGATGAGTATGTGGAATTTCATCGGTGGCACTTTTTCTCAGCATTGAGTGCTTGTCCGTTGTTACTAGCGAAAAGATAAATGGCGTTTGAGCTTGCTGCAGCAACAAAATCAGAAAGAATGCGAGATTCAGTTGTGTTCCGCCGAGGAGTCAGCATCAGGGTTCTGTTAATCTGCTTATATAAACCAGCTTAAAATTGTAGTTGGCTAGTGTGGCCATCTCTGAACCGTGGCACTTAGTTTTAAAAAAATGTCTGTCACAACCTCGAATTCCGTTCCGTACAAGTAGTCGTGGAACTTAACGGCGTGGGTAGTAATATGCATTTCCATTTCTGTCCATGAACATGCTCAATCAAACCGAGCCTGCATTAAACTTGAAAAAAGATTTTGGAACGCGTTCCACATTAAGTGCATGGAATTCGAGCTTATGTGCTGCATACATGTAATAACGTTTAGCTCTATTTAGGCTCCTGCTAACGTATGCTATAAAACGGTTCTTCCTTTCTTGTCTCTGGTATAAAACTGCGCCTAACCAAACTGATGAGTGATCAGTATGTAGTCTCGGCCCCTGTTGGGCGCAAAATGTCACACGGCTAGAAATATGTGAAGCCAGACCGGGACTTGAACCCGGGACCCCTCAATCGAGTTCTCTTCAGACTGAGCTATTTGGACCGCTTACACATCTTCTGCCCAGATAATGACTTAATTCGTACGTCAACAAATATTCACGAGGGCAACAATTGCTACCATTTGCTGTCATCCAGGAATTGTTAAAATATACTTTCTACTCAAGGTAGTCCAGTTCGATAACATGATTTAAGGTTTTAAGGGCTGAATGTTCAAATCAAAAACGTTGTTTCTTTTCAGGACAAGTTGTACAGCTCGTTTCCGGTGGCTCTTCCACTTCCAGCGGCGGGGGCGGAGCTGTTTCCGGCGGAAGTGGTGGTGGATTTGGTGGTATGACGGGAGGTGGCGCTATGGCTGGAGGCAGTGGAGGAGGCGGTGCCCGAATGTCAGGCGGCGGAATGACTGGAGGAGGTACGTCTGTTTCTTTTGCTCCTTTTGAAGATTTTCAGTTTAATTTTAATTTTTATTATTATGTAAAGATTTTTAAAATTTTAATACGCTGTTTTTGTATGTATTTTATAGTTTTAGCGTACTATTAATTTTTACAAATGCACTAAAATTATATTGATTAATTATTCATCCCTGGTGTAATTTTCACAAATATATCGTTTTTCTTTCTCTGAGGAAGTATTAGATATTTAAACCACCGTTCCCCATTTATATCCCCGTACTTCATCGAGCATTGCTATTTTTAAGGTCCCCTTATCTTTTACTGCATCAAATATGACTACTTTTTCTCCTTCACTAGGTGAACAGTGTCCACCATTACCCCCTAATTGTCACCCTTACTGCATCAAATACGACGTGGCTCACTGCAGACTATGCGAATGTGAAAGTAAGTACGTTAACTTCAAAGATTTTATACAGAGATTTATGAATTACATGTTTATATTCTTAACATTGGTTTATGTTTAAGGACATAATCACGTAAAATTATATTTGAAGGTACAGTCAGTACAGTATCAAATTTTTGTCGTGTAGATTTCATAGCAAGCTATCCAAATTTTAAATAAAAAATATTCGAGATTTTCATTATCCGACATCTGTAGAAACATTTAAGATGGCGATGATAACGAAAAGATACCTTATTTGATATAACAAGCGATTTTGTAATTATTTTGTTGTGATATAAAAAGTAATTCTATAATAAGTTTCTTGTGATGTAAATAACAATTCTGTAATTATTTCTTTGCAATATAAATAGTGATTCCGTCATAATTAATTGTGAAATAACTAGCGGTCCTGTAATTATTTCGCTGTGATATTAAAAGTAATTCTATAATTAGTTTGTTGTGATTTAAAAAGCAATTCTGTAATTATTTCATTGTGAAATAACTAGAGATTCCGTAATTATTTCGTTGTTATATAAATATTAGTTCTTTGCGATTTCAAATTCGTGAATCAGTCTCATTCCGCCAACGCCACTACTGGACGAGGGAAGATCTGTCCACATTTCTTAGGTGAAATAATATTAAGTTAATAAAGCTTTTATTGGCGCACAAACACAGATTATTTTATACTTTATAACGACAATTTGCTTTGTTTGGATGATTGTTGATATATACAATTTTAATTGACCTTTCGTCAGATCCTGATAGTGTAGCGGTTTTCAGTAGATGATTTAATCAGATTGCTCCTCAACGTCGCTTGCTTGCAACTTTTAAAACGCTTTCTGGTTTATAATTTCAGGTAATGGAACCGGGGCCTACAGCGGCTAACTCTTCTTTCGCTCATCATAATCTACATCGCCAATGACATTCTAGGAAACAATCCCGATCTAGTTTCTGCAATAAACATATACTTTATTTTTTGTACATTACGAGTATCTGGACAATAAAATCGTTAAATTATGACACAAGTACCAAGTTAACCCACTAGCCATACAAAATGATTTTTGAGCCTGAACGTTCTTGGCCCAAGATCATAAAATCGAGATTGGAGACCAGTCTCAAATCTCAAGCATCTTATTGGCTGAAACTAGTCGTAGTAAGGCTATTCGGTGTACGGTATTTGGTTATTTCCGAACAGATTTGCTATTCTATGGGTGGTGCTTTGTTATTTTCTAGAAGTCATGGTTATTTTGTGTAAGGTATCTGCTATTTTCTAGTAGTCATGGTTATTTTGTGTAAGGTATCTGCTATTTTCTAGTATTTATAGTTATTCAGTGTACGGTATTGGTTTGTTTCTGTCCATAGACCGGTAGCAGAGTTCGGCAAGCCTCATTGCTCGGAGAGTGTCTTCTTTTGTCACTCGAAGTTGCTCTTTTCCTGAAATGATACATTTGGCTTCTAAATAGAGTGTATGAGTCGTGGCTTTTAAATATTTAAGTGCGCGGGAGTTATGGCTTCTAAATTCCGGAGTGCTCATGCGTGCAGTAAAGCTTCAAGTAATCAAACATCCGTGAATTGGTTCTATTTACGATGAGTCTATATTTTAACAGTTTTATCAATTTTCTTATATGATTTGCCAGAAGTAGTAGTATATTAGAACCATGCCAATCTTTAACATGGACTGATCAACAATAAAATGGGTTTTTAGTGATCAAAATGTGATTGGAATTTGAGAAAGCTATATTTATGGTACATTTGTATTTTAGCCAGCAATTAAAACTAACGTATGAGGAAACAAATGATTTTATATCTGTAAATAACTTTTACCTTCTATAACATTTAGAAAGTGTTCAAGCTCATTTCTGTATGCCTCTGGATATCTAGTGATGAAGTTTTCCTCGGGTCGCGGGAGTAACGTTCCTTGATCACCAGAAGTATTCAACAAATTAACTCCCTTGTTCTCAACTGACAGTTGTACCTTTTCACAGAGTACCTGTGTTGAAAATGTATGATAATGAATATTTAAGATATCGGCAATCTTCGGCTCTCCCCGCTGCACTACGACTAGCCTCGGTTTCATACCGTCAAAACGTTTGATCAATTTCTACGTTTACGTAAAAACTGCGGGAATACCCGGTATGTAGGACACACTTTAATTATTTCTACTGTCAATATGTTTAATCAATGAGGAACTATATAAAATTAGTGGGAACTGTGGTATTCTCACGCGTCAGATTGTAAAGAGCAAGACAAGTACTCTGCAAGTTAAAATTCTGTTGGGGACGTTAAATTGAAATAAAAATTAAGTAGTTGACGTACATTAGATAGCTGATAAAAATTTAGTTTTGGATTGTTCTGATTGGGGTGAATGGACAATGAATTATCATAATGGGACATGCGCTCCGCTGCTTTTAGCACTGACAACAATTGATTCATTACCTTCACAGAGATGACATCATCATAAACTGCGATCCGTGTAGAAACTTTAATATCCATGACTAATTTTCATAAAAGGAAATAGGCATGTTACAAATAGCCACATTCAGAAAACAGAGCCTGTCGAGAATCCAAACAGCTTACAAGCAAGGCGAAAAAGCATAATTATATTATTAATCATTTTCAATAGAAACCGCAAATATTTAAGTTATTATTAACAAAACAGAGAACCCTGAAGATTATGGCAAAGCATATTTTCGTTTTAGCGAGTTTCCAGTTTCTAACGAACAGTCCTATAGCGTGTCCTGTCAGATTCTCATTTAAACAAACGAGTACAAGTCGCCTTCGTGAATTAACTTTTACCCAACAGTAGTACGAGCACCGGTTTAGCTCCATTATTCGAAAGCAAAAAAAAAACATAAACACACAATCATATGAAGAAGCTCATGAAACTGTCAGGCGGGGTGGGTAAGGTACTCGATGACCATACTGAGGCTAAAGCACCTAAAGTTAAATCAGAAAAAAAATATGCATAGCAGGTATTGCCACAACCAGATAAAAAAACCTACCCACAAAGCCATCAAGTAGAGAGGAAAATGAGAGCATAAGTTTATAAGAGAATCAATTTCTAACAAATCACCACAAACAATAAACGAAAATGAGAACATGAGGGTTACCATCTCGGACCAGTCAGAGGCAAAACAATTAGCCACTGGGTTTTTAAACCAAGTTCTATGGTGCATCTACCGCACACTTGCCCCAATAGGTTCTCATATAAACAAACAATTACAAGTTTTCTTGGTGAAGTAACTCCAAGCAACCAATCCTCTCAACTATCTTGCATGTAATAGCACACAAATATATAAAACGCAAGAAGCAAAATGGCAGGTAGCAGGAAAAAAACCCTGACCTCAATTCTTTGATCGTAGCCAAAGGGACACCACCTTCCATTATCTATGACTGCAATGGTTCCATTCTCGTACGTGATTACAACGACCACTTGGTCATTGTCCCGGAACTCGCGTAGCGCTGCGTTGTGCGAATGCCCGTTAGCAAATACACTCACTGGCTTACTGCCAGCAATCCAAGAGCACATGTCCAAATCATGGATAGTCGAATCTTTAAATATTCCCCCTGAAATGAAAGTTTGGGCAAAGATTAATTTGAAGCCAAACTTGTTTCAAGAAAAGTTTACTTATTTAGAATCACGGTGAACCTTCCGTGATCAAGATGAAACATGAAGTTAAAGAAAAAAATTGATTTATATTGGTAAAGATTCACACAAGTATATGGAAAAATGATAATTTATTTGCGTTATACATCTTCTGGCGCTTGCTATATTTTTCCCGCGGTTCATGTAACCTTTGCTGATACATTAAGTAATTACTGCTGAAATTGTAATTACATCCGAACACAAGAAATAAGCAACACCGGTTGATCTAAATGCTCACATGAATAATACGTTACTGACAACAATATGAGGTGCTTTTGTTACAATTGATGAAAAGGGAACTTTGAAAGCCACCGAACACGTCAAATATGAAAATACTGCAGGCTCGGTTTGATTGAGCCTGTTCATGGGCAGTAATGGGAATGCTTATTACTGCCCACGCCGCACATCTATACAATAATGAAATATTTGTAAAAGTGTGTGTTAAACTTGTTTTTCCTTGGTCGCGTAATTAGATGACGAAAATAAAAGTGCTGATTTCTCTCTTCATTGTTTAAAGTTCATTTGAAGTACCTCATATATTGTTAACATGATATCGCATATTTGACCAAATTTTAAACAAACATAATGTCAGCCATATCAATTTTTCCTTTTACCAAATATTAAACGTCAGAAAAACAAAGTCTGACATATAAAATCTTCAAAAGAATAAAATGTAAATTGAACACATGTGTGTCGACTAGCACCGACAGCTTTTCTAAGAACTTTAAACTACTGCGAGCCGTTAATAAGCCAGTTTTATTACAAGGCTTTGTTCCGAAACTATGCTCAAATATGTTTATTTTTTTAATTATTTGAATCATTGTAAAAGAACCTGAAGTTTTGAGATACTCCACCGACGGAAATGGAAAATCACGACTTGTAGATTTTATAATGCGCACCGGTCCCGTCTTCTCTGAGCGCACTTGTTGATAGAGAGAATAGAAGCTGGGGTCAAAACGTCTGAAAGTAAAAATAAACAATTTGTTTAGAAAAACCTTTAAATAAGCAATACTTATAAATTTAAGTAGTTTAGTAGACCAGCATAATTTCTGTTCATTTATAAAAAAATAGCTGGGCGGGGTAAGGTTACTATAGGAATGCCAGTTGATCTTCTTACAAAATGAATGATTGCGGCCCTGTTTATCTAAACAATTAATTGATTTGTCGCTTATACTTGTTCAGAATATGAATTTGGACTTCTGAAGTGTTTGAAGTGCTCTTTACGAAATATGCCGGTTGCACTCGAGCGCTCACGACCCGTCGACACTTATCCTTAAAGTAAAATGTTACCTCTGAAAAGCACAAAGAAGTGGCTTGTTGACCTTTTCTGCTAATTGATAACATTCTTTGGTAGTTTCCACTGATGGTGTAAGCGGCTTCTCGCAGAACACAGACTTTCCTAATAAAAGAGTAATAAACCCAGTCGACAAATATTTAATATAATACTTATCTACAAGATTACTAAATGAGACCGAGAACCAGTATCAGATCTCAAGCTTGCTATTGGTCAGTTGTTAGTCTTTGCCCAACTTCAACCAATCAGATTGTCGAGAACCCAGACTTAACTTAACAATGAAGTTTTTGACATCTGGATGAAGCCCTTGTATAAGTTTTGAATTTTAACTCAACTAACAGCGTTACATGTTTGATTTAGGTTGAACAAATTTTAGAATGATTTTTCAAAAAATAATTTTGAGAAGTCATCAGTACTAGTACTTGGGTATTTATTTTCGTGGATTTTGAATGCCGATCGAAATTCAAATAATTATATAACCCGAGCGAAATTTAGAATTTACATAAACGTCACTTCAGAAAATAGAAAACAAATTTAAGTACCCAAGAAAATTTGTTATTTTATCCCCACGAATATTATTGCATTCACAATATAATAAGTCATGACTGATTTATTTTTCAAAATAATCACAGACCCATATAAGTAGATTTCCAGAAAGAGGGTACGTTTGAGACAGTCTTTGGGCAGTTACATGATAATTCCTAACCTTCTGTCCAAAATTCACAAGCTAATTAAATGTTGCTTAACAAAAATTGGTTTCGAGCAACCTCACTAAACCACCTCTGGATCTGCCCCTGGATATATCTGCCATCGGGACTTTGTTCATGAAATATATTTATCAGCCCGGAAGGCCTCTTTGGTAAGAAACTTATATGGGGCGCGTCACGGGAAAAAGTACCTTCGGACAGTTGACGTCAATCCTTGAAATGACGTCATAAAGTAGAGCAGACGACATTGGTTATAATAATACATTTTGCGTTAAAAAATCAGTTTACTGTCAAAATTTGTAAGAAACGCACTTGTTTGTTATGAGAAATTTAAAGATAGTTGTAAGTTCTTTCTAAAAATAGTAACAACTAAAATGTCACAAAATATGGCCGGAGGTACCTTTTCCCGTGACGCGCCCCATAAAACCCACGAGAAAAAGATTGCTTTACTTCCAATAGTTTTTTGTGAGGAAATTTGTTACAACCGCACGCAGGGCGTTAATAATGAGACATTTACTACAAATTTCGATTTCAGTTAGATTTTGGCTTGCGTAACTTTAAGCCACACCTATTGTTGTTATTTCTTCAGTGCTACATGTACCATGATCTTTAGAAAACGAAACATTCCTGTTCAACATCCGCAAGGGGAATGATCTCACAGAGACCAAGAATTGATTTACAGCAAAAACGTATTTTGAAGCTGAACGCAGCGTCTTCTGAGTGGAGCGGCAGTTCTAACAGTAGTCGCATGACATAAAACGATATCGGGCCGTCTTTTGAAGAGTTACAGTGCAACAGGTGTTTATGGAGGTCGCACGCTGTGTCAATATCTAATGAAATTGATATGTGTAGTATTTTACCTGCCCGCAGTGCCTTGTTGATAAGTGATTCGTGTGTGTGGGTGGGTGAAATAATCATAACAGCGTCAACACTGAAATAAAATAGGTCATTTTTTATTCACATAAACATTTAATCGGAATACTTCCTTTTAAACGTCAAATAATGTGCATGTTCTAGTAATTGTTATATTATATATGAAAGTAGTAAATCTGCGTTTTCGCATACAATAGAAACATTTTGTTTTAGATAATATTACTTCGCGGAAGGAATATAATTAGTGATTTTTGAGACATTCTTATTTTCTGAACTTATTTTTACCTTTTATCATTAAAGACATCTTCTTCATGATCCTGCGTCACACAGCGTGTATCCAGGTTATATATAGATTTCAGCGCATGCGCATTCTCAAGAGATCGCGAGGAACCGCAGACGATCCACTTTAGAGAAGCACGGGGCGACATCATGATGTTCTGAACGTGGTGCAGACCTGTACAATACGAGAATATATTGGACGGTCACGTGGTACAAATGCAGATTGTCGATTGGTTACATTTACTAGATATATAATAAATAATAATATTAAAAGTGCCTGATAAGGGTCAGGACGAAAATGAACTGTTTAGAAATATCAAAATTCATAATTTAAACTGTAAGAGACATGTACAGTAGACAAAACTTTTTATCGAGATGACATTGCAATTACGAAATTATTGTAGTAAAAAAGTAAATACCTTAAAAAGTTTGAGGAGTCTAAATAGTTTAAAGCATAAACTAAATGTATGCTTCTTTAATTTTTTAGACAATTGTGGTAAATTAACATAGAAAGTTAAAACATTATTTACGATGTTACTGTTCGTCAAAAGTTTACAGAAGCAGCCGTATTATCCGCGTAATCAGTGACGTCATCTATTTGTATGCACTCGTCAACATCGTTAAACAGACAGATGTTATTCTTATGTGATTTAAATTATTGAAGTCAAACTTAGTAAAAAGTAATTCTTTATGAGAAGTGACAGAGAAAAAAACACTAATAAAAAGTTGAGTCAGAAGTCATAGGTCACTACAAATGGGCCGCCAGAAAGAAACAAGAATGTCAAAAGTTAACCAAATATACTTTACTCACCCATACGTCCTATCCCAAAAACTGCAATTCCAATCTTAGACGACATGTCTTTGTCAGTCATAGATGTTTAATTCACTTGAAATCAGCCCTACCGTCCTTATCAATGCAAAGGCACTGCAATGATTATGTTAAATATGAGAAACATTTATGTAATACCTACTGGCCGCTACGGCTATTATACAGTTCGGCGATTTTATAGTTATTTAGTTTGGCAAAATATTACATGTATTTCCAGTTGAACATTTTAACACTGTGACAGTAGTTTTGTCAGAAATCATAGTCAGGTGAAGAGAAACTAAATTTTGTACTACCTTGACAAAATGGCAGCATTCCGGAAATAGTTGCCATTTATTCGCCAGGTCACAGTAACGTGACAGCGTCAGCATTTTTTCACGGCAGTGCACATTTCCCTTGCCTAAGCCAAGTTTTTCTTCACTTTATATCAATCCTATTTACTTACCTCCTTAAAACAATGCTTACGATACAGATAAATTCCTACCTTTTTATTTACATACAGTTTAAATCCCAACACTGCTAAGACACTTTATAGATAAATTAACATTTAAGGAAGTGATTATTTTAATTATCAGAGCGACTCTTTTCGGTGTCACCATATCGTGATCTGTTATCAGTAACAGTAAGTGGAATTTGTTCTAAATTAGGCCAAAGTTTCTCTCTTTGACATACACAATGGTCAACGTTTTAAAATTTGCCGTGTTAATTTTCATATTTTCGGCAGAAATCATAGGTAAGTTCAAACAGCTTCTTTACAAAACCATCATTACAGTCGCCTCCGTCGCAGTTTTCAAAAACGACGTTATCATCATCGTCGTCGTTGGCGGCGTAGTCGTCTCTTAGAATATTGGGGGAGAAGAGAAGTATATTATCGTTGTTGTTGTTGTTGTTATTATTATTATTATTATTATTATTATTATTATTATTATTATTATTATTATTATTATGACGCTAAGTCTAATAAGTGAAGACAAAATTAAGCCGAGAAAAACACGGAGCAAGACGGATCGGTAGCGACATATTTATCTATTTATAACAATACATGTAGGTGTTAATTACTTGAAATGTTCTTTTTTTAAGAATGCACGATCTAAGTCTTTATTATGTTGCATTGTTTGTTTTTTAATGAAGAGGTATACATGCTAAAATACAACATATAACCATAATGCAATTTCTCTTAAGTTTCGTTTGACAACCTTTTCATTATATTATAAAATTATGCGCTATATGGGCGGATATTGATTTATAGGGCTGAACCATTAGATTAGGCCATAATTTCTATTGTTGTTGTTGTTGTTGTTGTTTTTAGATTGCTCGCCGCGAAAGAGACGATATCTGTTTTACAATCCTGGGGACTTATCCTCAGCGCTCGGGTACCAGAATCATCAGGTTCACGATCTGACGTCACTTATAAACGAGGCAAGTGCGAATGCGCACGCAACTGGAAACACACAAAGTGGCTCCCCACAGGGACCATACAATGTTCCAAGTAATTGAATAAAACATTATGTTTGATGCGTTTTAATCATATTTGATGAAAGGATGGTTTAATTTATCTCAGTTTCGAAATTTAGGAATACAAATGTGTTTCAGATCAGAGACTTCTTAATCATTTTACAACGTAAGATCTAGCCGATTTGTGAATTTGTTTCAACGATGATAAAGATAGAAGACATTTGTATTTAAGAAACGCACATTTCAATTCAAGCTAGTGCATTGTGCTGTGTTGAATTTTAAAAAGGCACACAGCTAGATTTGTTTTTAAACCATAATCATTTGCCAATGTTTATCATAATTTACATTTCGAAATCAGAGATTTGGATATTGAGCTACAGCAGAAGAATCGCAGCATTTTACTACCTTTATTTATGTATTTGAACAATTTCAACATTTCAGTTTCGAAATCTTACTCGAGAAACGTATTTATTGTATCATTTGGTAGAAAAAATAGAATTCTGATTTGTTTGGCAATATATCATAGACTTAGATAAGTTTTATTTTCGCCAATATTCGCGAATCGCTTATCTCGCGAATTCATAAATACCGCAAATATATTATGAGTTTCCATATATCCGAAAATATGCAACTTAAAATAAAACTGACGACGTCGCGAACTTATAAATCTGCGAATAAAGAAACTAGCTGATTTTTGACAAAAATCGCGAAATTTTGAACTCGCGAGATTTATGCGTTTTACAGTAAACTCAAGTTTCTTCCTCTGGAGTTTATGATTTTTCACAGTTTTAAATATACAAGCTTTGCGTGAAATTGGAGACACGAAATAGTCAGTCTGTACTCTGCTGCGATTTGTATGTGTTAAATTCTTATAACAAACATAAATTTAATAAATATGCTTGATTTGTAAATTAGTTTGAAAATAAATAAAGTTACTGTAATCATCCTAAATCTTGGGACAGTTTAATATGGGTCGAAAAATTACTCTTTTTGAAATTGTCTCTAAGCAGAAAGACACTAAAAATACCTATCCTTATAGTGTTCCAAAATATAAGAAGGCAAACAATAACTAATTTCATGACAAAAATGGTGCTCCATTATTAAAAATGTCCCAAGACTTGGTGTAATGACGGTAATAAGGTTAAGTTGAAGGAACTTCCTCTCCAAAGACAAATCCGTGAAAAGTGAATGATAATTCAATGTAAAATCCAACTTTTGCTGATTTTAAAATGTTTAATATCGTACATATGTTACAAATGTAATTTTAAGATTTCCCCGCCATGGGTCAGAACCAAGTTCAGCTACAGACCGGAAGCCTAGGATCTAGTTCCGGTGGAAGTAGTGCGCCTGTTTCCGGTGCGAGCGGAAGTGGATCAGCCTCATTCGCGGGAACCAATCAGTGGCGATGCGACGCTCACGTGGTAGAACAATGTGATACGCAGTGCATGGATGTAGACCCAAAAGATGGCTGTCCTTTCTGTATAGCCGGATGTAGTGAGTACATAAGGGGAATGAAGCTGTAGAAACCATATTGAGGATCTTAAACACTCTCTTACACTATCGGCTCATTACATTCACCACTGTCATAGGCTGGGACTACTTTCAACTACTTTTACTTTAAACTGAAAAAATAGTTCACGAATTACATTTAAAATTACTTGGGTTTCTTCATTTTGAATGAAAGGTAGTGAAGATTTCTGTCATTTGTTTCACCACAAGCTTTTAGATTCATAATAATGAGCGTATAAAATAAGGCAGTCGAGTTTGGTAAAAAAAATCTTGACATTCAGCCCTTCGCAGAGATGTAAAGTGAGTGTAAGGAATGACAACTCTGCGAAGGAGATTGGATCTTAAATACGATTTCGATTGTTTCTGTTTTCACAATATTATGAATTTTACGTGTTCACCGTTTGCAAAAAGAAGTCGAAACTGGCAAACTTAAGACGTTGAATAGAGGCTAACAGAAATAGATTCACAGGTATTATTAAAGTCTTTTACATTTTCTTGAAAAAAAAAGAAAAATAAAGAACAACAAACAACCCTGACAAACGTAAAATATGCAAACGGTGGGCAAGTAAATTTCATTAAATCATGAAATGAGAAACTGCAGCAGTCGTCGTTAAAACATATCTATCATTTTAACAGAAAGCAGATTATGTCTAGATTTCGACAGTTTATTTCATTTTCACCAAATTTGCTTATTCGACCAATAATTATGTTTATTTAAGTGTAGGTTAGTATTTATTAATGCGCATTTACAAACTTAAATCGGTCTAGAGCGGCGCAGCCTCTTAAGCGTGGAAGATCAGTGGTCTAGGGGTACGGAGACTGCGGGTTCGAGTCCCACCAAGGATGAGGTTCGTCTGCAGTTTCCTCAATCCACATTCGGCGCGAGTACTGGTTGGTAAAATAAATAAGTTTAAACAAAATTAAAGCGATTTTAATTGTAAATGCTCATTAACAAACACCAAGCGACTGAGTGGTTGAAAATATATTTGGTAAATCAATTCGCTTACTGATGTTAGCTATTTAAGGAATCGAACTGGTTGATAGAATTAAATTTCTCAACAATGTGAAACATACTGCAGTTCCATTCTAAAGTCTCTCCTCAGCCAATACTCATACTGGAATACTAATACTGAAGTATCATTATATTTCGCGCGGGTTTAAATGTCGTGTAAAATACAATTGCGCGAAATAATGTCCGCTCGAATACCGGTTTTCATTTGCGAATTTATGCGAAAATTCTTCCACTCGATATTCAATGATAACACAGTAATTAAGGTACCTTTGAGTCAATTTTTCTAAAGCTGAATCATTTTTTGATCAAAACCAAACACCAGGTCATTTTCATGAAAGTTCTAAACAAAAAAATGACATATTTTCCAATTCTTTGTGGCCTTGTCCAATCATGACGAAGGAAAATTGATCTCCAGTTTATGACAATACACACTGTATACGTTTTGGGTTTGATAAAATCAATATGTTATTTCAGGCAGCCCATTAACTTCCGGTGGCAGCAACACTGGTCAAGGTAGCCAATCATCGGGCTTGTCATCTGGAGTATCTGGCCAATCAGGAGGCGCGTCTCAAAGCAGCGGAACGTTAACTGGAGCTGGCCAATCGGGAGGCGTAGCTGTTAATCCCGGCCAATCGGGCGCTTTGACACAAACTGGCCAGTCAGGATATTCTGGTTCCAGTCCATTTAACGTCGGCGTTCCAAACACAGGGACCGGCGCACTTAATCAGGGCCCAGGAACGTTGACTAGCGGGAACACCGGTGCAGGTTCGGGACAGACAGGGGCTTTAACACAGAACGCTGGAACACTTGTTGGTACCTCCGGACAAACAAGCTCTGGCCTGGGTGGCAACTTAATCCAACAACCCTCTGGTCTGGCTGGCACAGGCGGTGCTGCACAGGGGACAGGATCCTCCGGAAAACAAGGCACACTGGGTCCTGTCGTAACAACAGCAGGTACTTATATTAATATATTTAATTGATTGACACACACTAGATTAAAGCCAACGCATAGATTAAAATTCACCAAGTCGGTAATGTTTGCCTTCCTAGTACATCGGCTGACATAACACCCGTGTTAACCATGCTACCCGCTTTTCCCGCGGGTTGTTACTGCGCGTTGCTAACCTGCAACGTTTATCGTAATGGTGTTATTATTTCATTGTTTTCTTATCACTGTACAATTTGTATTGTGTCCTCACTACCTATTTATGCATTTGGGCGATAAGTGAGAATTAATCTTGAAAAATTAGAAAGAATGTCGCGATGGCGGGATAAGTAAACAAACTGACGAACGAACACAAGGACGGACACACGATTACTTCATTCCAATTTATTTCCAACCAGAATAAAGACCTGTCTCCAAACTGACCAATCAGATGTAAGCCGTTAAAGACTTATTTTCAAACTGACCAATCAGAAGTAATACGTTGAAGACTTGTCTTCGAACGACGTAGGTGACTTATTTCTAAACTGACCAATCAGAAGTAAGATGTTGGTAACTGGTTTCTAAAATGACCAATCAGAAGTAAGACGTATGTGACAGTTGTTTCAAAATTGACCAACCAGAAGATGTATTATATTGTATTTACAGGAACAATCTCGTGTCCTCACTACCCGTCAAACTGTCCCCGCCAGTTCACATCAGTAGATCAAAATGGCTGTCTTGTGTGTACAAGTAGGTGAAACGTTCCTTATTACCTTAAAGTAATGCCAAATATTGGTTTTGTTGTTGTAAGAAACTGGAGTCCTCCCAAACCTAGTTCACAGTCAGATAATTAGTTTCCTAAAAATAACCGTAGTCGAAATCAACGGTATATGGTTAATGTAAGGGCCTTTTGGCACAGGCCTTAACAATTGTCTGTAAATTTTGTCAGTAGTTTTGATGATCTACTCGAAAGTTACGTTTTCTGTTTAATTCTAGAGCCAGTTTTTGACTGAAAATATTGCAATCTTCGCCTTCAAAACTTTACAGGAGTGGGCGATTCCTCGTGAAGCCCTAGTTTGGGCACGCATAGTGATAGTTGCTCTTGCTATGACCTTGAAAATGTGTTTTAAAAAAAACAACTACATTCACTAACTAATTAAATTTGACTTTGGTTGTAATGAATGCATGACGGGTGATAATAATTTAAGGATGAAGAATTGTAAAATGAATGTGAACCCGGTGAGTAAATTCCGGGTATAGTGAGCGATTAAAATTATCATTTTTCATTTATCCATTAACATTACACACCGGTCACGTAAACACTGACCGCTATTTATAGAACGATCCATTGTTTTTCAGTATTGCATTCCTCGGTGACGACACAGAGCCCGCCATCTACGACCACCCATCATTCTGTGGCACAGACATGTGCTCCGAAACGTTGTGTAGCACCATGTGACAAGGGGATTGTCCTCGACGCAGCCGGATGTCCACAATGCCTGTGTCCTGCGCATGTCTAACCGGATGTCCACACTGATACCGTTTTTCGCATGTCTAAAATTGGTCAACTTCCATGTACTCTGCAGGAATAAATTTTATAAGCATACAAATAATAAATTAAACTGAGCCTGCATTATTTCAATGTTGGTATCGTTCAATGCATCTTTTTATCTATCTATTACAGAATATAGGTCTGTTGAAGAGCTCATGAATGCTGGTTTCATAAGATCTACTTAGTTATACTAGAGATACAAATATTTAGATTTTTTTGACGACATGAATTATTGCTTTTAGACAAATATTGTATAACCACTCGCAAAGCAAACCCTGAAATTAAGACCACATCAATAATAAATCCACTATTTCAATGTTTTTAACAGTTTGGCACTAAATTGTAAACCCTCGAATAATGACTATCCCAATATTAAGACCATTTTTGCTCAGTCCGAGAGGGGATCTTCATAGGTAGGCCATTCCTTTGTTGTCGGCCTCGAAACTGCTTTTCTCAGCCAAGTCGGAGTCCATTGATATTCCACATCACACTTAGGTCAATTATGCTCACCCTAATATCAGATTATAAATAATTTTCTCATCTTTTTCTTAAATTTAACAAACAAAATTTAACCGTAATATGTATTTTTTGTTTCATAAAAGTATATACCTATCACGGAAAAATTCGCGCACAACCGTTACCGCTGGTGAAGCGAGATAACTGTTATGTAAAGTTCCGGTAACTATTCTGTCAACGTTTATTTTGATAGGAAAGTGCGCGATTCCCACCACATCCCGTGCATATACACGTATCACAGAAAACAATACGCGAAAAGCGTGTAGCTCGCGATCTGCTGTTAAAGGGTAGAACACGAGTGAAAGTGAGCAAAGCGAGATTCTACACTCAAGAATCGACTTGAGCCACGTGCAGCACGAAATTCTGTCATAATTATGTAATTCGCCCAGCAACAAAATACCCATGTTTTTTGAGCCCTGAAAAACACTAACAAAAATAAAACCAATCAAGAAAACCCGGAAATTGTAGTGGCCATCTGCTTGCCATGACCAGTCTATGCAATAAGTTTAATGAGACTTATCTCCATTTATTGTATTAATTAGAAACCAATAATTCAATTTTGGGTTACTGTTACGTGACCCATTGACCCCAAAGTTGATAGGGGTCATCTGTTGACCGAAGGCAGTCTATAAATAGAGTTTAGTTACACTTTTCTAAAGGCCACTATGAACATGACCCTTAACCCCAAAATCAATACAGGTCATCTCAAGAATGATCATCAAATTCAACAATAATTGGGTAAAAATGGAGATCAGAATCAACCAATGAGAAGCTTGATATCTGAGAATGGTTTCCTTCTCTTTTTCTCACTTTAAAGCCAGGCCTCAAGAACAAGGTCTTATAACTAGACATTGTCCGCGGGACACTGATGCCTGCATTGCTACAACATTTGTAACAAAGGGCCTTTGCTCTGGTTAAAATAGTCGCAGGAAAAAAATCGTTTCTTTACGATCACCTACACATCCTGGATGATCATCTGTGCAAGTTTGAAAGAAATCCGCACGATACTAAATGAGGAGTTAATGCCACAAAATTTAGGGGACGTACGGACAGACGAGTGCATCTCAATATGCCTCACACTTTAAGGGGTGTTAGGGACACATTCAGACACTACTTTTTCGTTCCTTAAATTCAGGACACAAAATATTTTTATTATAAATATGTTTAACTGTCCCACGACTTAGTAAGATTGCGATATCTGATTCGCTGAAATGTACGATATCTGATTGGATGAAAAGTACGATATCTGGTTGGATGAAATATACGATATCTGATTGGCTGAAATGTACGATATCTGATTGGATGAAATGTACGATTTGATAGGATGAAATGAACAATATCTGATTGGCTGAAATGTACGATATCTGATTGGATAAAATGTGTTCACAGTCTCTAAACTGAATAATGATAAAAAACAACAGAAACCAACTTCCCAGTAAAAGCCTTTTATTTTCTTTCTAAAACCTCAATAAGAGATGTTTAAAGCAAAAATAAAGCACACAAATATATATACTATTGCATTTTGCCTATAGATACCTTTCATATGGTAAAACAACACTTAAATATTATTCAATACTCATTATGTCTGAAATTATTCATCTAATGCTCAGTTGTCACAGCTTCTATCACTTTGGCAACCAGTGTAGATCCGGATCAGCCTGTGCATCAAACCAGTCTGATTTGGGTCTACAGTCTTCTATTCTGTAAATGTTAACCCTTTTCTCTGTGGGAATGGCTGTTTTCCCATGGGCAAATTGTTTAGATCTAGATCTGTCAACATATCTGTGCTATCTAAACACAATTACCACTGTCTGCTTTCAGAGTTAAGTTATTTCTAACCAAGGAGAAAAACGGTGTTGATCCAGATCTGATGGCACAAATGTGCTGGCTGATCTGGATTTACACTGTTATCACAAAAGATAAAATCCACATCTATCCAGCAAAGGCTTACCAATTATGGCCATTTTTTGTTCAAAGTATATTTTTATTACAAAGTTATAAATAAGAACCAAATGAGTAGATCCTAAATGACTGCACAGTTTATTGGGCCAATTTAGGTCTACACTGGTTGCAAATGTGACATAACAAGCTGTTACAGGTTTATGAACAATACATATATGATTAACCAAAGCCTGAACTGCAAAAGCTTGTATCAATGTACATATTTCTGCAATTAATTTAGTTACAGTTGCACAACTCAGAATAAAGCATTACCTTTTACTCCATATATACATGTTTAAACACATGTGCGACCAGTGTAGAT
This sequence comes from Corbicula japonica, assembly GCA_038501625.1. Lineage (NCBI taxonomy): Eukaryota > Metazoa > Mollusca > Bivalvia > Venerida > Cyrenidae > Corbicula > Corbicula japonica. The sequence continues at coordinate 334,447 of JAZAYU010000251.1, read as the reverse complement.
CCAGATCAGCTGGCATGGATGTGCCAAAAGATCTGGATCTATACTGTAAGCCCATGTGATAAAGGCATATATATGGAGGAAATGGTTATTTGACCATTTGTTTCGGATGCAGAATAATAAATTATGGTCCAGCTAAATACCCAACTGACCATAGATTTAGGGTGTTTCGATCGTTGTTATTCTAATTTTTATAAGGTTTGAATATTAAGTTACCAGGGAACAAAATCTTCCCAAAATATAAAGATATCTAACAAAATCATTATTATTATTTCGAATTGCTTACAGTATGCTTGTACATGATCATGGCCCAAGATCATAAAACTAAGATTGGAGACCAGTCTCAAATCTCAACAGCTTATTGGCTATAATGGAAACTGGTCACCATTTCAGCCAATCAAATGCTTGAGATTTGAGACTGGTCTCCTGACTTAGTTTTATGATTCCGAGCCCATATGGTTAACAGTATTGTCTAATAAACAAATATTCTAATCTAGGACAACATATAAGATGTAATGATATTTTACAACAAGATTTTTCCCCCAACAACAGGGGCAGCTTTGGTATGATGTTTGTAAAGCAGTATACAGTGTAATTTGCACAATGGCACTCATTTCAACAGGTACAGTTCACTTCAAAAGTTTGTTCTACATACACAATGCACAAATATTATCAGAAAGCCATTGGACAGAGAATATAATTATTTCAGACTGGGTTTGGGCGATTGTTGTTTTTTTTTCAGATAAAATTCGACTTTGGAGTAAATACTGGAATTCACCGGTAATTGCCATTTGTGAGAACATTACATTGATTTCTGTTAAAAGGCAGGTTTGTGTGTTCTTAAATTCATGGTTTTGAAATGTACACAGCTCAATAAAATTGTATGTATGACATACACCTAGAAGGATTTAAAAAATTGTGGAATAATTTCTATCTTGTAGGCACTTTCTGTGATCAAATGCATACTTGTATGTAGGTTGAGAATGAATGGTAAGTAAAATTAACCTTTACTATCAGAATCCTGTACAAACTTTTGAAACAAACTGTACAAAACATTTTGCAACTTAACAGTTTATTTATAAGTATTTATCTATAATTAAGAACACACGTGACTTAAGTGTTCAGCAGAACATGTGTCACCTACTGGTATCAGTGTAATTTATGTGCTTCTGTCTTTTTATCAGCGAATTTCAATATTGAGCAAACTTTTAGATTTTAACTGTTACATAAAACTATTTTTAGATCAGAAGGGCATTTGATGGGGCCCAGCTCTTAACTAGACTCCAAAAATCAAATGAAGTTTAAATTTCTGGGAAAAAAAATGTAAAGTTTTTGCCAATATCAAATATTGAACTGTATATTAATTACTAATGTTTATAATTTTTAGCACTTTTAGTTAAATCTTACAGATAAAATGTAGCCAGGGAGTGGCAAACCTGCCTGCAATCATCAACAATTGTTACATTGCTTCATACTGACAATGGTAGATGGTTGCTCTGCACTTGAAACATACCTGCTAGAGTGTGACACATCAGCAGTGACAAATGGCTGTCAGGGTGTGACAGATCATGTATACAAACCCAACAGACAATATGATCCCTATGTCTGCAAAAAGCTATTGCAGTCAACAATAAAACCACTTCTAAATTATAAATAGTGCATCAAAATAAAAATGCTACATATAAAACATGAAATCAACTGAACATGTTTGCCTTATTGCTCACTTTGTAATGCAAATGCCAGTTGCAATTGACAAGATTTGATTCCATCCAAAACACAATTGTATCTTTTTCACGTCTTAACCCTTTCCTGGATAGATACACTTTTACTGCAAGGGCAAACAGTTTAGATCCAGATCAGCCGGTACATTGGTGTTGTCTGATCAGGATTTAAACTGTTCACTTTTTGATTCAGTAGGTTATTTCTGACCAAAAGGCGACCAGTGCAGATCAGACAGCACTGGCTGCATACGCGTAAAAATGCATATTTATAAAGGAAAGGGTTAACTAGTTCAACAGGAAGTCAAAACAAAGGTATAACTGTGTAAAAATGTAACAACGTTTACATACAGATTATGCATGCTTTAGGTGGTTTTTAATAAATAAATGCTAGAAATGCAAAATTTGTCCTTTTGTATCAGGTATTTCATGTTCAGTGGAAAAATAAACAAACAAAAAACTGAAAACTAAAAGTATTTTACACAAAATTGATTTCGCATTGAAATTCACACACATTAGAAAGACAATACAAAAAAATAAAAAATAAAGAATAAAACATCACAGAAGTTCCAACTCTTTGTTCCCATGTAAGAATATTGCGAGACAATTTATGCCATTTCCGGGTCCAGATTGATAAATAAAGAAGCACCATAGTTGTTTATACAAAGTCGAAGAGCAACACTGATAAATTTAACAGGGCCCTACGTTAAAAAACATGGCCTGGAGACCTGTCTCTAAATGAACCAATCCGAACCTAGAGGTCTATTTCAGTTCTTGGGGCCTGTCCCTAAAATTACACCCAACTTTACTAAAGTATTTTTTAAGTGTCAGTTTAACACTTTTTTCACACAAAATACATGAACCTTACTTAAACAATTAACATTTCTTGCACAAACTAATAATTCACAAATTATGAATTCTATCACATAAAATGGCACATTACTTCCATTTTCTTTTGCACTTTATGAGAATAGTTGAAGAAAATGTGAAGATTAATTTGTTTCTAATCAAAATGTTAACAAAATACAGATCTGCCATATTCTTGCCTTATGTTAGTGCATGTCAGTCACACTGACTCTCCATTTATAACTCAGTGTTGCTCTTTGACCTCCAGAAAAAAACATGATCATTGAAATGCCGTGAAGAACAAACTAACATAATGACATCATTATTATAACATCATTATGACATCATCAAATTAATGACATCATTATGACATTATCATTATGACATCATCAAATTAATGACACCATTATGACATTATCATTATGACATCATCATTATGACATCATCAAATTAATGACATCATTATGACATTATCATTATGACATTATCAAATAAATGACATCTTTATGACATCATCATTATTACATCATCATTATGACATCACTATGACATTATTTACATACAGTGTAGCTCTGTATTCAAAATTATCCTACAAAACAGACAATACCAATGCAGATCAAGATACAGATATTCTGCTGATCTGGAACTACACTGGTCGCACATGTTTTAAAATGTTTATAGATGGAGCAAAAGTAAGACTGGTTCATGCAAATGCTCAAATAGTCAGGTTCAAATTTTGTGACCAGTCTAATTCGTAGTGACTGGTTCCTAACTCTATTGTTAGAAGATGCTGTTTTTACTGGTTCCTATCTTTGCAATGAATAGATTGTGACTGGTTCCGGACTTTTATGTGACTGGTTACTGTCTAAAATTGTGACTGGTTCACAAATATTTAAAACCTAAACAGCCACTGAAGGTTGGTATTTATACAAGAGACACTTAAAACAGGTAAAATATGAACTACATTTTACAAAAGTAGACAATTTTAGATAAAAGAAAACAGTATTTGCTTTACTTATAAAAAATCTATATAAATATAAAATCTAAAAGTTCCCAAGAAAAACCTGTAAACAACACAACAAAAATATGGCCATCTATTAATGATGTAGGCAAAATACAGAAATACCAAGTAAGAAACATGGAGAACACAAGAATCTAGTGAAAATTACATCAAGACTAGAAAACGTTAAATCATATTGCTGTATAATGTGTACAATATCTTGCAATTATTATGGCTGATCAGATAAACTTTATTAACCCTATCCTCCATAGATACACCTTTATTGCATGGGCGAACAGTTTAGATCCAGATCAGCCGGCACATCTTTGCCGTCTGATCAGGATCTTAACTGTTTTCTTTTTTTGATTCATTAGGTTAATTCTAACCAAAATGCAACCAGTGCAGATCCTGATCAGACAGCACAGATCTGGATCTACACTGGTCGCATATGCATAAAAATGTGTATATATGAAGGAAAGAGTTAAGCTGTATCACAAACAAATATTTTGGCCTCTGATTTATAAACATTCTTCAGTTACTTTTTGAACTCAACATAAAGTTTTTTGGAGAATAAAATCAAAACAAACATTAAATAAATATTCATGCAGAAAAAATTGAAAAACTGAAGGGTTTCTTAATATATAAATATGTTATTTTCAAAAGGTAGACAAATTATTTTACTGACACATTTTAATCCATGCAATCATTAAAGTTTTATTCACAATTGTATTTTTGGTTATGTTGACAAACATAAAGAGATTCTTTGTAGAAAACTCAACATAAATATAAACTGAAAGACAGAAAAAAACACACAAAGCTTACTACAGTAAATGGAAGCGTCAAGTAAAACATCCATATAACTTGTGACTTCAACACTTTAGCTTACATCACATGGGTGAACAGTGTAGATCCAGATCAGCTGGCACATCCATGCTGTCTGATCTGGATTTACACTGTTAGCTATTAGACTCATTAGATCTGACCAAGAACTAATCAGTGTAGATCCAGATCAGGCACTAGATATAGTAGCTGCATCAGATCTGGATCTACATTGTGATTAAAGACTTGTCCATGGAGAAAGGAGTTAAACACATGGAAGCAGAAATTCTCAACCTCAGAAAACAGCATATATCTTTCACCAGCAAACTTGCCTGACAGAATTTTACTTTGCTAATTATACTAAAACTAAAAGGAAAAAAATGAATTTATTTTGCAAAAAAAACCCAAATTTTTTATTTTTTTCCCTGTCAAATTGTGTTTCTTTTTTATTTAAGTATTTTAGTATAATACAGTGATTTGTGACAGTAACTTAGGACTCTTTACCCTCTACCAGGCATAGAAACTTGTCGGACATTAGGATCATTTTCAATATAACTTGCTCCAACTAGATTTGCATTAAATAACCAAGATCAACAAAATTTATCAGTGAATAACACCTGAACCATTCACTCCATATAGATGCCTTTATCACATAGGCAAACAGTGTAGATCCAGATCAGCTGGTACATCCGTGCTGTCTGCTTAGGATTTGTACTGGTCGCAACTTATTAATAAATTACCTATGAATCTAAGAGCAAACAGCACAGATGCTAACCAGACGGCACAATTGTGCAAGCTGATCTGGATCTACCACGGTTGCATATGTGTTAAAATGCATATATATGTAGTGAAGGTTTAACAGGTCAAACTAGAAATAAGTTTTAAATCTATATCTATCAACTGATGAAAACATTTCCAATGTACAGATAATGTTTTGCATTTCACAATGAATCCACTTTATGTAGAACAATCTAATACTGTATACATTATTCACAACACTGAATTATGTTTTTCACAATAATAAACATTGTAAACAAAGTACGGTACATCGTATATATTCTATATCAACAGTTAACAGAGCTGTACGGCACAAAACATAACAATATAAGGGTAATAAGTTAGCAAAAACTCAGAATGGGTACCAGTCTAAAAGCAAGGTCCTGATTGGTCAGTTTTGAGTCTGTCATCAATTTCAACCTATCATTTGCTTGGGATTCGAGACTGGTTTCCAATCTCAGTTTTCGTATCTTGGACCCACTATACATGACAAAAGTCTGTTGAAATGAAAATCAGTCGGGTGTGTGTAAAATAACAAGTGACCTTATTTAGTGGAACCCATCTTTCTGTTCCCAATCAGAAAATAAATTTTCTAGACACAGACAAGATTTGTTTTATTTACAAGACAAGAGTTGTGTAAGCTACAGTACAATGTATTTATTACTTGTTTATAAAGATGCAATATTTTTTTTAAAGTGAGTACCTAATTTTCAGCCATCAATAGTAAAAACAGAAAATATGTTGTTTTTTTTTTTGAAAATATAAAAAATAGACCATGTCAAAACTTTAAGTATGACTGATAAAACACAGGCCAATCAAAATGGCATCTTTTTCCACGTACTGAATTCATTTAACTAGATAGGACAGTTTCAGTTTGCATAAAATCCAAGGATATAACCTGGGACCCTGTTCGGGTTGATTTGATATTCCAACTTACACAGTATAGTGTTCTTTAGTTCCGTATTAACAAATATTAACATCTTACCAGCATGCATATACTGTAATTTTATGGCAAGAGAAAATTATACATTTCCAAAACAGTACAACTCCAGTGTTTATAGGGACGTCACTGAAACAGCCTAACAAAATGAAATTTTGACAGACTTACCATATTTTGCTCAACCGTTAACATTAGTTACATTAAATGTTTAATGTTTTGAGAAACATGGCCCAAGATCATAAAACTGAGATTGGAGACCAGTCTCAAATCTCAAGCATCTGATTGGCTGAAATTGAGACTGACTCCACTTCAACCAATCAGATGCAAGAGATTTAAGACTGGTCTCCAGATTTAGTTTTATGATCTTAAGCCCTATTCTTTCATTACCCTGGTTTATTAAAACAAATCTCAACAAATGTTATAGTTCATTTACATGGGCTATATTAAGCATAATTTATTAACCAGAAAACAAGCTGGGCATTTCAGCATAGTGTGTTATCGTAAGCAACTTTTTGTTCAATCTGCCAGTCCTTACGAAACTCTCAATGAAATCTTGAACGTAAGTATGCACGCTAGATACATGTAAAAAATTCATTATAAAAAATATGCCAAAAAAAACCCCCAACAAATATTGGTAAACCAATTCAGCAGATCGACTTTTGAAAATTATGAGTTTTGTTCTTGGTCTTCACTTTTCCAGACAGCCATTGTTTTGGCAGAATTTTTTATTTAAGCTTCAGATTAAATCTCAAACTTTTTTCTTGTTTTTTTTCCCCATAATCGTAACGTGATGAAAGCATTTAAATGCATAGAAATGTTAGGAACACCTTTGCCAGCTCTATTTTGGATCTTGATCTTCAAGGTTGGCCGAGATGCTTAAATTTTGTCCAAGATGCTTAAAATTTTGGCCAAGATGCTTAAAATTTGAGACTGGCCCCGAGTTTTAGTTTTATAATCTTGGAGCCTGTTCCTATTGTCAATTACATACTATTTTTTGAAAGAATAACATTTGGAATTCTGGTTATTTAGAGAGTATTTTCACTCTGGTTTAGCCACAAGTCAGTGTACAATTCAACGGCATGTTATTTTACAGTGTAAACCTCATAACCTTACAGCGTTAACAACCCACTCAAGGCTAAATATGAACACAGTGAAAAAAACATAAATACAGTGCATGCCGTATCTAAATAAAACGTGTCATGTTAAACGAAAAATTCTAAATAAAACATTGAAACAAATCTTTTCAACTCCAAAATATGAGACATTTGAAATCAAGGACGGCATTTCATGAATGCAATAATAAGTTTATGATCAGTTAATCATTAAATATGCAGTACAATGATTTTACAACAAAAAGCCATTTTGTAGGTTCTTTTCAGACATTTTGTATCAGGGCTGTTCCAGGAAAAAAGGAGTGAGGGGGGTGGAACTGAAATTAATTAAAATTTGATGGGTGGGGGGTGGGGGGTGATTCATGGAAGCAAATGTGTTGTTTGAAAATAAATATAATTTTTCTTTTTTCCTGGAACAGCCCTCACCGAATTTCATCCACATAGATAAATGACTCTGTAAGAGGACATTTCTTTTGCACTCACAGGGTTTTTGCATAAAGGGGATTCAAAGTTTGTATTATGTTGTATGATGACCAAAATATCTCTTTAGCCCTTTCCTCCATAGATACACCTTCATTGTGTGGGAGAACAGTTTAGATCCAGATCAGCCTGCACATCAGTGCCATATGATCAGGATCTAAACTGTTTGCTTTTTTGATTTATTAGGTCATTGCTTACCAAAATGCGACCAGTGCAGATCATGATCAGACGGCACAGATGTGCCAGCTGATCTGGAGCTGGAGCTATACTGGTCGCACATGCGTAAAAATGAGTATATATGGAGGAAAGGGTTAAAAAACATGGTCATCATTTCGGATGACATTAGATTTTTGTAGAATATATTTAACCATTTACTCTCTCGGTACACTTGGTATCAAATGGGAAAACATGGTAGATCCAGATCATCCTGGAACTACACTCTTCACGCAGGTGATCAGAGTAGATCTAGATCATCCTTGATCTACACTCTTCACGCAGGTGATCAGAGTAGATCTAGATCATCCTTGATCTACACTCTTCACGCAGGTGATCAGAGTAGATCTAGATCATCCTTGATCTACACTCTTCACGCAGGTGATCAGAGTAGATCTAGATCAGCCAGGATCTACACTGTCACTTCTTGGTCAGAAATAACCTAATGAATGTAAACATAAACAGTGTAAATCCTGATTAGAAAGTTTACACATGCATGATGATCTGGATCTATACTAGTTGCCCAAGAAATAAAAGTGGTATTTAGGGACTTAAGGGTTAACCTCTTCGCACCAAACTGATAAATATATGAATTATAATCAACTTATTAATGGAAGGTCTGTAAATACCAACAAATTATGGTAAAACATGTTCAAACAATCTAAGAAAACTTGAGGAATTACCTCTGGCCCCCATTTACAGTAAAATCTAGCAACCCAACCTAAGAGATAATGTTACATTCAACAAGTGCAAAAATAACAACATTTGTACAAAATAGATGAAAAATAAACATATATAAATGCATGCCACAAAGCTGTTTAGGGGTAAACAATTTATCCCTGTATTCCATAAAGGGTTCGCTTATAGGTCAGAAATAAGGCATGGATCTAAAAGAGGACAGTGCAGATCCTGATCAGATGACATTGACGTGCAAACTGATCTACGCTAGTCGCATATGCGATAAAATGCACATGTAATGGAGTAAGGGGTTTATATATCGTGAACAGAAGTTATCCTTACAAACCATAGATAGAACTAGACAGTTTGGTTGAAACTTTGTCTCCCCCCTGGATACTTGGTCAACATATGTAGTTTTCGTGACAAATCTTAGTAGAAATGAGTTGAACTCCATACACATATATCCAGGTGATTGTAAAAATGTACAAAACAGCAAGCATGGTTGCAACACCATGTTATGTAGTCAGATCATTTTTCCTGTCAAATAATCAATAAAATAAAAGATATAGCACGCAAAAAGCAGAATCAGTAACTCAAAAGAAAAATGTGACAGATCAGAATGCAAATGATATGTAAAACAGGATGTTAACAAAAATTGACCAATATGAAACTTAAATCACTTAAGAAAAATCTCTTCCTCGAAAACCAATGACAGTTGTATACAATGAATAACATATTTAGTTAAGATTTTGTTTTGGTCCATAACTTAAAATATCTGTAAAATTAGAATAAGTTTGCAAAAGACATTAAAAATTTCATATCCATTTACAAAATCTTGGTCTTTGTTCAATTATGGCACTGTAACAATTAAGTATGTAAGAGTAATGGGACATACAAATGAGACCTTTTATGTATAAACAAATCTAAAGTTTAAAATCAACAAGAATTATCAAATAGGTAAATGACAACATAATAGACAATGATTTTTAAGTTCTCCAAATGGCATTTTAATTCTAATCAGTGCTCCCTCTCTCCCATGGGATTCCCTAAATCACCCAGGGTCCCCCCACCTCCCATGGCATCCCCAGAATCACCCTGGAATCTCAAACCCCCATAACTTGGGTTCCTCTACTCCCCTGCGATTATGCAGAAAGAAATGGGGTGCATCAATGTAAAAAATTCAAAAAGTTGTTAACTGTAAAAGAAAAGTAACTAGAAAAGTTTATGACCTGCTTTTACATACATGTACACCAGAACAATTGTTCACTTCAAAATAAAATAAATGTGTGTAGAAGCCTGTAAAAAATAGAAGATATGTTAGAGGTGAATTTTAAACAATCTTTTTAATTGAAAGTGAATAAATATTCAAATTCTTACAGAGTGAGATATTTTTATAAGCAATCTGGTATACCTGGTTGCTTTTTTAAAAATTATAGTAATTTGATTACAGAATGGTATATCTGGAGAACTGTTATGTTGGGTTATGGACAAAGGGAGAGCACTAAGAAAGGGAGAGCATCGATCATGGAAGAGCACTGACAAAGGGAGAGCACTAACAAAGGGAGAGCACTTACAAAAACTGTCTGACACATTTGGAGACAAACAAATCAAAGTCATTAAAAGAAGAAACTAAATGTACTGGTGAATATTTGCAGATCTTTGAAATCATTGCACACAAGAGAGAACAACTAAGCATAAAAAGCACACACAATTCTGTAAAAAATCATCAATAAATTGTTACTAAAAATGAACAACAAAAAAATTAAGTAACGTAAGGTGGGGTCAAAAATATCAACAGTGTATGTACTGATTCGGTGCATGTGAACTGTCAACAGTGCATGTGTACTTAATCAGTGTACTGAATTTTATATCATTAACAGTAATAAAATAGACAAAATGATGGCACTAAATGTTTGTTTAATATGTTAGTAAAGTCAGCAACAAAAATATAACAGAAGTAAAATGGTGAAAAACAAACATAAAAAATACTTTTAACAGTGAAGCACCAAAAAAGCTAAATGCTCGCAAAAATCCTGTGAACCAATTTACTATAAAAATACAAGTATGAACTCATTGCTACAAATCTAAACTATTTTAAGCTGCACTCTGGCAAAATCAAAACCCTATAAATATAATTAAGTATTTTAAAGCAACCAGGTCACAGGATATGAATAGCTTTATGCACAACTACATTAACCCTTTCCTTGATATATACTCATTTTTACGTGTGTGCGACCAGTGTAGATCCAGATCAGCCGGCACATCCATGCCATCTGATCAGGATCTGCACCAATCACATTTTGGTCATAAATAACCTAATTAATAAAAAAGCGAACTGTTTAGATCCTGATCAGATGGCACAGATGTGCCGGCTGATCTGGATCTAAACTGTTCGCCCTAGCAATAAAGGTGTATCTATACAGGAAAGAGTTAATACCCCGGGTTAAGACTACCCCTGTAATAAAACCAAGTTATTTTTTACAGTTCTGCACTATCCCTAAATGAGGACCACACATCTATAAAGACAACCAGTTAAATCCCCAAGGGTGGTCTAAATAGCAAGGTTTCACTGATTTATATCTGCTTAAATTTTTTTTTAATGAGATCATATTGTGCCGAGTCTTGCTTAATTCCGATTACTTGCACAAGTTATTTATGTTTGTGACCAATTTGATTTAAGTTTACCGAACTGGTACATTACACTCTCATTTCTACATGGCTTATGATAGTTGGAATTCAAAACACATCTTATCTCGAAAATTAAATCATTATACCCCATTCATCCAATTAGATATAAACTGAGCCATGCAATTTACCGAGATGACCCAAAACTTTAGGGTCAAAGGTTATAAAACTTGAGGTCAAACCATCCTTGCCACTCCATCCTCAAAACTCAATTTCATTCTCAAAGCTTAGGAGTGAAATAACATATTTTCACCACTTAAGAAATTGCTTTATTTGCATTTAAATGCAAAAAGATGTTGCATGTGAACACTAATTAAACACAAATGTTTCTTATGCTTTTAAAGCAAAAAAAGAATTTTGTGTTGTGAGCACTCAGCAGGGTGTTTAAACTCAAGTTCTATAACTTTGGGTCCAGATGCAGTTGCCCTACATAGTTGTCTAAACTTTACCATCATAGGGCATTTTTTTTCTTTTACGTTCACATCCTTGCATGTTCAAGATAAGATGTGTTGTGAATACTGGCTCAAAAATCTTTTCAGGGACATTGGTGGTTATCTTGGAAATTTTATGTGACTTCTTTTTGTTCACGAATGCATAGCACTCAAGAAAAAAGTGAAATTTTCATTCTGTGAAAATATTCCATAAAAATACAGAATAAAGTGATATATTAATAAATCATTAACATATTGTCTTAATACATGTATACTCCAGGAATAAAGAAATGCAGGGTGATATTATTTGCAGTATCTTGCGAAAATGTCGATCAAACAAAATGAAAACCTGCCAAAGAACGCTCAAGGTCACATTGAATGTGACACGTAATCAAATATCCCATAAGAGACTGGGGAAAATGTGAAAAGGAAAAATTAGCAGAATCATGTTCAGACTTCCTGAAAGTTGAAAAAACGTATCAGACATTTGGTCAGACAAGATATGAAAATCTGTCTGACCGAAACAAGTTCTGTCAGACCGAAACATGTTGAAAAGGTATTAGCAAGTTATTATAAAGAGTTCAAATTTTTGTCCGACATTGGGTCTGATAACAAAAGAAATCACATCAGACAGGCCAAAATTTTACAGGACAGGTCGTTCGGTCTGGCAACTTTAGGGATATCTGAAAGTTGACCGTGCATTTCTTTGTCCCTTGAGTACATCCTGTACCAACTTTGGTTATCAACAATGGTCCAACAGTAGAGAGATAAAAAATAAACGAGTTCTAAGAAATACATGTACATATAATCCACAGTCATGGCACCTAAAGCTAAAAATAACAACATTTAACAGACAACTAAATCAATAAAAACAAATTTGCACCAATTTAACAAATGCTTAATACTTTTAAATCATGGCACATGAAATCTATTAAAGCTTGCTTTTTTCTCAAGTCATAAACTGGGCCAACGAATATAAAACTCAGAATAGAGACAAGTCTCAAATCTCAAGCATCTGATTGGCTAAAATGGAAACATGTCTCCATTTCAGCCAATCAGATGCTTAAAATATGAGACTGCTCCAGTCACAGTTTTATAATTTTGGGCACACGTAGGCCCTCACATTTCCTTTGGGGACTGTCAATATGATACACAGTTTTCATAATCGGACCAATCTATTATTTATAATCTTCCAAAACACTGCATAGAGAACAGTTCAGTACACTAATGAATTGTTTTAGCATTATTAAACTTGTTTTATCATAAACCATAGTTTCAACTTTAGAGACAAAAAATCAACTATTTTTTGTTTTAAATTGTGAGTTCTGCATAATTTGAAAAACTTTGATCATAAAAAAATGAATAATGCCTATAAAAGATCAGGCTTACAACAGTACTGTGTTTTTATGTAAGGAAACTGACAGCGCTCATAAAATAACAGATCTTGAAATATCTTTGCTATCAACAGACCTTGGTAAACAAATGGAAGCTGACTTAGTGTATCTATGCTATGTTACCATAACAGCATACCAATACAGAACCAAACATACAAAATGTCTGCCAACATGCAGATGACACAGCTTAGCATTCAACCCTTGAAATTCTTTCCTCAGCAATCTTCAACCACTGACAGCAGAGAAAAAACATTTTGCATCCATAAGCTGGTTGCTAGGTGTACCTGTTGCTAAGTGATGCTGGTCACTAGGAAATGTTTACTGCAAGTAAACTTTGGTAACTAAGCAACACTAGTTGCAAGGTTGTATGGTAACACTGGTTGCTAGGTTGCAGTGGTTGCTAGGTAACACCAGTTGCTAGGTTGAACTGGTTGATGGCTAACCCCGGTTGCTAGGTAACACTAGTTGCTGGCTAACCTGGTTGCTAGGTTGCTGGCTAACACTGGTTGCTAGGTAACACTGGTTGCTGGATAACTATTGTAGCTATGTGATGGTGATCACTGTGGTCTTTCTCCATAAATGCCTGTCAATGCCCCAATATTAATCCAAAACTATAATCACAATTTGCTTACTTAAAACATTCCTTTATGTTTTTTGTTCCTATAACACATACTTTTAATATTCTTTGCTTAATTCCATTTTTTTACTCTTTTTAACCCTACACAGCTTGTATAAATGCACATTTTCATATCAAAAAGGACTGAATTCAAACTGTTTCCTCCGATAACTTTTTTAGTACTGCCATCATTTAAATCAAAACACACTGACAATTTTCTTGCTCGTTTTTGTAGACACAACAGTTCAACAACTGACCAGTCCCCTCTTCTTAGTTTCAGACACTTTTTATTTGGCAACAGAAGTCAATGCACCAGTCTTATCCTATTTACTTTGTTTCGGACAACTGCCCACTGTCCCTACTTTATATCAGGCTCTATGGTACAGTCTCTGATCGCCTTATATCTTTACTGTGTTACTTCATTGCTCCTTTATTATAGATACTCAATTTCAAAATCTATGTTTAAGTCCTTAAGAGCATAGCCAGGGCCTGGTACTATGTACATGAATGATGATAGAACAGGTTCTCTCAGCAACATTTTTTCTTGCATGAAGAATGCGTAAGCAGCAAGTATCGTAGGCCAATGCATTTACAAATAAATCCAATTTTATCAGCTTGTGAAAATGAGTCTTTTAAAATGCATGATGATAATGATGTTTGCTCACTTTATGGAAATATGGACTTAGTTTCACATCCACATTTCATACATTTACATCCATGATGTAAATTGGTCAAGTGAATTCCATACACAGTAAATTCAACATAAACTAACTAATACCAACATTAAGTAATATTGCCGTTATATAAAATATTTCCCACCATGTGTGTCTGCCAAAAATATTATCTTTTATTTTCAGTGAACGTTTGAAACACTGTTTTTTTTTTGTTTTTCACTAACGTAATTTGCACTTATTTGATATGACTTGTTAGATGACAGTTGAACTCAACACGACCGTCGCAGCATTTCTTACATATAACACACTTAAAGGGGTCTGAGTCACTCGAGTGAAATCCGTTATGAAGAAGATACAGCGTGCAATCCTCGAATATTATATGACAATGTTGACACTTATAGACTTGGCCCTTTGAGAGAAGGAACGAAACCATCAACTGGTCCTCGGACGGCTCCTCACCCTCCTCGCCGTACTGCTCCTGGTATGTGGTCTGGTCCAGAATCGCGCTCGTGCTCAGCCGACGCATCGGTCGTCTCTGCTTCCGGAGATTGGAAGATGAGATCATTCTTTTGTTCAGGTTTTTCCGGCTGATCACGCCTTGGTGGTGTTGTTGTTGTTGATCATCGGACTGAAAATCATCATTGGACCGAGACTCTGCAAAACTCGAGTCATCTGACGGAGTTTTCTGTGACTGATCAAACTTATTGGACCCTTCGTGAAAATTATCATTTTCCCCATCTTGGTCCTCATCAGCGCTATTTTTAGCTTTGCCGTCTGAGTGTGACAACACGCCATCGTTCATAGACATTGACGTGTGCGAGTCTGACGAATACTTGCGACTCCTTGTTGTCGTACTCACAGGTTCGATCTCTTCAGCTTTGGTTTGGTCATGTGACGTGGACGGGGCTCGTTCAGGGCGAAGAAGTGGCAGCCTGGCTGGCGACAGCATGCCATGGGCTGCACCAAACGGCTGACCAAGCAGGTTCAAGCCTTCAGCACCATTGGACAGCAGCATGGATACAGCAGTATTTGGATCACTCCCCTGTGACAGGGAACGTTGGATCAGCGCGTGCGCGGTTGTGACAAAAGGTGGCAGCTGAAAATGGTCCGCCATTGACGTCACAGGAACGTGTTTCGACTGACCAGCAAAAAGGCTAAAAGCCTTTTCTATCTCGGACATTTCGGTGGCTTCCTGTTTCATCATCTCATTTTTGCCTTCAAAATCTGGCGGAAAACCGAACCCCAGAGGTAAAGGTCCGGGGAATCCGAGTCCTCCAGCGTGCAGGTTTTGCAGACTCAGGTTGAATGCTCCAGGATGGCACAACATATGTTTCTGCAGGTCCTCCAGAGAATGAAAGCCGGCCCCGCAAACAAAACACTTCTGATAGTTTTCCATCATATCTCTATGGTGACGTCGCTCGTGCATTCTAAAGCTCCCACACTGTGCAAATGTTTTTCCACATACAGTACACTCGTATGGTTTCTCTCCAGTATGGACTCGCTCATGAGCCCGCAATGTCCCAATCTGAAATATCAAACATTACTATGATAAAAAAACTGTTTCTCACATTCAACACCTTACAGATTTTATTGCATGTGCAAACAGTGTAGACCCGGATCAGTCAGCACATCTGTTCTGTCTGATCTTGATCTTTGCTGTTAACCTTTTGATGAGAAATAAACTAATGAATCTAAAGGAGAACTGTAGATCCTAAACAGGCTGCATGGATAAGCAAGCTGAACTGGATCTGAACTGGTTGAAAATTGGCGAAACTAATGTAAAAAAATACCAGCCAAAAAATTCAAAGTACCGTAAATAGCCAATTTTTAATGGACAGACTTAAAACTTTTAAGTTAATAATTCATATTTTTCATGAGAAACTTTGAAATTCTGCAGAAAGTTTTTGAGGTTGGTGATCGCGCTTTAAAGACAGGTCCCCTAATTTTTAAGGCTATTTTCCAAGAAAAAAGAAACATCTTGTAACCGAGTACATACAGAATTCTTGTATATTCACTATAATTATACACTACATGGAATATAACTGACTGATATATTTACCTGTGTAAATGATTTCCCACACGTCATACAGATATGTGGCCGTTCTCCACTGTGTATTTTCTTGTGCATGGATAGACTCGCAGGCGTAGAGAACATCTTCCCGCACAAATTACAACCAAGGTTCTCTTCTTTGCTACTTTTTTCAGAGTTCTTATCACTGTCTTCCCTGTTGCGCTTAGCAGGGGGAGACGACTCCACACTGTCCTCAGAATTCTGGGAAATCTGGGAACTCACGCTGGACAAAAAGGGAGCTGACTGAAGACTAGGCGGTGAAGTAATGGTGGGAACAGAGAGTGAAACTTCCGAAAATAATGCGGGGAAATTCACTGACGATGAAGTCGTAGATGTCGCCGTCATCTGGGAAATACTGGCTGCAAATGAGATCTGGGAACTCAGAGAGGGGTGGGTCACTACACTGTTTGTTTGACCTGAAATCAGAAAAAATACAAGAATTTAGAGAGGGGTCGGACACTGTACTGAGGGTTCCTACTGGACATTTTTCGATTCCCACATATACTTTCACCAGTTTGAAAAAAGTTGGAGTCATTTTAGAGTCACTTGAGCCAGTTTTTGTAGCCACATATCCCGTGTGGTGGGATACTAGGGTCATTGGGTCAAATAGTTGCAAAGCTGAGAGAAATACAGTAAGCTAATTTAGTGCAAGGTATAACTACAGTAAGACCACCATTGGGACTGGGAAAAAGTGGTCTTAAAAGTGGGGTGGTCTTGATATAGAGGTAGAAAATACTATGGTATCATTTGATTTCACTGGCACGAAATTTCGCGCAATCTCCGAAAAAGACTGTTTCGCGCGGACGTAAATTCGCGCAAATCCAATTTTTCAAACAAAAAAATTATTATTATCGATATTTTACCGACCCGTTATCAATAATTATTGTTTATTTGAACACGCCAGCTAATCATGTGTCAGTTGGCCATCTGTCAATTACTACTTCCTTTGCTAGTCAATTATCGGACCGCTGTTTATTCGGCGCCTATAATTGACACGGGACCTGTATGATCCATCTATCTGGAACATTCATATCATATTTTGCATGTTAAATTTCGTATCCGTTTTATGGTCTTAAGTGTCAATTAATTGCGAAACAGTTACTCAAAAAAGTGTTGATAAATTAAAAATGAGATGACAAGGATACCGTTTGGTAAAACGTGACCTGACCTAAATACGCAGAATAAATTGTCGTTCCAAGTTTTGAAGTAACATTAAACATATTCCAAAAGAAATTCCACAGTTATAACTTATTTTAATTTCTTCATTAACATGATTATTCGATACTTCAAATTTATATCAAATAGCGATACTGGCAACTATATATAAAGTGTAGGTCCATTTGGATATAGCACGTTTTGGATATGTATTTGGAACTTTTTGGTTAAATTTTAGCTTAGGTTTTAAATTCGCATACTGGCCCGAGCGCGAAATACGCAAAAATTAAGCCATCGCTAAATAAAATGATACCACAGTATTGAAAAACTGTAAAATGGGACATCAGAATAGCGGTCTTATTAGCGAGCTGGTCTTAATGAGGGGTTTTACTGTGTATCTCATCATGATCAGAGACATTGGCTGCCTAAATCTGAACAGAAATAACTCACAAAAACTAATGAGTAGGGTGGGCGATATACCACAGTTTACAGTTATTGCGGTAAATTTGCAGACAATATGATATAATACTGGTATTTGTTGTATTAAGTGAAACCTACTTAAAACAATGTCAACATAAACAAGTTTTTTTTAAAGTATTTCTCGCAATCAAATTTATTTAAAATATTATCGATCTGGTACTTAAGCAGACTGGTTTACTATAAAACTTCCATGCTCATAGGTTGCACCAACCCCCAGTGACCTGTCTCAAATCTTAAGTATCTGGTTTGCCGAATCATAGTCTGGTCTCCAAACTAAGCTTTATGATCTTGGTCCAAGAAAACCTCTATTTAGACTCACTTACTTGTACTTATGATTGGTGAGTTTGGCGTCACTGGTGTATGGGGTTCTGGTGTGGGTGGGGCACTGGTTACCACGGGAACGATGCCATCCTCAAACACCGATTGAACCTGGCGAGAGTGCATACGCTCATGTTTCTTCCAGTTACTGGCATCACTGAATGCTTTGTTACACACTGAACACACATATGGCTTTTCACCTAGAATAGAACAAGTTACTGGCATCACTGAACGCTTTGTTACACACTGAACACACATATGGCTTTTCACCTAGAATAGAACAAGTTACTGGGATCACTGAACGCTTTGTTACACACTGAACACACATATGGCTTTTCACCTAGAACAGAACAAGTTACTGGCATCACTGAACGCTTTGTTACACACTGAACACACATATGGCTTTTCACCTAGAACAGAACAAGTTATGGCTTTTCAATGTGCAAGATGATATGGATCTACTCTGGTCATACATCAGGTATAAATAAGAATCAACATCTACCGTAACTGTTTGAATATAAGCCGCACTTTTTCCCCAGAATTTGGAGGTAAAAAGTTCGGGTTGAGGCTAATACACAGGTTAGGCTGCTTATACACTTTGTTAAAGCCATTTTCATCTGTTCTATCATGTTTGGGGGCGGTGCGGCTTATACATGAGTTCGGCTTATATTCGAACAATGACGGTGTCTCTGGTGAGGGAGTTTGTTCGTAAGTCATTTATAATAAACTAAAGGATGACTGCTTTCTGAAATTAATAGAAATCTCATATTATTATTCAAGAAGTTAGGATATTAGTCATTTTCATGAAGTTACTAATTTATTTTGAGGCATGTTAGGAGCTAAAAAGAAAGTTAGTTGACTTACCTGTATGTAACCTCTCGTGTGCCTTAATATAGCTCGCCTGGGCGAATGTTTTACCGCAGAATCTACAGGCTGGCCTTATATCGCTGTCTCTATCTGAACTTGTTTCCATACCCTGTAAAGTACAAGTGGAATATTCAGGGATTTCACTAGCTTTTGAAAATCCAGGGATCATCTGACCAAAGATGTGAATTTTCAAGGTGTCATAATCAGATTGCCTGAAGTCATATGTTGTATCATGTTTTTTCTGTATAAACTATGTATTGGTCAATTATTTTATATTCAGGGATTTCAATAGCTTTTGAAAACCTGGGGTCATCTGACCAAAAATGTGAATTTTCAAGGTATTGTAATCAGGCTGCCTCAAGTCGTGTGTTGTACTTGTATCATGGTATTACTATTTATAAACTTTGTATTAATTGGTCAGAAATAATCTAATGAATCAAAAGTCAACAGTTATGATCCTGTTCAGAAGGAAAGATGTTGGCCCATGGGATAAAATCTATATCTCTTGGAGTGTAGGGTAAAGTGTATGCATACCTGTGGTTGTTAGTGGAAAGTTTCTGGCTCCAAAACTTTGACAAACTTCTTCAACAAATTGGCTTTCTTCTAACAGTCAAGCTATTTACCTGTAAGTTGTCTGTGGAAAGTTTTCGGCTCCCAGCAGAAGACAGATTGTGTACACCATTGGTTTTTCATCTTACAGTCTAGCTACGTATCTGTAAGTTGTCTTTGGAAAGTTTTGGCTCCCAGCTGGAGACGGATTGTGTGCACCATTGGTTTTCTTCTAACAGTCTAGCTACATACCTGTAAGTTGTCTGTGGAAAGTTTTCGGCTCCCGGCTGGAGACGGATTGTGTACACCATTGGTTTTCAGGAAGGACTGAAGCTGCTCAATTAGGCCAGGACTTTCCTGGAGACCTGCAGCAACAAAACAAGAACATTTCATCACTGTATGACAAATACCCCTGACAGACAATTTCATATCTTTAGCTACAGCATTATGAAAGAAAGGAACTTGCATACAAAGTTTTAATGTTCTAAGTCTAAAGGGACAACAATTGATTATAATGCATAATAGAGTTATGGTACCTAACAAACCAATGCAGCATATGATGGTCATCAAGTACACATAGTTTCAGTTATTAAAGCAAACTAAGTTAAATTCTCTAAGTACAAAGCGTGAAAAAGTGTCATAATTTGATTAAAACATTTGTTATAAAATAGGTTCAGTCATTCAGAGCAATTATATAGTATTTTTTTTTAATTAATCCTAACTACAACAGAGACATTGAAGTATTCAACCTTGATCTGTGAATAGGCAGCTGTAAAGCAGGATTACCCAATCTCTCTAAAGTTAGATCTAACTAAATGCTAGATCTGATGATGGCCTGAAAATACCATATATTAGCTAAAGTGTATTTCCACTATATTTAATTTTAGAGTACAAATTACAATATATACAATAAAATGTGCATCATGTACTTTTGCAATTTCCTTGGCGACAAACTGACTGTTTCTTAACAACTTTCCTCCATATATAGGCATTTTCAAACATGTGCAACCAGTGTAGATCTGACAAGGGTCTGCACTGGTCGCATTTTGGTCAGAAATAACCAGCCGAATCAAAAAGCAAAGAGTGCAGATCCTGACCAGACGGCATGGATGTGCACTGTTCGCCCATGCAATCAATGTGTGTCTATGGAAGAAAGGGTTAAGATTATTGATAAAAGCATGTTTTAGTGACTCGTCGTCAGATCCTGATAGTGTAGCAGTTTTCAGGAGACAATTTTAATCAGACTGAGGATTACCTAGACTAGATAGGTTGTGTGCATAGGCCGCATATGCACTTGACATAACATCAGCATCATTCATCTCGTACACAAGGGGAGAGCATCCATCTGATCTGCATCACCCAGGTAGCTGACTGCATCCTAACAGGACTGAAATTGCAACATTAGAACCAGGGTTGGCTTATTGACCGGTCAATTGAGTATTGACCGGGCCGGTGGTCAATACTGGTCAATAGCGGTCATTACTGGTCAATAGTGGTCGTTCCTGGTCAATACTGGTCATTACTGGTCAATTCAATTTTATTCACAACCAAACTGTCCAAAATGTTTTTAGAATCTTTTAAAATCCTTAAGGCCCTTACAATTGCCCCTGTAAAACCTAAGTGGTAGCATTCAATGCTTACAGACACATTTTCTAAAGTACGTGGAAACTTTATGGTTAATATAAACAGCATGACATATAGGCATTTGCGATAAGTAACAGAATGAAATCAATTAATGTAGTATGCTAAAAGTTTCAAGTTATATAATGTTTGTTATGTTTTATGTAATTTTTATATTGGATTCGTTGAAGAACATTCTGTAAGCTTTGCCCAAGCGCTCAATACAATATATACATTATATGAATCAGTATGACTTGGTTGTTTACTAGTGCAAAGATGTGTGAGGTCAAAGGAAGTGCAATCACCTCTCAGTCTCCTGACCATCCATTGTAAAACACAAGTGTTAATTGGCAAGTGTCTTAACACCTACTTTATGGTTATTGGATAATCCTTAAATAAACACATAGGCATCTTAATTGACATGTTCCCAAGTTCAATAAACAATAGAAGTGTGACACAACACCCCTCCATCTCCAGACCATTCGTTGTCATACACAAGTGTTAGTTGGCAAGAGTGTGACACCTACTGGTGGTGCAAATCGCCTTTGCTTAAAATAAAGAATTTAATTTTCTGAATCATTCTTTGTTGAAAGTTGATAAAACACTAAAATTAAAAGAATTCTTACCTAGTCTAAAAACTCACCATATTGAAGCCAAAAGACCCTGTTTAGGGATTTTATGATCAGATTACTGAGGGAAATAAGACAATTTCTAAGTGCAAAGCATGTTCAAGTGAAGTTAGTTCTAAAGTAATTTAAGTTGAAATTAAATAAAAGTTAAATGGTTTGTTTTCTTCCTTTGTTTTATAAAAATTAAATTTTGATAAACAGTTCAATTGACTGGTATTGACCAGTATTAACCACTTGAGGAGTATTGACCAGGACGGTTATAACCGGTTAAAACCGCCGGTTTAAACCAGGGGTGGTCGATTGGTGCCAACCCTGATTAGAACTAAATAAGACAAAGTCACAATGCGGAAAAAACATGGTTTTCTTCTAAATTTTAAGTGAAAAGGGGCATAACAGGGCTTTTCATCCTTATATAACAGAGGCCTATAAAAGGCCTCTTCCCAATCCAAAATATAGCATTTTTCCCAACTGTGGCAAAAGTTCTTCCCAAAATGCTAGGTAAGATGTCCAAAAATGGTTAAAACTCCTCTGAGGGGAGTTTGAAAATTGAAGTATGAAAAATAAAGTCCTTAAAAAATTAGATTTAAGTTAAAAATACCTATGACTATTCAATTTTATTAACTAGAACCCATCTTTCAATAAATATTGTTTTCCCAAAATAAACAATTATCTCGCATAAATTTCCCAATTGGAAAGGCCAGGGCCTCTTCCCAATTTACTGATGAAAAGCCCTGCATAACTATGACAAAATTAAATAAAAAACTATGAAAGTTGTACTGATAATTGCTATTGTGATATCAGACAACTATGTTAAGTTTCGAAGTTGCATCTTGAATGGTTACTGAGAAAGTGAACTTTAACAAAAATCTTAATCTTGACGCAAGAGCCTGTCCATCAACATACAGGTGGTATGAAATCTACTACATTTACAGATTTACTCCCCACTTATACGAGACATTTCCAACTTTACTTGGAAATGTCTGCAAGTTTCTGGTTTCTACCCCAACCAGACATGCTTCGACCAATAGAGCTTCAAGGGTAATCACCCTGCCGACAACGTTCATGTGGCAGATTGGTTTGGAAAGAGTAGCCTCAACCAGGATTCGAACCTCGGACCTCCGGCTTACCATATCGACGCTCTAACAATTGAGCTACCGAGGCAGATGGTACGAAATCTACTACAGAACAAACACATTAGGTATTCAAATTTTGCAGTCTTTGTACATCCTAAGTCACAAACTTAGTATTCATACACATAAGCAAAGAAAACACTGAGTATACTGTATCATGGTGTCATGTATTTTGACGCACTTAAGCTTTCAAACCAAAACAACTCTTTAAGTTGAATGTTCATTTTGAATTCTTCATTAGTATCATGAACATATATCTATCCTTATTTGATTAAAACTGCAATTATGAAAAAAATAACAAGAATGTTATTGTAGAGCAAGAAACAAACATGACAACCCCAAACAAACTACTTTTGGTTTTCCACCACATATTTTGACACATATAATGTAATCAGATTTCTTGTTGTTTAAAAGTAAGTTTATACACTCTCTTGCATCTGCCACCACAAAAGAATATGAACAATGTTATTTTACTCATCTAGAATAAGTTTTCAACAATTTTTGTACGGTAAAATAATGGGAAATGGAACTTCATTAAAGATTCTGCATTTAGTCTGCTTTAAGTTTAAAAGACAACACTATTGGATGACTGGTGGTATCTTTCTCATTTGCCATGACTAACCGCATTTTCTGTAGTCGTGATCTTTGCAATCTCAATATTTTGATATTGTAGAATGAAAAATAACAATGATGATAAAATTAAATAAAGGTAAAAATAATGGAAACAATAAGGGATTTACAACAATGACAAATTTTAGTACAACATTATAATGCGCTCATGCCCATCATGCCACGTTGATGGTACATTTGTTATTTGTTGCTTACAACAAGAAAATGTTTTAAATTGTGTAAAATAGTACCAATGAAGGATTTTTTCAACAAGATGAAAAAGTATTAAGTAAATCATGACATTGTACTATCTAATGACACAAATTTGTTTTGCTGGCTTATGTTTGCTTAATTTACACCCTTTTATTTATTACATGGTCAGTTGAATATTAACTGATAATTTTGCAGCATAATTACATCATTAGGAAATCTCATGTTTAGCAGCGAGGTCAAAACAAACAGTGCGTCAAAATATATGGTGCGTCAAAGTGGTGCGACGATATTTCATGGGAAGAACCTGAAGGTGTTCAGTGGGGTTGCTAGAACACCCTTTGAAAATTCCAGAAACTAAGTCTTTGGGTAGTTACACGATTTCCAACTTTCTGCATACTATACTACACCACACCACACAAAACCTAAGAAAGCAAAGCAGGACAACTTGACTTCTCCCTAATAGCTTCCACTTTAGACAGGCCAGGTCCAGAAATGCTCTGTTCAAAATGGTATGGTTACAAGGAACCCCTAAAACCAGTCTAGAGTTTACTGGATATCCGGTGGATTTATCTAAAAATGTTCTAAAAAACTTTTTTATTTTCTTTTTATAACCTCTGTTTGCACAACTGAAATCAGGCCTAGTTGTCATTAAACTTGACAGGTGATCAGACTCAAAATGCCCGATTTTTTGTGTGTTCATTTTCAGTTGGGATAAAATTTCAACCAATCAGATGCTTCTGATTAAAGACTCGCCCCAGTCTCCAATCTTAAGGCTCTGCCTCAACTGTCAAAAAATATTTTTCCGCAACCACTCATGTTTTACTCAAACATTGGCACCATAAACAATAACTGCCATTAATTTTTAATGAGGAGATGTGATAAACAAAATCTGCAAACAACTTATTGGGTTTTTATACCATGCTGTGATTAAATATGTCTTGAATTTGCGACCGACTAATTTCTTTGTGAGTTTTCACGTATTTTTACAACAGTCCGCTAGACGGCGCTAGGTTTCCGGTAATTATGACCGGTGTCAACATTAGATCTGTAAAAGGTGTAAGAGGGGTATTTACTAACAACAAGCAGGCTCTGTAATAGACTCTTTCTCCGTCGTTATCAGAAAATAAACGACTGTTGTAAACCACAAGTTTTAGCTTTCCAAAAAGCTTTTCGGTCATTAGCCGATAATCTAATAGAATAAGTATGTATTCGTACTAGCATTTACTTTTGGACCACCGGAAGTCAAAGATTTGTCCAGTTTTCTGTCGATCAATGTCACGTATATTGTATCTGAAAAACCATTTGTGAATTTAGTTGTAGTTTCAAGTTTTAAGTTTATTTCCAATTACATTTCTCTGTATGTACAATGCATAAACAAAAGAACATATATATACATTACAAATGCTGTTACTTTAAAGCATGCAAACAAGTAGAACGGCTGATGTTTGATTTATTGAAACATGAAGAAGACGTTTATCGGCGAAAGACATTGATTTAAATAATCATGATACTGGTAGACGCAACTCATTATTCAGGACGTGTAGAAATAATGACGTTGTTTAAGCACAATCGAATTGGATATGAATATGTTGCATTAACACGAATGCTCACATAGGTACCATAGAACTTTCCACAGTCGATGATTATTTGTACAATGAGCAGAAAAGCGCTGCACCCAGCAAGCACAGGTATATCGGGCCAATATAGGCTTGCTGTTATTGGTCCGATATATTCCCGATATAAGCATCCAACTGTATAGTGTAATTATATTGTGAAAATATGTTCCGTTCTATATTTTATTGATATTTGCCATATTTTCCGTCAAATTTTAGCGTCAATTTTTTCATACTAATTCTCATTATAAAAAGTCGGATCTTTCAATATCGGCCCAATTGCGGTGTGATATACGAACGTACATCCAAAGATCGACAACTCTACGGGGAGGGTGTCAGATACAGAAATGAAGAAGACACGTTGGAAACCGGCAATTTTATGTTCTATATTTATTTTTAAAATTCGATCTGGTAAAAAATTTAATATTGTGAAATTATTCAGACACAAAATGTTGAACTTTTAATTAGTTTATTCTCTTCATTCACTTCGGGACTAGCTGCGACGTATGCAGCACGAAATTTAAAATCGCAATACTTTCAGTGATATACTGGATAATTGCCAGTAAGCTTTGAAATTATACTAAATCATTTATTGTAGTTCCTATTTTCAGTCATTTTTCTTTCCGTTTTATTATGTTACTTTTGCAGTAAATGTGCTGGCACATCAGTTTACAATTGTCACAATTTTTCGCGACTTTGTTCTATGCAAAATCAAAATAGGATTAGATAAAATTTATTAAACGATTAAAGATTTTAGATGAGCCAAGTAAAAAGATCACATTTTATCTGATTTTTTTAATCATTGTGTAAATTTATGCAAGAATGACTGTACAGGGGAAAGTGCTCTTTTCTTGAGCCGATAATGAAATTTGATGCCAAGCTGATATAGAAATCTGATGATGGGTCGATATAGAAATCTGATGATGGGTGGATATAAAAATCTGATGATGGGCCAATATAAAAACTGATGATGGGCCGATGTCGATTTTATCTAGGAACAATATCGGCTTGATGACGGCAAGTATGTTGGGCCGATATTACATCAACTTTGCAAGGCCGATTGTGGGCCGATATCTATTTCTGATGATGGGCCGATATTGAAGACATTATCGGTCCAATGTTGGCTCGATATATAATGCTTGCTGGGTGCTTATAATATTTAGTATTCATTACCAACATAAAGTGTAGTTTTAGTTAAGAAAGTAGATCTGGTCAAACTTGAAGTTGACTAGCGTTAGAAGACAGTAAACAATAAATTAGGATGCAGATGCATTTATTATTTTCACTTAAGCTTTATGTTGCTTATATCTTTTGTTTTAGTTAGAACGATTTTCTCTGAAACTATTACAGAAACTCGAGAAGCAATATTTGTATTTAAATTAATCTATGATCAAAAAAATTGTCGTTATGCCACTGTTCTGAAAATTCTTCGCAACTATTTCTTTACTTTTGAGGCTGGTTTTGCATTGCTTGCAGTATATTCTAGGAGATCGTCCTCACATAGAAATGATAGTGCTTGTGTTGTCTACCTTACTGTACTTTTCAAAATAATGTTATTGGTTAGTATCAACCCGAGACCGAATCCAGATCCGTTATATTGCATGTGTATGGGGAAGCAGACATTGGGGTCACGGGTATTCCTGGAAATCTTTTACACGTTCGCTTTCACAATAGATCCCAAGAAGAGAACGCATGAATAGATGCGGTTTTGAGATGGAATCCGGGAATCAAAACAAATCACTTCGTATTTCTTTGAAAATGCGTATATTCAAGGGCAAAGGCAAGTTTTGAATATTGGGGCGGCGGGGATTTAGTAACATAAATTGCATTCATTATCACTTGAATAAAATAGACCTACTTTGGTAAGGTCATGTGAGCACAAAGACGTAAAACAAAAAAGGTAATATTAACTTGTTATATAACTTTGCTAACCAAAGGCTTTTAGCGATTCGGATTGCTACACAAACTGTACTTTTCAACTTTCACTGACAATGTTTTAATATTCTATGATTTACCACTATAAAATCCAAATAATCAAGATTCCACGAATTTTCCAGAGAATACTCGTTTTCCGTGACTTTTCAGGATCTGTGCAAACCTTGCAATCAGCAATCCCAAGCGAGCTCTCCCCGCGTTAAAATCAAAATTCCATAAATTTACCAGGCAATACTCGTTTTCCATGACTTTTCCAGATCTGTGCAAACCCTGCTTTCAGCAATTCCAAACGAGCTCACTACACGTTCTTACTTTACGCCAAGTTTCATGTCAATACGATGAACCGAACTCAAGTAAATCGCCGGAAACCAAATTTCTATTTTAAGTAACGGTGACCTTGACCTTTGACGGACCGACCCCAAAAGCAATTCCAATCAAGCCCTCCACATGTTCTTACTATACATCAAGTTTCAGGTCAGTACGATGAACCGAACTAAAGTTAATCGCCGGAAAACAAATTTTATTTTTAGTAACGGTGACTTCGACCTTTGACGGACCGTCCCCAAAAGCGATCCCAAACGAGCCCTCCACCTGTTCTTACTATACACCAAGTTTCATGTCAATACCATGAACCGAACTAAATTAAATCGCCGGAAACCAACCATTTTGACGCCCGTCCGCCCGTCCGCCCGCCCGCCCGCCCAGCGACGAACACTATTCTAATAACCTATTTTGTGTCGCCTGAGATAGCAGGTAGACATATAGGGATCCTTTTGTCCGTCGGCGTCGTCGTCGTCGGCGTCGTCCAGTACTCCCCCAGCTTTAACATGAAACTTAATGTTGCCTATAACTTTGAAAGTACTTGTCCTATTCACTTCATACTTGGAATATATCATTATCATGAACAGCAACATCGGTTACAACAAGAATGATAACTCCTGTTTGACAATTTTTTGAGTTATGCCCCTTTCAAATGCAACTTTAACATGAAACTTAATGTTGCCTATAACTTTGAAAAAACTTGTCCTATTCACTTTATACTTGGAAAATATAATCATCATGAACAACAACATCGGTTACAACAAGAATGATATCTCCTGTTTGACTATTTTTGAGTTGTGCCCCTTTCAAAGGAAACTTTAACATGAAACTGAATGTTGCCTATTACTTTTAAAGTACTTGTCTTATTCACTTCATACTTGGAATATATCATCATCATGAACAACAACATCAGTTACAACAAGAATGACAACTCCTGTTTGACTATTTTTGAGTTATGCCCCTTTCAAATGAAACTTTAACATGAAACTGAATGTTGCCTATTACTTTGAAAGTACTTGTCCTATTCACTTCATACTTGGAATATATCATCATCATGAACAACAATATTGGTTACAACAAGAATGATAACTCCTGTTTGACTATTTTTGAGTTATGCCCCTTTCAAATTCAACTTTAACATGAAACTTAATATTGCTTATTACTTTTAAAGTACTTGTCCTTTTCACTTCATACATGTAATATATCATCATCATGAACAACAACATCGGTTACAACAAGAATGATAACTCCTGTTTGACTATTTTTGAGTTTCAAATTCAACTTTAACATGAAACTTAATGTTGCCTTTAACTTTGAAAGTATATGTCCTATTCACTTCATACTTGGAATATATCATCATCATGAACATCAACATCGGTTACAACAAGAATGATAACTCCTGTTTGACTATTTTTAGTTATGCCCCTTTCAAATGCAACTTCAATATGAAACTTAATCTTGCATATAATTTTGAAATTACTTGTCCCATTCATTTAATACTGGGAATATATCATCTTCATAAACAATGCCATTATTGAACAAGAATGATAAGCCCTGTCAGTGGCAACAAGAATGATAAGCCCTGTTTAAACATTTTATGAGTTATGTACCTTTCAAATGCTACTTTAACATTAACTTAATATTGCTTATAAATTTGAAAGTGCTTTTCCTTTTTACTTAATACTTGAAATATAATTATATATCATCTGCATGCGAATAGCCATTGGTAAATCATGATTTTACATAGGCCCACATTTCAACTTTTTGCTGGCAGGCGACACATGTGTTCCGCGGAACACCAAATTCTAGTTTTTCAAAAACCTGGTTAAAAACAAGAAATTATGCGACAACCAGCAATATATTACATGTTGAAGTTCTAAAGTTCTAGCAATACCAGCATTCTAACGAAATTGTTGAAGATCATAGTAAATACAGTATTTTTGAGTCCCTGTCAGGCTGCTTATCCCCCCACAAATACAATTACAGCTTGATTTACGTTGCTTTCTCTACACATTTTGACAAAAAAGTATTAGACGAAGAAATAGTGTTTGGCAAACCTAACAAGTATAGTACTTTCAAGTAAATTATTTATAATGTTTGCAAACATGTAAGATTTATCACCAGCTAAAATGCATTCCTTTAAAAAAAAAGAAAAAAATATATATAAGTCAACTATTTTTTGTATGACATCCAATAAAAATTAAGCGCTTCTATTTCAAAGTGGCTTAAAAATTTAACATCTGTGCCATGTGTTTTTTGGTTAAAAGGTTATGCTAATGACCGACTAGTTTTTTGTAAACTTTTGTTTACAGACAGCCTTTCCCGCCAAAGTCTGATATTCGTTAGTCTCTAAGAAAAAACATAAACGGTGTCTTGCTTTTGACGAACAAAATCAAGGAAACGGAACGAATCTTTTTCATATATGGCATCATCCTGAACAGTTGTTTGATTCAAATAAAGTATCAGATCAACATATATGCAACTAATTTTTTGCTATAAATGTTTGCATCACGTGACTTTCTAAAAAAAGACGCATAACATTATTTCTATACCCTGTAGAAAATGCAACACATGTATGTTTACATAATTTAACATGTCGTTTAAGATGAGATCAATTTCTGGTTTGCCAAATGTCCAAATAATGTTTCATCAATATTTAGAAGACTTTTCTTGCAAATAGGGGGAACAAAATAGCATTCTCAAGCTTTAGACGGGCGGCTTTGTCTAAAGTGACCACGTCCGGTGCCGCTGTTAACCGGTGTTACCTTTCAAAGTTCAAGTTTGGTCCATTATAATATGTCGGTCATCAGGATGACCGACAATTAATTCCTTTTCCGGTAAAGGGCTTCTCTATATATCAAGCAATAAAACATCAGCCTCTACACTATCCTTTTGTATGCGTCTTAGGAACAGGTGGCATAGTCTACATTATCCGCTCCGGACCGTGAGTCACTGTTAACCGGTGTTCAGGCTAAAGAGCTCAAGTTTGGTCGATTATAATATGTTGGTCATCAGGATGACAAAAAACTAGAGGCCTCAGATTAGCTGCTGGATGACGTCACATTTGCTTTCTATATCTATTTTAAAAATCTCTCTAGCTGCTTATCAAATAGGCCTATTGCTCATCACAATAATTCATGATTCATGATAAACCTTGACATTTATATAGCATGATCGAGTAAATATGTACCATTTGTGATAAAGATTAGAAGAGTTACAGCTAATATTTTATAAACCAGCAACTAGAAGGTGTAAACAGCGCATTGAACGACATGGTATGGCAAACATTGTGCAGCATTTGTGCAACTGGAAGGTTTAACATATCTCAGTAACACAGGCATTCCAAACATATGTATGGCAATAAATCAGTGACCAGGTTAAGTGGCATCAAGTTGCTATCAGCAACCCAGTTGGGATAATTGTAAACATGCATCTGTAATATGACTCCGAGTTCGTTGTATTTTTAAATCTAACACTTAGTGGTGTTGTTAATCTCCAGCAGCACATACTTTACTTGAATACCTGGGGAATATCGCCTATATTTAAACCTCAATGAAAGATAACCGAAGCTCGCTAAGGATTCTCTGGCGGTTATAGCCGCCTGACAAAATTGGTTTACTACTGTCGCTGTCTGCTAAAAGTACAGACATGCACAGTGAAACAGTCAAGCTCTGTAAAGAAATCTCCCCTATATATGTAGATACAACATGACATATTTCAAAATGACGGACTATCTTAGGTATTAAAATTTGATAAGGGGTGAACATACATGCTTTTAAAGCTAATTATTTACACTGTCCATTGATGGAACAATAGTTTATTTTAGTTTTATTCATACAATATATATGTCACAGTCTTACAAAATATCACGTTTTATAACACAGAAGGCATATTATTAAATATACATATATGACATAATATATCACCAACCTGTTACAGCCTATTTTGCTTATTTCCAACATGGTCCTATATTTCCAATGTAGATTTGCCACTTTTAAACCGTTTCATTTTTGCACATCTGTGTGAATTTCAACACACGTCTTGTAAACATAACCCCATATATTGCATTTACAAAATTAATGCAGTTACGTGGGGCCCTTGGAAATGTCTAGGGATTAAAATGTCCGACTCCTGACACTGAAATACCAACAATTATCATGTTAAACGACCATTGAACTAACGGCACTGAAGGTATATAAGCATTTTTTAAAATTCTGATATAATGCCAAGATCATAAAACGGCATATGTAAAATACCAAAAAGTAAAGAGATTGCTTTCAAAGTGACAAATAACTTTTCATTGGTACACGTGCAGTCAATGGGTTGTCGGACATTTCAACCCCTTCTTCAAAACTAAGACAATTCAACCGAAAAACTGAAAACTTTTCCAACCCTTATCAATTTAACTTTTCATTTTAATCACAAAGACTTTTTTTCGCTCAACTCTCCAATAATTGAATTTCAACCCTTTACATTGAAAAAAATTTCAACCCCATAACTGAAGATATTTCACCACCGCCAGTAAAAAAACCCACAACTCTGTTCAATTTATTTGAATAGTTTTAATTTAAGTCATTTGAAGCCAGAATAAATAATATAATATGTACATTTGATAATCCGTACAGATTATTTAGAGAAAACACACAAAACACACGCATACTCTAAAAGTAGACATCGTTGTTTGCACCTGTCTCTAGAGACAATGGAATCTGCACCTTAGCGTTTACTTAGTTGTGGGGCTGTAGCGCCGGTTGTGGCTGAATAAGCCAATGCAATGAGGGGTTGAATTGTCTACGGGTTAAAACGTCTTTTTGAAACTTATTTGTTTTACATCGATTGTGAAACAAGTTCTTCCAACTTATAGTATGTTAATTACGCTCGATGACTGCTTCCTGGGTTTCCATCCAGTACTCGCGCCGAATGTGGATCGGGGAAACTGCAGAAGAATCTCGTCCCTGGCGGGATTCGAACCCACAGTCTCCGGATCTGGAGTCCGGCGCTCTACCCCTAAACCATTGTTCCTCCGCAAAATGTCTTGCTACTGGTATTACCGAGTCCTCAAACATAGAAGAAGGCAGTATTAAACTGAATTGACAATTTTGAGAAGTTGATGGCCAGCATACACCGTGGTAGCTGTCACCCCCGTGACTCTACTTTGCAGTTTCCAAGCAAATGTCAAAAGTTTAGTTTTACATGTCTATTTTTAAATTTATTATCAGACACAAATGATATAGCGAAAACGATATATTTATTATTTATATTTTTATCATGAAACAAGAAATAGTGTTTGACCTTGGCTGAGTTTAACCCTTAGTAAATACCTTTACCTGAATAAATGTAAATTCCAAAGAGAAAGGATTTTATGCCAGATCGTTATTCCCTAAAAGTACAACTAGCGATTTGTATACCAAGTATTTGACTCCAGAAGTTCCGGTCTCAGTTCGGTCATTAGGTACCTACTGTTTGCCTGACGATATTTGACTCTAGATGTTCCGGTCTCAGTTCGGTCATTAGGTACCCACTGTTTGCCTGACGATGCCATTAGCTTCTTATGTTTTTATGGTTGCGTGCTTTTGCGTGCAACATTTTCGAGTTGATGGGTGGGTTGAAGCTTATTCACCAAGGCAACTTATTTGGTACAAGTGTGAGTTTGGTGCACCTTTGATCCTGGTGTACCTCCCCCCCTCCCAGTTGTACTGACCTCATTTTCGTTATTTTTAGTGATTATTTTGAAATTGATTATTCATCATGCTTTATTTTCCCTCTACATTTTTGCTCTGTGGGAAGGCTGTATCTTCTAGATATGACAATAGCTGATATGCATATTTCACATTTTTATCATCGTCGCCCCATTGTACATATTGCCAATAGAAAAGTCAACGGGGTCATGTAAGAATGTAGATTAACAAATCATTATTTTTGTCTAAGACCAAAAGTCGAGATGAATAAAACAGCTGAACTAGACCACATCTATTACATTCTTAAAACTTTCTTTCCTTCATTGGAGTATTAGTTATCAAAGGGTAAGGGCTAAATGGTGAATAAACTACTTTAAGCGAGGGCTTCTGCGACTTTTTTTTTCAATATGGCGATAAAAACGTCAAATTTCGCCAGAAGTGCGGATATTTGTTGCTTGGTTTTTGTACAAGAACGTAGAAGCGTGACTTGTTTCTTTTATGCCGGCCATCGTATTCTTGATTATCGAACTGTGTAATCGTTTTCCTGGGACTTACCAATGAGTGTATAATCATGTAAGCCTTCTTAACATATAACTAAGTATAGCTCTCAGATAGTGACAATTCAATCAGATGACAAACGAATCTTTTTTCAAAGTTTTGTTACCTTCTAAACAAAATTTGGCTTAATTCTATTTAATATCGGTAGTGTCTCGATATTTCATTTAAAATTTGTTTATCTTCAATAAAAGATACAATAACCCAATCAGGTGAACTATTACGACTCCACAATAAATACACAATGAGGTTAAGAATAAAGTTTTAAACTGTTGGACAATGGCCCGTGTATATTATTTCCTAATTCCACATAATTGGAATGGAAAACGATAAATTTCATTTACGAACATTACAAGTTCAAATTAAGTTTATTTTCTTAACGATATGCGCGTATTCTTGTATAAAAGATGGAGTGCATTGTATGGAAATAGTTGTTACATGTATTTTATGCAATTTGAGCATGCTAAATAGACAAATTAGTTTGCCTATAATTCATTTGTCTTTACCGAAACAAGAACTTAATGTATAATTGTTTTAAATTATTTGTTAATTTTCTTTCATCTTTCGGATGGTTGACTTTGTCGCCAAATGTTCATACCAAAATCATTAAATAAATTAATCACAAATGAAAGTTGAACTGATAACATGGAGGTGACGGATGCTTCGATTGCTTTAAACAGTTATTGTTATATTAATATATACAATTTGAACATATTGTTGTGCTCATATATACAATAAGAACAGAACTGACCAATCAGGTGATGTGTGAACAACTTTAAGAAAGTCTTATAAATTAAAGTCAAAGTAAATAAGCAACGTGTAATATAATGCAAATGTAGCGAAGTTGAAGTTATTTGACCTGACGTCATACGGAAATTACCGGACACTTGTTAAAGGTCCGGAAATCGTACGGAAATTACCGGAAACATATATTAACTTCAAAGTTGTAAATATATTTTCGCCTTGAAGAGAAAACGGAATTAACGGAAGTTGTTAGAGATTTAGAGATGCAGTCCAAAAAGGGCCCAATGGCTGCCTTTCACCAGAGCAGGTCTCTAACATCTTTTTATAAAAGGTAATGAATTTTGAATTCAGCAAACTTTATGACAACGGCAACATTTAAAGCATGTTTTCGTAGTTTAGCGACCTGCAAGTAGAATTTTTGGATTTAGAGAGAGAGAGAGAGAGAGAGAGAGAGAGAGAGAGAGAGAGAGAGAGAGAGAGAGAGAGAGATTTGCAATGGATAGAGAGGGGTGTAATTCATTTATCGTTAAATTTAAATGTACTAAGCTTTAAGCAGTTTTCATATTTTTCATTAGGAAAGCATTATTAAAGACAGAATTTGAGGGACTGTGCTTGGCTATGCTCTACCTTTCTGAATCTAATCTGGTGACAATACGACGTTGAAAATATTATATATGTAAATTGGAGACTTTGTGATTTATTGCTCAAGTTGGATAAATTAAACATACCAAAACATCCAAATTTGATCTGTGTGAGCATTTTTAGTATTAACTTTCAGACAAGAAAAAATCTTCAAAATTGTTGAAGCACGCCTACAGTTTTATAAAGTAAGGTCAGCTAGCTTGTCTGACAACAAATATCATGTTTCAAAAGAAACATGCCCTTATAAAAATCTCAGCCTTGTTTAACTTTCATCATTTGAGAAATTGAATTCGAGAAATGTCTTATTAGTTTGTATCGTTAAGGCTCCAATTGATATTATAACAGTGTGATGCAAAATTTTATTGTTCAATCATAGGTGCATCGGTTCAAACGCTCAAGCACTTCCAAGACAACTTGTATTTGTTTTGTGATATGAGAACCTGTTGGGGCAAGTGTGAGGTTGGTGCACCCTAGAACCTGGTTTAAACCCCCAGTGGCAATTTGATTTGCCATTGACCCTTCCAAGGCGGTAACCCCTCGGGTTCTCATTTTTGTTAATTGTTAGTGGTGTCTCTTTTGAAACTGATCATTTTATTAACCATGCTCTCTCCCTCTCTTCTTCTTGACTGTGTGGGGAGGCTGTTTTTTTCTGAACGTGGCGATTCCTGATATGCATATTTCACCTTTTTTTTCTTTATCTGTCTGTACCCAACCTTTTGCTTTACAATGCTGTTAGATTTTTATGTTTTATATGTTTGTGTGCTTTTGCATGCATCATTGTCAAGTTGATGAGTGTGTTGGAGTTATTTCACCAAGTAAATTGTACATGTTTGTTGTATGAGAACCTGTAGGGGCATGTGTGAGGTTGATGCTTCCTAGGTTTAAACTTCCTCTTGCAAATTGTTTTGCCACTGACGGTAACCCATCGGGTTCTGACGTTCTTAATTTGTGCTCTCTTCTCCTCGTTACTTTTTAGCGGTGTGGGGAGGCTGTGTCTACAGGATGTGGCCATCCTTATATGCATTTTTCCCTTTTCTGATATCATAAATATGTGAAATATGCATATCAAGAATGGCCACATCCAGCCAACAGACAACCTTCCCACATAGCCAAAAACAGCAGAGGAAAACAGTGCATGGGTTTATAAAATTATCAATTATTTAAAAAAATACACCACAAACAACTAATATGAGAACCCAATGGGTTAC
Source organism: Corbicula japonica (assembly GCA_038501625.1). Taxonomy (NCBI): domain Eukaryota; kingdom Metazoa; phylum Mollusca; class Bivalvia; order Venerida; family Cyrenidae; genus Corbicula; species Corbicula japonica. The sequence goes on along the minus strand of JAZAYU010000251.1, from coordinate 297,730 downwards.
AATGGCCAACTATTTTGCCGTTGGGAGTTCCAACTAGATTCTAGGATGCACCAACCTCTTACTTGCCCATTTTATCATATGAACAAGTTAGATTTAGTGTTAAGCTAAAACAAGAAATACTCTGATTCTAACAATCAACAAAGCACTATATAAACCATGATGTACTAGTATTTAAACTTTATTTCGTACCACTAAATTTCCTATCCTTGCAATATTTACAGTTATTAAAACATGTCATAAGGTGTTGTGAAAAAGTCTGTGAAAGAACATTCACTAATCTGATATTTGTCCACAAAATTCACGGACGACGTTTTAAAAAGCCTGAAGCCAGACAATTCATGCATTCTGTTAGTAAACTTTGCAATAAAATGTAACACGTTAAATGCTCCAAATGGATGTATAGCTTTTTAATAGATAGATTTACTTCTTATTACTCTTTATCAACTTGTCGGGACTGGATCAAAGCACAATCTTTCTTACTAGAAAATCTTTTATTTGATTATTTACAAATAAATAATATGTATCAGTCAGAGTTGTACTTGTGCACTTATTTTCGCTTATCTGTTACTGTACTGCTATAACATAGGTTTTATGCTATTTCTTCTCTCCGAACAGCAAGATGACATTATAAAAACCTTATTTAAGCCAGTATAACGAACTAACCGTTGGTTCTAACCAGTGCCTATGAGCATAAAACCAAAACTAGAGATCAGTGTCAAATCTAAAGCATTTGATTGGCCGAATTAGAGACTAGACTCCATTCAGTTTATCAGATGCTTGAGATTTGAAACTGGTCTCCATCTGAGTGATCTCAGCTTCTTCTAATTATGTTTGGTTATGGAACGCCGTTTCTATACGATGAACGTCTTTTAAGGGCCCACCACACTCATCCCCTGCACGTTTATCGATAAAAAGAAAATTATCAAAATCTCAATAACGGTAAAATGTCGTTCAATAATACTTTGCAAAAATAAATTTTGTAATGTATCTTTATTTTGCATAAAGTTAGACACGTCAAAAAAAGCCATACCTTAAAATTCCTTAAAATTCTATTTACATAAATTCACAAAAACTAAGAAATACAAAACATAATTTTAAATTTCCACGTGAGTGTAATGATACTGACAAGAAAATGTAGTTTAAAGAACTTTTAACTTCTAAAATAGAAATCAATGATTGTCATCCGTTTACGCGACCAGGAAGCGACCAAGAAATTGAAGTTCAAACACACTTTTAGTAATATCTCATGAAGTTTACATATTTAAGTCACGAGGGCACAATATATTGATGTCAGAATCATATTACTCATGTGGGCATTTAATTAAAATGATGTTTTGTGAATTTTAAGATCTCGCTATTTTTCTTTGCTGTTCTTAAGGTTCGCATTCATCTTGAAGCAATGCCCGCTTATGTTGAAAAAATACTTAACCACCATCAAGTAACTTTTCTGAATACAAAAGCTTTAAAATAGTTAATCTGATTCCAAAAACGTGTGGCCTTTTACGAAATCATGGAGAACTTAATATTGTGATTTTGTGCAGGAGATTTCACTGTTTATGGCAAATACTTCTATCGATAGTTACACCAATTAAATCTTAAAGTGCTTTTATATTATTACGATTTTGCTTACATTTGATACAACTCACATTAATTTGAATGTTTAGCTGTTTAAATATATGCAAATTAGAGGGATTAGGTTTTGATAATGAATACCATTAAAATTCAATGACTGCTTATATACCTTACATCTTGTTATTTATCAATAGGTTATCGACATAATTCACGACTAAATCAGTACCAAATATATGTGTCACACGTAGAGAATTTACGCAGCGACGATACTCCAGCTCGTCGAATTTAATTTAGCGCAGCAACTAAAATTTACACAGAGACGAGTTCGATCACCGCTCCTCTAACTAAAATTTTCGATACAATCCCATTTAAGTACTAGTATGAAAAAATCAAATATTTATTAATTTATCGACAATTAGTCGGGCTAGAAAAAATATTATCTAAGTTAAGATATAACAGTAGACTTAAATATACAACAAAAGAAAAGGTTTTTACGTCCTTAAATGTATAATCTAAGATGTCAACCATAAGACAGCATTGCAACCAAATAGCATTGCGGATTTAAGATGGGGGGGCTGACTCGTTGAATGCCTCTGTAAATCTTGGTGAGCTTATATGCACATGTCAAAAAAAAAAACAACAACAAACTGTTTTGACCAACAGTAAATAATTTCAATTAGATGCCTTATTGCACAATTTTGCTTCAATATTTGCATTTTGTCTGAGGAAACATTAATCACAGATAATTTTATTGAACATTTATTCTTAGACTAGTTTTAAATGCTTACTATCAATGGCCGTGATAATTTAGATTGAAAAGTAAAAATCGCTACTTTAAGAATTTATTAATGTAATTCGATTTTATATTGCCACTGCTTTTATCACGGGGGGCCTGTTTTTATAACGAGCAGGCAACGTCTTTAAAAGTTTACATTCATCGATTTATTTATGTTCAGATTTGTAAACATTTGGAATTAATCCATATACATAATTTAAATATCCGACATGATGTGGCGTTTTGAAGGACAGTAGAATTTTGTTGATAAAGGAACTGTAGCTTGGATAAACTGTGACAATGGAAGATCAAAGCACGGAAAACGTGTGTTACACGTGCATTGACTTCTGCTGCATGGGGAAACAAGATCACAGGTAACCGGTTTATTATAATTGCAATCCAACCTGTGCTAAAGACCACATATAATCAAACACATAAAGACCATATTTTACCGACTGATTGAAAAAATAAATTCATGGACAAAGACCACCTGCTTTTAAAGACCTTGTTTGGGTTTTCCCATGAGTGTTCTTTGAAAACAGGTTTGACTGTACCTTAAAATGCTTGTTTTTGCGGAGATTCAATTAATCAAGTGAAGGATAACTCCGCAGTTTATCAACAATAGACTGCAGTTAGTGACTACATGCAAACATACAAATGATAGTGTCTCTAGCTGGGAGCGAACCCGCACCGTCACAGCGACAGCGCCTAGCCCTGCAATTCCGGCGACGCAACCAACTGAGCTAGCCGAGACAACCCCAAAATGGTTCATCGGATAGCTCTGATATACGTAACCATCACTGCAAGATATCAGTAACGGGTTATTTTACTGATAACAGTAAGTTTTACCTTTGTCATCCTACACCTCTGTGTAAGACGAGTCACGCGCTATAACGTCACCGTCAAAACCTTCATTAAAACCTAAAAGATGTTTATATTATTTCGCATTATATAAATTATACTTATTAAGTTCATAAATTAAAAACATCTTAAGGTATCTTATGACATTTCTTACGTTTCAAGAAGAAAGCAATTAAAAGATGACTCTCTCCTTTTGTGTTACTCAGGTTTCAGGGTGGTTTGTCATACAAAAGGCGAGCAGCGCACTTTATAAGCATATTCAGCACGCAGATACATATTACTATTTTGTACTCGGTAGTAAAATATAAATGTTAATTTTATATATTGGAGTATTCTAATCTCTTTGAAGTCAGATCTAAAAATAGCGTAGCTGTTTTCAGCAGATGAGTTATTGCAGATTGGGACTACAATTAAACCTGTGCTAAAGACCACCTGTAAACAAAAACCACCTGTGGATAAAGACCACACTTTATTTGTCCCACTGACTGATTTAAAGAACAAATTTACCTGTGAACAAAGACCACCTGCTTTTAAAGATCACTTTAGGGCTGTCCCCTGAGTGGTCTTTGTAGACAGGTTTGACTGTATTCAGTGGTAATGGGGTGGGTTTTTTTGGCTGGGGTGTCACCTTAATACAACAAAATCTATTATATCAATACTATCCAAGTAGCGGGATTTGTTCTGTATGCGGAGGGATCAGGCGATGTTTTAGTTGCCCACTACTCAGAACAGAACGGCCATCGTTTTAAGTTTCATCATTGATGGCAAGATCATTTGAATTTCACAGTTGCGCTATTTGCAGAGTTGCGGCCCTAGAAAGTCTCCCCGTACATATAGTCAGTACTGTTACCAGTAAATAACTGTGTCATGTAATGAATCGAGGTTGCGCGAATAACCCCAAAAACGTTATCATCATAATGATGTTAACGTTAATCGGGGTTATTCGCATTATGATGATAACGTTTATCGGGTATATTAGCGCAACCTCTTGTGCGGTTGTCCCGGATAGCTTAATCGGTAGTGTTATCGGATTCTCACGGCTAGGCGCTGTTGCTGTACGGTACGTGTTCGGTACACAGTGTGGGCAATACATGTATCATTCTATCAAACGACTGCACATATACCCGGCAGAATGATTTAAATAGCCCCGGTTATTTTGAATTGCGTATGATACATAAACAATAATTTGACTACATTTTAAATCTCGTTGACATTGTTTATACATTGTATACAGCAGCTAAATTACATTTACTGTAACCGTTTAACTGATAATGTTAAGTAAATAGTCACGCGATATAACCAAGCATGATATGAGAGAAATAGATATTTTCCGGCGATCGATTCTCATTAATAGACCTTAGCTATTATCAAAGTTATATTTAGCTTTATACTGATAAATTTATTTAAACGAAACTGGTTAATCAAACGATTGTCAAACTTTTGATAACGCACTTAAGTTCAGTGTCACAATGTTATCGTAAGAACTGTAAGAATGCAGTTTTTTTATTCATGACAATCTTAAGATGATTTAAAGATGAGTTGTTTTATCGTAAGATTAAGGGCACTTCAACTTAAGTCCTCCCTTCCCTGTATGAGTCACGTGGGATTTCTGTTTTGTGTCACTCTGATGTGGCATGCGTTATCTATACCGGACAGAAAAAGAATCATACATACCCATTTTTATTCGATTCTTATGAGCGAGCATGTGTGAGTGTTTATTAACAAATCTGGTAAATGATAAAAGTATATCGTGATATCATTAATTTTCGCGAGAACGAATTTCGCGCAGTTTTATTGTTATCATAGGGATAGCTATTACAAAGCTTTGATATCGCGCTCCAATTCTAGCGTACAATATGCGAAAATAAAACCCGTGCGAAATATAATAATGTGACAGTACTTTGTCCAAAATCTTTAATAGTTTGTTTCACTAGTGTCAGAAAATAACTTTAACCGCACCTGGTTAGGACATAAATTCTCGGTCATTGTTAACATTGCCTGGAACTATAAAAATGCCGACTCTTTAAGATTTGTCGATTTTAATAATACAAAATAGGGATATTATTTATCAATAAAATACATTGATGAGCTAAATAATTTTAAAGAATTAAGAAATTTCAGTTGTATATTTTTGATGAAAAAAGAACACTACCTTTAATAAATACACCTACTAGATTTTATTACATAAAATGTAATGAAAGAAAACATTTACAGATTACCAGTTCGGAAACATAATATACATTGCAATAATAATTGTAATAAATGCCGTATCATAGTTAATGTTTTTAACTTTATGTTAATTTATTAACCATATATACGATATAACTCGATTAATTGTATAAAATTTTATAAATAACATGGTTTAAGTTATGTCAAACAAGTTTTACAGGCTGCCAGTAATTTGCGGAAATACTGTATACATTGTAAACAAATGACATTTCAGCTGTATATCTTTTAAACGACATGAAATTGTGCACACGCCAGAAAGTAAAGTAATCATGTTATAATACGCGGAGAGATCCTAAACAATTTATCATTACAATAAGAAGGCTACAAATAGAGGTAAAATAATATTAATTTGTCTTTAATGGTTTTTGTCCGTTGAATTGAAATATGAATTTTATCACCAAATTTTTAAATTAATTTGTAATTAAATACGGCTTAATAGTATTGTAAATTTGGTTTGTAAATTGGTTAGATATAGGATTTCTTTAATGAAGCGGGTATTGTTTGAACATTAACCTCCGGGGGTTTGTGATCTGTTACGGCAGAATCCTAAGTGCACAAAGAATGCCATGTTTGATTTATATGTGATCGAATTTTCCTCATGTTTGAATCCCGAGGTGTTCTGTTAGGGCTATCGTTGTTTCGTCCTCGAAGCGTTTGTTCGCGCCTTCTCATTGTGTTCTTGGATGGTATGGCAAATTAACAATTGTTCCCAACGGAACACCGTATGATCCAAAAAGCGTTGCCTGTTATTTGCATCGTGTGTTCGCGTTCTCGAGGTCTCTCTCTTAAGAGGATGGCACGACGAAGAAACGATGGTCCCAACGGAACACTTTTGGATCCCCGTTGCGTTACATGTTACCGATAAGTACATGTCGGCATGCGTCTCCCTTAACTAATAAAATCCGAAGAATCGCCACGCGTCAAAATCCCCATATCTTATCAGACAACCTCAGACTTTATATTTTTCAATGTAAGCTTTTGAGCGGATAATACGACGAAAACAATTAATTTTAGGCAGGATTTTTTTGGGTTATTTTGCACAGGGGGTGATCTTGCATTTTCGAACGAAGGCACTATCCCATAAAAAACGAATTTGAACATTTTTTTCTATTTTAAATCATGTTTAAAATGACCAGAGCGTTGAAATGTTTTAAACAAACTGGTTCTTATGTTTTCATTATTTGCAAATATTTTGGATTCAATTCAACAACATTACATGCCACGTAATATCGTAACAATATAAAGACACTACTGCCAAATAATATACAAATGATATTGCATCTACCTTCAAGGCGACAGCGCCTTACCCTTCGACGACGCAACCAATGGAGCTAACTGGGACACCCCCCCCCACCCCCCCCCCCCCCCCCCGAAAAAAAAGGTTGAACTGAACGACATCGGCAACGGGTTAATTTACTGAAAACAGTACTGACTGTGAGCTGGAGTCCTGTATCAAATCTCAATAATCTGATTGGTTAAAATTATTTCAAACAATAAGATTTTGCTATTTGAGACTACTCTCCAGTCTATTGTCAGAATTTTGAAATGAACACTGTGGTTGGGATGAGGTGGGAATGGATGGCGGCGTGGAGACCGCGGAGTGGGTGAAAATTCTGTGGTAGAATGGGTCGCTTTCAAATGTTGTACGGGGGTGTAAACTTTTACAGAATCCGTGAATTCCGTTAAAAATTTGCAGAATCGTGATGCTTTAGTGCAAGGAAATCATGTAGCTGATCGCCACAAGTGATTTAAGCATTAATCTTAAACAATTTGTAGGCATGTTATGTATAAAACAGCTTAAGAACAGGTCCTGAGCAGTTTATGGGGTTAATTGTTGTCTTACGATCGTCCTTCGGTTTAAAGTTGTCTTAAATTCTGAAACAACCTTCGACGAAAGAGGTCATCTCAAAAACAGGCCTCATAAGGATGTTCGATCACCACGGATTGATCGATTTTATGCCAGTAATCGTTACGGTTAATATTCGATGATCAAACAAATCTGATATTGCTGCTTATTCACTGTTTAAAGTCTCATCCACCTCAGAGCAATGATGACTTTAAAATCTGACAATTTGCATTGTTAAGTTTCAATGAACGTTCTATTAGAACCTCTGATTGAACTGCATTGGGTGTCGCGTCAGATTGACTCATGAGCTGACCAATCAACTCGAGGCTTTCAATATTACCAACGGCAATCACTTCCAATATTAGTAACGTACGTTTGTAACAATCGTTTTGATTGGTTCAACTTAAAAAGCAGCTCCGCCAGCACATAAATGTTCATCGTTTAGTGTCACTGCGAAAAGGTCATCATATTCGTTTCCTAGAGTATCAGAGGACAGTAGAAACATAGGTAATTACTTAACAGCGTTTAAAGAATGTTGTTTTCTATATTTCAGGCCAATCGATAAAACCAATTCAATGAACAATGTGACACCAGTTGATGAGATCATGAAGCCACGTGATCACGAGATCGTTTCGTTGAACGTGGGTGGTGTGCATTTTGAGACTTACAGGTATTAAGTCCCAGCGAGCAATACTTAAAATAGCCACCAGGCGATAGAATCAATTCAAATAATGCCGATTTGCATCAACCTGTTCCATAATTTTAATTTTTTTCCCGGGAAGCATTCCCCTACCTTGCTTAACCCCGCCACTTTATCCCGCTCTTATTTGATATCCCAACTCCGTCTCTGGTCTCACTGTACTTTAAAAAAATATAATCCATAACATAAGAACCTGCCAATTTGTCTTATCATTAATTTGTAGATATCGGGTTTTATTCACAGATCGACTCTGAAAAACACACGACACACACGGCTGGCCGATGACGAGTTCTTGCAGCATTTCTTTCTTACTGAGAAACAGGAATATTTCTTCGACCGAGACCCAGACGTTTTCAAGGTGAGACAATATTTCTATCTGACGGATGGGTACTTCTTCGAACGAAAGGTCATTTCTATCTGACGGGGGTTGGGTACTCTTTCGACCGAAAGGTAATTTCTATCTGACGGAGGAGTACAACTCTGATCGAATGTCATTTCTATCTAACGGAGGGGTACTTCTTTGACCGAAAGGTCATTTCAATCTGACGGAGGGGTACTTCGACCTTAAAGGTCATTTCTTTCTGATGGTGGGATACTTCTTTGACCGAAAGGTCATTTCAATCTGACGGAGGGGTACTTTGACCTTAAAGGTCATTTCAATCTAACGGAGGGGTACTTCTTTTATCGAAAGGTCATTTCTATCTGACTGAGGGGCACTTAATTTTATCGAGTCATTTCTATCTGACTGAGGGGTACTTCTTTTATCGAAAGGTCATTTCTATCTGACTGAGGGGTACTTCTTTTATCGAAAGGTCATTTCTATCTGACCGAGGGGTACTTCTTTTATCGAAAGTCATTTCTATCTGACGGAGGGGTACTTCTTTGACTTGAATTTTCTTCGAGAGGATGCACATATAGAGAAGGTGACCTTGACCTTTATCCGCACGAGTCGCTCTTCTGTCAATTACATGTTTAAGGCAACCTTAAACTGTTTTCCACATGGGTGCACTTGCTGTCATTTCTCTCGTTTAGGCAAACTTGATCTGAAGCTGAACTGTACTGTTTACTTGTGTTAATATTGAGTTGAACTCAATCCGAGGCTAGGAAAGTAATATGAATTCTCATTATTGCCCAGGAACAGGATCAATCAATCTGAGCCTGCAATATTTTAAAAATTGTCGTTGTCATGATCGGGGGCTCCCTTTTCATCTATGAACTTTTTCCGTGCGAGGTCGCATCACTCACTGTCATTGATCTACTGAAGGCGACCTTACTCTTTCTCTGTATATGATCTATTTAAGGCGACCTTAAACTTTCTCCGCACGGGGTCGCTCCACTTACCGTCATATATATGTGGACCTGCGGCGAAGACGGAACTAGAATTTTGGGGAGTGCCCCAACGCCAGATAGAGCAATGTTGCTGGATAAATTATAACGAATGGAACTCGACGCAGGTGAGTTGCGTGAAAATCAATGATATCCCTGGGATTTTCGTGGATTTTGTGAACGAATTGATCCACGAACCTAAAACCACCAAGAAAAATAAAATAATTGAACATCATCTAAGTGTAGAAAATTGCGATCCACAAAATTTAATTTAAAACACCACGATAGTTTAAATAATTGAGTTCCGCAAAATATAGAACCTACTTTTATGGTGACTAATGGACAATCACGTCACTTTATGCCTGTAAATCTTAAGTACAGCAACTCTAGTTTATCACAAACGTTGGCATGGTAAGCTTGAATTGTAGCCAACGGTAAACATATTAATTTATTTTTTGTTATTTATGGACAGTGGTCTGTACTGTTTAGTGTAGGCTTTATATTCATTGTATTTAACATGTTTCTTGATATCATTCCTGTTAGATAGAATGGCATTGTGTAAGGAAATTATATTGCGCGACCCAACTTCAATAGTATTTTTTACTTCGCCCGGTAAGTGCGCAAATTTAAATGCCATTAGGTTCGATTTTCTAGAATTTAATTGCATTCAATGTTGTCGGCTACGCAAGGTGGTTAGAGTTAAGTCACCAAGGCATCTTGATCATGTTCTTTGAGAACATGACGGGACGTGTGAGGTTGGTGCTCCCTTTAGTTAGCTTTCACCGTTTCAACTCATACTGCTCATAATTTTGTTCAACCTTTTTATCAATATTTTCTATGAAAGGAAATTACGTAATCTCTAAAACATTATTAAATCCTCGTTAAATTAAAAATATTAAATTGAAAACTTCCCTGGCTTGTGATACACTACGGATAGCATTTTGATCACATGATCTCCCCTTACATTGCAATTCTAGGAAGCATTACAGAGGTTAGAGCATGACCGGAAGGTTAGTATGCTGCCACATAAACTCTCACGTGACCGGAAAGCTTCATGCTGGGAAACATGGCGGCCATTGATATGGCGTGTAATGAACAGAAGCAATTCTTCGCTAGCGGCTAAGGTAACTGTTTAGTTTGTGTTGTCACGTGACTGGAGAAAATATGGCGGCCACTGCTAATGACTTCTTCTAACAAAATTAATTAGTCAGACGGAGTGGGTAGTAATATGCATTTCCATTTCTGCATATTAACAGGCTCAATCAAACCGAGCCTGCAATACTTTCATGTTTGTCGTGTTCGGTGGCTATCAAAGTTCCCTTTGCTTCTATTTTATTGAGCTTGCTAATGAACGCGTTTCTCTGCTTCGCTACTTCCAGACAGTTCCTCACAGAGTAATTAGACTCGTAAAGAATCATAAAGCTTCCTTACTGAATCAGGGACAAAACCCCATCCTCATATTAATGTAGGTGTATGCAACACAAGGCTGGCCATTTCAGATAAAGACGAGCTGAATTGCATAAAGCGTCCTTATATTATATCTTTTGAATTTCTCAGGTACTGTGAATGAATGCATATGAACTTACCTGGTAAAATTTACCTGTGTTTACTTTTTGAGTTGTGGGCTTCTTCAATTTATGGAAGAAACTCATCAATATACTATATTTTATTCGTTATTTTTTTAAATAACAGCCTTCTACGAAACATGTTTTGTATGTGTGTGCATTACCCCACCCCATGGGCATGTTTGCGCCCCTTAACACATATTTACTAAACAGCACCGACACTCTGACTTAAAGGTATAATACTATAACTATTACCTGCATCATTGTTTTACATTTAGGTATTGCCTCTTTGGAGTTCATGATCGTGGTTACCTACATCTTCAGAATTACTTTTCTTGTTTCAGATATTCGGGATTGTCTCCCTGCTCTTCGTGATAGTAGCAATTTTCTCCTTTCTTGCCGAAACAACTGAGCCATTCAGCTATTTCACTGTCACCATAAGAAAAATCTCAAATGGTACTCAGAACCATCCGAACAGTTCACAAAAAAATAATCATACTGCTATCAATATCACTGGATTTCACGAGCCTATTCTTGATGATTCTTTAAACAACTGGACTGAGACAAACTCATTAACGGGAGACGAACTCGCCGAGTTAGGTTCAGATGTGATAATAGAGAACAAAGTGCGCACTAAACACCCTTCTCTACAGATTATAGATATAATATGTCTTGCTTATTTTATCTTGGAGTATATAGCTCGCTTGATATTTTCTCCAAAGACTCTCAAACACGCCATGTCTTTGCTTGCTGTGATAGACCTTCTTGCCATCCTACCGGACCTGGTCGAATTCATTGTTTATTACGCGAGACCGGATCTGAAGGAAAACGTAGACGCCGTCGGTTATATCACCCTTATCCGTGTTATCAGGGTGCTCCGGATATTCCGACTCGTCCGTCATTCAGCGGGACTCTGGATACTGATTTATACATTGCGCGCTAGCTTTAGCGAACTTATGTTGCTGTTTTGGTTCATGGGATTGGGAATTCTCGTTTTTTCGTCTTTAATTTATTACGTCGAAGAACGAGAAGATTTTCCAAGTATTCCGAATGGATTTTGGTGGGCGTTGATCACCATGACAACGGTTGGCTATGGCGATATGGTGCCTAAGTCTACTTTAGGGAAACTTGTTGGATCCGCGACCGCCATTGCGGGAGTGCTTATGATCGGATTCACCGTCCCGGCACTTGTAAATAACTTTATGCTATATTACAGACACGTGCAGTTTGCAAAGCATTCCGAGGAGTTGGACAAAGCACACGTGCATGGTGAGGATACAAATGATGTTCAGGAAAACTCTCGCACAACTTCTGTGAAACTGGGAATGAAAAATGGGAAACTTGAAGATTCTCCCTTTATTTCAGAGTCGGCAAAGTTATAGAACCAATCTCACTTTTTTAAAACGATTGTAGTAGTTTCTTTACGGGTTTTACACGCACCATCTGCATGAAGTACTTCGTTTTTAGGGTTTGTTTCGAAAAAATAAGATATCAGGAGAGACATTCTCTGTAAAAAAAACTTGTGAGTCATTATTCGTCGGTCTCCAGTCCACGACCGAGTTTGCCATTTAATGCGACCGTGTCATGAAAGTTTACGATGTACACATAAAATGAATAATGTTGTTAACGTCTATTAGTGTCAGAAAAGCTCTTTTATAAATAAGACATCAGTGTCATGTGCTTAATATTTACATCTTAAGATATCTGGTTAATGAATAGCTAAAGGAAACGCTATGGACCCGGGACCTGTCTTATCTACCTAGCGTTAAAAGATGATGTTTGATAGAACTTTTTATAGAAAATAACATGAATCCCATAAAGGAGGTAAATCTTGCCATATGTGAACAGGGATATGCTTCCCTGTTTCAACTGTGTAAATTAAGCTTAACAAATGTTTTCATAAACGTTTACAGGTTTTGTTTCATATCGGAACCTTTGGGGGCAACCCGCCCCCCCCCCCCCCTCGGTGACAAACGCGCTTGTCTATTGCCGTAACAAGTTGCTAACCCCTTGGGTTTTCTTCTTCCTTAATTTATTATGACGTCCTACTTTTTAACATACCATTATCTTTTATGCATGATAGTCATTATTGACATGAAAGAAAGGCTGTGTTGGCTATATTGGAAGTGTGTACTTTCTGAATGTGGCATTTCATGACACTCGTATTTCAAATTTTGTCCTAGTAATAAAGTTCTTCCAAACAAGATGCCTGATAATCTATTGAAAACTGTCAATAAAATTTAGAATAAAATCATTACTGTTACTTACTGTTTCAAGCAAGAATTTTTATTGGTCCAGATTTTGAATTAACATTAATTATTCTTGAAGTGTATCTAGATATCGTTGATTACCTGTAGATAAGTGTAGACAATGATCTAACAGTTGGTTATCCAGGACACCGGTAGGAGAGAAAGAGCTTCCGGTTTCAGCTGAGAGAACTTCGTGATCTTATCTGACTAACGCTCCACTACTCGATTGATACACTGTCCAGATTGATGCGTGTAAATCAGAGTTTTGTAATCGCGATTATATTACACATTTCTATCGAGAAAATTCCTCGTCTGCTAACCGTACTATCAAACAGTACGTCTGGCATGGGCTAAAATGGCGGCGTCCTGTGTAAGTAGTAATTTATATTAAAATGTTAGATTATGGACTATTTAGATGAAATTACAAAATAATATGTCTCCCGCTGTAGATTTACTATTGCGCAACATTTTTTTTTCGAAAACCATACAATTTAATAATAACCCATATTTTCACTTGACATCGCAAGGACCAGCATAACTTAATTATTGGTCGGTATCCATAAATGCAAACAAACGAAATATACTAACGGAGTTTGAAAAGTTTGGTCCAACAAAAATATAAGTTTGGTCCAACAAATATATTTTTTCTTAAGGATTCTGTTTACACAGTGCGCCGCCATTATTGGTGTATGCCTGACCCAATAATACAATGACAGGGGCAGGTAACCAGACAAGTAAATTCATACAACATGTTCACGTATTGCTTCGTCTGTTCTCAACGTTGGCGAAGCACAACTAGACTCCTTGACTAATTTAACACTTATTGGGGATAGCTGAAAGCGACCATATACCATGACTAGAAAAAGATGTTCTAACTAGTACTGAAGTGAATCGGCTATACTTTTTGCATAGATTTGATCAAAACTTGGAATATAATATTATACTCAACAAAAGTAAAAAGTATTCACTTTCCAATCTTCAATTTTGTAAAATTTGAAAATGAAAACTCAAAATTCTATATGTGAACAAATTTGTATTTCTGTTATCAAAGTATAGAGATAAAGATTTCTTGAAACTCTGCAGCCACAACTTAGTTATCTTTCCCTTTGTTACAAAGAGGATTTCTGGAAAAAAATAAGTAGTTATTAAAAGTATTTAAATTTATTTGAATTGAAACGATTGCTCCACCTCTTGTGATCAATAAAATTACAAAACATTCATCAATAATACAACTAGTCTTCGACAAACAACGCTAAAAATTAAAAATTCTAACCATTTCCAATTACCTCCCTTTTAATTGAATATGTAGTGTTTTGTTATTAATTATTAATTGTTAATCGAGTGGCAGTTGCAGATCTTGGTGTGGAAGATTATGTTCATGAACAACAAAACATAAAAACAACTGAGATTAACTATCAAAACACCATTCAAAGCGTTCCTGATTAAATGAAAATATGTAAATGAGAATATAAGCATAAAAAAGTGGATATTTTTTTATTTTTGTTCAATATATATCTAAACATATACCTCGAATTTCAGTGAAATTCAACATCAATCAAATATCAATATAGCATCTGACAAATAAACACCTGCACTGTCAAAATTAAAATTTGCAGTGGTTTCAAACAAAAACAGATTTTGCGAATTTCATTTGCTTCTCGAAACAGTTACCTTCCCGTATACTATTATTGGTAGAAGTAACTGCTTAGCCTCGATTATCTGCCCCTTGATTTGTACACAGTCTTGTATTTACCATGCCGTTATTTGTTGTTCAGCATTGCTGATCAGGTTCATTTACCCAAAAGTAGAATAAGACTTGGGGGAAAACTGATGCTTAATACATAATTAGTTAGAGGCTGATTCTTAAATTCAATACAAACATAGTGGGGGCGGGGACAAGTGGTAAGGTGATGCAGTATAGAGCCTGACTGCAAGCCCGAGTCGAAAATATACATGTGTTTCCGTTCCTGCGGACTAAATGTATACATTTGTATATTCTTTTTCTACTTGTCGATCTTAACTGTTTTTACTTTGTGGCTTATCGAATTCAAATTTCACTTTTTGAAGAAAGAATAGCATTAACAAGATATAAGAGCAGGCAAAGGGTCAAGTGTAAAATGGTAAAGGGTAAATGAAAGGAAAACACGACTGAACCCCTTAACATTTTTGTTTCTACAGCTAAAGGTACAGGTACAACAATTTTACGTCTATTTTGTCGGCGTAAAATATTGACTAGATGGGTGTTCATTTGAACACTTGTGTAGATAAATATGAGACATATGTACTTCGGATGTGAATATTATATTCAAAAATAAATTGTGTGACTAAATCCAAATACAAAAAGGGGCATAACTCTGGCAAATGTGACCCTGGTATAAAGTTTATTAACATAAGCTTGACCATGTATATATAGTCATTAGCAAGATAAATTGGCATTTTCATGAAGAAAAACTAAGACATCGCAAAGTAAAGTTAACAACAAGAAAAGTCTGAAATTAAAAAGAAAGAAAACATTCTTTTTTCGAGCGATAATTTTTCAAAGGAATATATATTTTTGGATCGCCATACGTCCTATAAATTAGACATGATATAACTTTTTTAATCATTTTGTCATTTTCATTTTATGCTTGATAGTAACGAGCAACAGATAAAATGGCAAGCATGTTGTCTAAAGTACTTGGACTAGGTCGTCACCTCAAATATAAAAAAGGAAGCAGATTCTCTAAATAAACCATTAACAATATTTTACGTATGTGAGTACTTTCTTATTGAGATTAACCAAAGGACTAAATCTGATAGATTGTTCCACTGCGCGCATATCGATCTGTACCTCAGCATACAGGCGACAATGGAAAAAAAAACACAATTTTGTCCGGGGATTATAGTCGCCAGAGAATTCTTAACGAGCTTAAGTTATCTTGAGGTTTGAAACATGCGGTTTTTTCCCACGTTTACAAGTAAAGTACATGCTGCTGGAGATAAACAACTTAACACCTGTTGGTGTTCGATAAAAAATACAACGGATATCATATTGAAATTAAGATGCATGTTTACCATTATATCAACAGGGATGCTAATTGCAAATTGATGCCACTTAATCTAGTCACAGATTTATTTTCATATGCCTATTATCCTGAAATTTGTAAAACCTTCCAGTTGAAAATAACTGCTGCACATTTTCATATATAGATAAGAGATTTGTCATATTCCGTCGACAAAATGATCTGCGTATCTATTTACGCATTCTAGTTACTTTGGTTTAATAAAATATAAGCTAAATCACTTCTTACTAACCCTCACAAACAGTTGCATAAAAATCAATGTTTGTTAGTGTGTTTTCGGAGTTATCGTGATAAGCAATAGTCCTGGATAAGAAGCTGGAGAGAATAAAAATAAATAGATACAAACAACAAATGTGACGTCATCCAACCGCAAATCAAATATAGTTTTTGGTTTACAACTGTCGTAAAATTTCTGATAACGACGTAGTAAGAGTCTATAAATCTGTGAGCTAAAAACTGTGTTCTGAGGCCTGTGGTTTTGGTTCAGTCAGGTGCAAATATTATCCCCGGTTGACGAGATACCGGAAGTTAAGCAATGTTTATTCCCTTCATTGAGGAAGAGTATCCTTACAAATTAGTGAGCATCTTCTCATTTCAATTTTGTAATAAATTTAACAGGTAAGCATAAAGCTCACCAAACCTTACAGCAGACAATTTAGTACCCCACTTGTCCTACTGAGCTTGCGTCATGTCAACTTTGTAAATCGTCGGTTGAAGACGGGTTCAACATCTGAGTCCCGACATCTGTTTGTTTACCAATGATACTGGAATCAAAATTAATTAAAATTTTCACTTTACAAATGTCGACAACGTTCTTCATTCACTTTCAACATCCATTGAGGTAGCTTTTAAGTTGTATGGTTTGTGCAAACGAAATTCTATCTGTATGGTTACAACGCTGTGACCACTGCTTGCCTAATCCGTAAATTGGCGTAATGCTCTGTGGTCAGTCGCGACCTTGGATAGTAGATGCTCTCAACTGTCCTGGCACATGTTGCGTTTTTTTCAAGCGTGTTCCAATCATGATTTGTCTTTACCAAAAATTTTTAATTAAATTAGGTAAATCGGGCTGGTAGTGTCAGGATGGGCTTCACATTTGTGGGGAGGGTTTGTCATATGCTTCCATTTAAGCAATGCTGCCTCAACATATGCTTTCAGATTTAATTTACAGATTAAGGGTAAAAGCCTCCTGCTGAATGCTGGATGTGGAACAGACAGTGGGGACTTAATGATAATCCTCAACCATTCCATTATTTTTGTCATTCACTGTTTTCAAGGTTTTCAAAGAAATTATCCTTTGTCAATTGAAGAGAAGTCAATAGAAGTGTAAATGTGGTTGTGGCTAAAACATGCGACTGTGACAACATGGGGCTGTGTCAGAATATGTGATTGCCACTTATAACATTGATATGTGACAATGATTAAATGTGCTATTTTTAAATGTAGCACATTGAAGAAACATTGTGTTCTTCTTTCAGAATATGCTTTACACAATTGATACAATATTCTCATAGAATCCAATAATCATACATACTTGATCCACAAGCTGCTAAATCATATGCAGGACTGGACAAATATTTATTTCTGTACCTTGTCCAGGACTAGCTAGACAAAAAAAGACAAAAAAAAGACAAGATGCTTTCTTTAGGTAGGTCTGTGTATGGCCTGCATTGATAACATGTAAATTCAATTTTGTATTTATATCAGGGGAACAATCAAGTGAGATCTTTTTATTACCAAAACGGATGCCTCAGTAAAATTGTTGGTATCATTCTGTGCTACTTGAGCTAATGATCAAGATCAAACCAATCAAAGTTCATCTTGTCCATTATGGAAATCTGAGCTAGCCCATGGACAAGGATTCAGAAAAAATAAACTTGTCCAATCTGATTTTCAACTAGTCCCAGGCATCAGGCAAGTGGGTCTGTCCAGCCCTTTTCATTTTCATACCCGTGTTAAGGGGATTCAGTCAAAAACTAGCCAAAATACCCCTAATTTAATGAAAAAATGACTCTACAGCTAAATTTGTAGGGGTCAATATGATGCTTTTTAGAAATTTCAAGTGTCAAAGGGTTATCTCCAGGGATTTCAATTGATGCAGATTCTTGCATTTTGATGCAAGCAGATTTGAATTTTTCCACTTTTAACCCCACCTGATTCTGAGCTTGGAGTCATTTTGATGCATGAGAATTTAGGAAAAGAGGTCAAATTTTGCAAGATTAAAGATAAATATTTTGTCTTTTGCATTTTAAATATGAAGTAAATACCTATGACCCTTGAAAATAAATTAAAATGAAGTTACAGCAATTTTATTAGTACATGTCTTTAATTTTAATGAATAAAGATATGACTCGCAACAATCCGATTTTGACCTCTTGGAAAATTATCAACAATGGTCAGATGACCCCTGGATTTCAAAAGCTATTGAAATCACTGGTTATCTCTAGTGTCAGATGGAACCGCTGCATACTGTATACCGTCAGTATAATATTTCCAGTGCAATGCAATAGAACATCTATATACAAAACTTTTATTTTCAGAATCCATGCAATAAAACAATCTACTGAAAACTTAAATACTGAGCTACATATAAGCTGTGCTAATTTGTTTTTTGGCTGACATCATCTCTGTTGGTAAGTTATGTCAATATAATGTTCATTTAACTTTTACAGCACCTAACATGGCTTATATCATATTACTGATCACTGTTCATTTAACCCTTAACTACATATACGAGGGTTGATCCAGAAGTTCATACAATGGCTTTTAAAAAACCTTAATGGTTTTAAATATCAAAACAAAAGTTATGCAGTCATTTAATGTAATATCTGTGCCACATACATGCAAAATATTAAACAAGTACATAAAACAGTCAGTGTACAAAGTACTACAATAAAACATTTAATACATAGACCTTACACCGGGTGGGGGAGCAAGAACCTCAAAAGCGACGTCAATAAAATTACAATTGATGTCATGATTAATACTTCTCTACACAGTCCCCATATACCCTCTTACACTTTTCAGCTCAACTAATCCACATCTTGAAAGTGTCCTGATACCACTTGGAATCGAACTATCTCACAAGTCCCTACTTTATCTGCAATTTCTCCCACTGTCATGCGTTATCACTGTTGACAACAGATTTCACGTTGTCTATCAAGAAGTGGTGCATTGGCGGTCAACCTTTGTGATTATCATCCTCTTTTGAGCTCTGACCTTTCCTAAATCCCTGGTGCCACTTTTAACAAGTTCATTATAGCACATTAGGCCTGTTTTCTCCAATCATCTGAAATGCCTTTGTAGGTGTGTGTCCGAGATCTTGACACAATTTGAATCCTGGTCGAAAGTCCAAGTTTGATGTTGACGTCATATTGCTAGTGCTTCAATTTTTCAATCTTATGAAAAACGCTTTAGCTTTGAAGCGACTTTCAAAACAACGTAAGCAAAATGACGTCACAACTTCATACCAATGTCATACAAAATTTGACTAAAATATCTTAATAAAAAATTGTAGAAAACTTGGTTTATTTAAGAGATAGAAACAATTAATAAATGCTCCCCCGCTTTATATGTTATTTGTTGCTATGGTAACGTCATTTACGGCCGCTATGTTTATTATGGTAATAATAATAACTACCATGCATTTCCTTTGTTCTGAACTTCAATTCTGGTGAATTATTCAATTAACGGACTCATTTTTTAAAAGTACGATTGTACGAACTTCTGGATCAACCCTCGTACATGTTTTATGCATGTAAATCCAGATTAGCTGGCATATCAATGCTGTCTGATCTGAATGTGCACTACTTTCATCTTTGCCCAGATTAATAGAAACATGTTAACTGTTCACTCTGCAAAACATTCCAGTAAACAATGAATGTAGTGGTTTAAATAAGAGGTGGGGTGAGGGTCGGGTTTGGGCAATTACCCTACAAATTGGAGGAAAATAGCATGATTTTGCCAGAATTTTGCATAAAAAGTAATCTTTGAGGAAATTTTGAATCTTTGAAAGGTAAAAAAGAAACTGAAAGGGGAAACTCTGTAGATGTAATTAAGAAAGTAAAAAAAAAACTTTGAAAATAAGATGATAATGTACAGTAAATATAGCATTTTGAATGTACACATTAAACTGTTTGCAAAAATTTCATTTGTGATTTCAGGATAAGCTGTTTTAGAGATGGCAGAATCACCCACCCACAGTTCTACTGATTATGATTACCTCATTAAATTTCTTGCTTTGGGTAAGTCTGCACTTTATTATCCACCTCTTATGGTTGTCATAAAAATGGCTTAACCCTTTTATTCCATAAATAGAACTTCTATGGCATAGACAGACAGTGTAGAAAAAGGCTGCTTGACCCTTTACTCCATAATTACTTGATTTAACATTTGTGTGAACAGTGTAGATCCAGATCAGCCAGTACATCTGACGAGAGATGACCCTTTGGTTCTTGAATTTCCAAAATGCCTTATTTTGATGACTGAGTTCAGCTTAAGGGCCAATTTCCCTTAAATAAGATATTTTTTGGCTATTATTTCGCAGAATCAATTAAAATGATCAAAATGAGCCTTAAGATTTAGAAGCTAGTCCAACCCCTATATACTGAAAATGTATCTGCATGAAAGATTATTGTACATGGATCTTTTATTTCTGACAGGAGATTCTGGAGTGGGAAAGACGTCTATGTTATACCAGTATACAGACAATGTGTTCACAGGAAAGTTTATATCAACAGTTGGCATAGATTTCCGAGAGAAACGAGTTGTAAGTTACTGTCATATTGCGTTAATTCGTGAAGCTCTAAAAAATAATATACTTAACTATCATTAAATTTTGCGGGGATCAAATTCTGCGCAAAGAGCATAAACAGCATTTTCTTAAGGGCATCAATTCATGCTTTATATTTATTATTTCCATAAGACTAGATATTCAAAGATTTGATTTTGCTAGGGTTTGAATTCGCACATTTTCTTTAGTTTGAAATACGCAAAAGTTAGACCATCGCAAAATATAATGATAGTACAGTACTGGATTGCTTATTTTATTCATTTTTTTTTTAAATGTAATAATTCAGGCCTGTTCATTCATTTTTCATAGAGATATTGCACTGAAATAATTATGTGAATAATGAACTATGTAGATCCTGATCTGACTGTGTGGATGTAAAGACAGGATCGGTTTTTTCACTTTTCGCCATCATTGAAAATTACAAAGATTAGCACTTAAAAAGTTTATTCATTTTACCCTTTACTCCATATCCTTTCCCAGCCGGAACCGTTTGGTGTTTGGAAGCCTATAACATACTAAAACATAGTGAAAAAAATGATGTTTTAAAAAACAGAACCCAATTTGTCTCTGAAGACTGGTAACATATTAAAACAATATGATTTTCAACAGTTTTTAAACCCATAGTGTAATATTCTCATCTTAACAGAAAAATGTCATAAAAAAGTGTTATTTCATACCTATTTTACATTTTTTGTACGTTCTGGTTGTTTTCCTTTAAATAATATTAATATCGAATTTCGGATCATTCTAAACCAAGGTTAGAGCATAAAATTACATAAAATAATTAATTTAATTATACTAAATTATTTTAAAGGAGATGATAACTGGAGATTCAAAACAGCTGGCACATTGATGCTTTTACCCTTTACTGCATATATGACTTTCATCGCGCAGCATAGAGTGAAGATCCAGATCAGTTGGCACATCGGTGCTTTAACCCTTTCCTCCATTTGCAAGCCTTTATTGCCTGGGCAAACAGTATGTCTGATCATGATCTACACTTTTACACTTTTAAAACTTGATAGGTTGTTTTTGTCCTCCAGGTACACCGAGCCCCTGGCAGTGTTCACCAGGCTGCCACATGTAGATTTAGACTTCATAGGTTGTTTTTGTCCTCCAGGTACACCGAGCCCCTGGCACAGATGGCACTTTGGGCAGAAGTCAGAGAATACATCTACAATTGTGGGATACTGCTGGCCAAGAGAGGTAGGTCAAGGTCAATTTCATTGAAACAGGTTGAAGTTCAGTGTCATCTTAAGGGAAACAAGACAAACTTTTAGGTCATTCTAAGTGAAGCAAATCAGAGATCAAGGTTATTCTAAGTGAAGCAAGGTCTAAGGTTAAGGTCATCTAAATGAAGCATGTCAATGTTATAAAACATGCCAAAGGTCAAGGTCAATTTAAGTGAAGCATGTTAGAGGTCACTGTCTATTCGCTTTTATTCACTAAAATGTTTTTATGAAGTATATTTTATTCTGTATGCACATCATTATGTATTGTATTGTTAAAGTTCTCACCAACCTGGCACTGTCATAATATATTTGATACAAAATTTAGAACGGTATGGTTCTAACAAAAAGTGTCCAATAATAACGAAAATTTTGAAGATTGTAAGTTTCTGTTTTCAGATTCCGAAGTTTAACTACTGCATTTTTCCGAGACGCAATGGGCTTTCTTCTTCTGTTTGATTTAACAAGCGAACAGTCCTTCCTCAATATACGCAACTGGTTAACACAACTACAGACGCATGCATACTGTGAGAATCCTGACATAATACTCTGTGGCAATAAGGTAGATCTGGAAGACCATAGGCAAGTCAGCGAGGAACGTGCCCGAGAGATGGCCGAAAAACATGGGTAAGGAGGGGCTGGCTTACTGTAAAACGCATTGATTTCGTGAGGTTAAAATTTCGCGAGAAAATACAACTAACGTGAATAAAACCAGTTTTACAGTATTGAAATATGACTAACTGATTGGACAATTTTGTTCAAGTGAACTGTTTAATTTTTTTTGTTATTCATGGCATGCAAATACTGATAAAAGTTAAACATAGAGCCTTGTCATTTAAACCTTCATCAAAACTACTGTTAAATCATTTTATTATGCGCGGGTTCAATTTTCGTGTATTTCATGCTACAGCTAGAGCATGAAATTCAACCCCAGCGAAATGAAACCAATTCACAGTGTTTCTTTATAGGAAAATACAGTTGCGCAAATTTATGCCCCAGCAAATTTGTCATTTATGGGTTTTACACGGAAATTTGTCCCCGTGAAATTAAATGATACTACAGTAATAAAAGTAGTTCTATGAAAATATGAAGGTACTGAGAAAGGTTTGTTGTCGGTATCGTTGCAATATGCTACAAATGTCTTTTGAAGATGCGTTATTCCATTCTCAGAGAGAGAGATCATTATCGGACAAATAAATTTATTCCACTTCAGCCTTCTGATTGTCATCACTACAAACAACTATTTTAATATTTATTTTATTTGGTTGTCCAGGTTACCGTACTTTGAGACGAGTGCTGCAACAGGACAGAATGTTGCCAAGGCAATAGAATGTCTTCTTGATATGGTCATGCTTAGAATGGAACGCTCCGTGGACAAGTCCATATTTCCAGGATCTAAAAATAGAAACAGATATGAAATGGACGAGGCAAGCAATGAAGGAGGTTGTGGCTGCTGATTGGTTGTTATTTTTAGACATCATTGGGTTCAATCTTTAGCGTGCTATTTATAGAAATCTATAAGTAGCACTAGTGAAGTACAGGCAGCAAGAAGAATTAGATAACCTTCAAGTGGCTCAATGTAACGAGAGTTCTAGGACAGATTTTAGCAATATTTAAATTAACACGGACCAGTTTTATAAAGAAAACTCCAGTAACTTAATCTTGCGGTTTTGACAATAGATTAGCTAAATAGATTCCAGTCTCCTATAATTGGTGATAACACAAATTCATCTGATCCCTTAAATTTGAACATTCTCAAAACTTCAGAAAGTTTTCACATTACGGCATCATCACAGTTACTGCATTTTTATGTTTGTCTTGATTTATATACCTTTTGACATTCACTCATTCTTACATGGCATGCTATGACAAAAAAGGGGCTGATGTCAGGTAGGACCAGTCAGAACCCAGATCAACCTGCGCAGTCTGGTCAACACTGTTCACATAATTATCTTTTTTTTTCAATATCGGTAAGCATATATCATATTTGTATTTAGATGTTTTGAATTTTCAGCAAATATGATTCGCATGTGTACATTCATTATTGACGGAGCAATGTTTCTTTGAATTAACAAGTTGAAGGCTACATGTAAGTGCAAAACTATTCAATCTGCTTCATATTTCTATATCCTAATCAGACACTGTTTGCTTATTGGCCAGAAATAACCATGTGAATAAAAAGTAAACAATACAGATCCTAATATGACCATTAGATGTGAAGATTGATCTGGATCTAAACTGGTTGCACAAGGATATAAATATGTATCCATGTAGTGAAGGGCCAGTTACTTAAGTTTTGTTTGTGAAACTGGAATCATTTTGCCTAGCAAGTCATTTGTTACTGAAGTTTTGTTTATGAAATAGGAACCTGTTTGCTTAGCTAGTTATTTGTTGCTTAGGTTTTGTTTATGAAATTGGAACCATTTTGCTTAGCTAGTTATTTTGTTAAATAGGTTTTGTTTATGAAATTGGAACCTTTCTGCTTAGTTATTTGTTACTTAAGTTTTGTTTATGAAACTGGAACCATTTTGCTTAGCTAGTTATTTGGCAGATGGTGTTAAATCTCAGAATTATTGGAGCATGTGCGAAGATTTTCAACTATGGGTTTGGACAGTAATACGCATTTCCATTACTGCTTGTGACAGGACCGAATCAAACCAAGCCTGCAGTATTTTCATACTTGCTTTGTTCTGTTTTTTTTTCAATGTTCTCTTTTCAGCTATTTCAAGTTTAATATTAGACAAAAATTATATAATGTTGCTGTGCCATTTCTAAAAGAAAATTGGAACAATAGGATTAGAAAATTTGAGTAGTCCATCTTTTTGCTGCAAACATGACATCATGCAATAATTTTGAAATTTTGTGCACATGCTTATATATTTCTGATTTGCTTTGTAGTATAATTTATATATACATGCGTGTATTTTTCTTGATCATTTTTTAAAAGATTTATGTATATTTTCTTATTATTATATCCTGTGATATTTTCAAATGATGAAAAATTCTCAAGTTAGAGCAATATATAACATATTATTGTATTTAGTCATTAATATTGATAGTGAAGAAAACAACCTTTTTTTAGGAACATACAAACAAATGGATTGGGTATGGTATAAGGTAGTCAATCGTTTTCTAGGGTTATGTGTCCGAAGAAATGCACACTACAATTCAAGAATGTTTTGTGTACGTATTTTGGATTTTTTCCCCAAATCAGTACCTACATCTATTGCAAAATTAGCCTGTCCCCCAGGATATTTTACTTAAAATGAAAACCAGTCTAAAGAAAACTTGTCTCCCATTGCTCTGTTCTAGGACTCTGTTAAATTTTAACCAATCAGATTTCTTGCTTGAGAGATTTGACATTAGAACATGTGGAGAGATGGGATGGACGTGATAGTCAGTTTTAACCCTATCCTCTATATTATACACTGTATATGCCTTTTTACACATGTGCTACCAGGGTAGATCCAGAACAGCCAGCACATACGTGCCCTCTGATCAGGATCTGCACTATTCGCATTTTGGTCAGAAAAAATCTAACAAATCAAAAAGCAAACAGTGCAGATCCTGATCAGACAGCACGGATGTGCCGGTCGATCTGGATCTAAACTGTTTGCTCTGGCAATTAAGGTGTATCTATGGAGAAAAGGGTTAATTTTACTCCATAGTTAGGAATTTTATCACATGGGGAACATTGTACATCCAGATCACAGACCTCCTGAAAGTCGCCGGACCGTCGGACCTGTCCGGTAAAATTTGGACTAGTCTGATGTGATTTCCAATTTTGTAGGACCGAGTGTCCGGCAAAAATTTGATCTGCATATTCCAATTTTACTCGCTAAATTACAATTTTACTCAATGTTTTGATTCGAGACTGTTCCGAGGGAAATGAGTGAGGATATTCGAATTCAATATTTTACGTATGCATCATCATGATAATTCGTACCACTGAAAAAAAACCACAAAAAAAAGCCTTTAATACTGTGTTTTGCTTATTTAATGTGTTAAATGTTTTGGTCAGACAGAATTTGTTTCGGTCAGACAGATTTTCACATCTTGTCTGACCACATGTCTGACACTTTTTTTCAGCTTTCGGGAAGTCTGAGATCAGCCAGCACAGTGTAATCTGTGCCAATACTGTCAGCTTCTTGGTCAGAAATAATTAAGGATTGAATCGATATTTGATGGTTTTCATTTGAGTATGGAAAACAGTTGGGTTGTTTAAAGTGTGTGAAGCCGGAAGGGCTTCACGCGTACTTTAAACAATCCAACTGTTTTTCACACCCAAATGAAAACCATCAAATATCGATTCAATCCTTATATTTACACCCATTAATACTCTCTTTAATACAGAAATTATTAGAAGAATTTGTGATATTACGGCTTTTTCGAATGGCTGTTGGAACAGCTTCTTCTTCTTCTTCTTCTTGGCGTTCGCTCTACACGACCACTCCAGCATCCGCAATGAAAGTTGTGGTCCTCCGTAGGTCGTCAACATCTCCATACAGTTTCTGCTGGATTGTTGCACCTTGTGGCCATGTTGCTTCTCGCTCTTGGTCATATCGTTTACATCGTTGGAGGATGTGCTCTGCAGTCTGGTCCTCTTCTCCGCAGGGACACATTGGGGATGGCACAATGTCATTCTCATGAAGGAAGTGCTGTAGTTCAGTCTTTTTGTTGAAGACTCCTTCTGCGTTCCAATGCATCACTTTGAAGTGTTGCTGTTGGACTTTCCTCCTCCTTGGCTTGTTGTAGCCCTTTGTTCTCCTCTTGGTATGATAGAAGGAGTGACCCCCAGTAGCTTTGGGTGGACTCTGTCGAGACTCAGAGCCCGGCACTGTATCTCCCTGGAGGGATTCCAAAGATCCAGCACCACATCGATGAATACCATATGATCGTGTAGTCATAGCGTAGTTACGTGATGCCATGGTTTGTTAGAGAGTGCCAATGGCCCAGCATCTCCGATTTTAACTCTCTAGGTTGATTAGGGTTACCTCTCCCAAAGCCTTTGTCGACCCAACGACTGACCACAAGGCAGTGGTGTTTTTTGGAAGGGTTGTCTCCCTTGGTTTGGAATAAGAGTTTTCCTCCTAGACAGACTGCCTTCCCTGGCTAACGAGCTCCATCTACCCGAAGCAGTGGTTATGGCGCCACAGGTCCCCGCCTTCGCCCCTTCTCCTGTTAGTAGTAGCAGGTCCGCCGGGCTAGTTACAAGCCACACGTGCAGGCCAGGAGCTGGAGTTGGTAGTCAGAGGCTATATTTTACGCAAGCCATTGGGAGCACTTTTAAGCAATGGGAGCTTATCCAACATTGCCACCCCCGGCGATGACAACCCTTGGAACCCGTTGGAACAGCAACATTGACGACAAAGTGAATGACGGCACGCTTTTTTACAGCAACTCATGGCAAAACGTGCGTGCTCGGCGACGTCACACGTCAAAACATCGTGCAACGTCCAATAAATTGTGAACGGTTCTACTTTAGCCACGCCTTTCAAATTATTACATCACACTGTTTACCATTAGAAATTATGATTCATTAGATGAATAAGACTTCATCGTAGAGGACCAAGTTGAAGTGTAAATATGTCCAAATAACCTAATGCATCTAAATGTGATCAATGTAGTTCCTGACAGCACAGATTTGGTGGCTGATCGGGACCTACGACATTCTCTCATATATTTATATGGAGTAAAGGGTTAAAATACATGCCGTCGGATCAGGATCTGCACTGGTTGCATTTTGGTCAGAAATAATCTAACAAAAATGCGAACAGTGCAGATACTGATTAGATGGCATGGATGTGCCGGCTGATCTGGATCTACACTGTTGCCCATGCAATAAAGGTGTGTCTATGGTGGAAAAGGTTAAACTATTACAACATGTAATGTTGAATCTCACGCTGTGAGAAAAATCTCGGTTAGTTTAAAAAAATTTTTTATGATAAATAATTTTGAGATAATCATTTTCATCACTCTGTTAATTTGAATCTCACAAGACATTTCTCAAATGCTCAACTTTATCACTATTATTTAAGACAGTTGACCTGTCCACAGTTTTTTTGAAGATGTAACTTCCCCACCTTTAAATAAAAAGGGAGATAACCTCTCCGACTTAGTCAAATAGATTGGTTAACCACTCCACCTTGGTTTATAAGAAAACAATTGCTTACATTCATTTGCATTTTTCTCTGTATTATTCAAGTAAATATTTATTTTTTTTACTTTCTCTTCATTATCATGACATTAACGTAATAGTTAACATAAGACATGACAGGTTGTTAAAGACATTTCTATAACACATTTGCATTTATTTTGTTTTTTGTACTTTGTGTACTAAATGTAAATGTTTGTTTATTGTTAAACATGACATGAGGGCCCAACATGTCAAACTATAATTGTTGTCATTCCAGTAAACCCTTTACTTCATCCATGTGATATGGTTAACCCTTTACCCTAAGTATACGCATTTTTATGCATGTGTGACCAGTGTAGATCCAAGTCAGCCGAGACATCCGTGCCGTCTGATCAGGATCTGCACTGGTCGCATTTTGGTCAGAAATAACCTGATGAACAAAAAGGCTTTAAGATTCATCAGTTTTTTTTCTTACCAAGAAGTGAACAGTTAATACCCAGATCTGACTGCAAGGACGTGCATGCTGATCTGGATCTAAACTGGTAACCTCTGTGAGTAAAAGCAAATCCACGGAGAAAAGGGTTACCATAATTATGTTAAGCATATAGCATGACTAAAATTATTGAATAGGTTGCTTCATGGGAAAAGGTTTTTTCGAGAAATTTGCATTCTTCAAAGAATGACATCATAAAATTGAGCAGACAATCAATATTGCTTAGAATGAATTTCTTGGTAAAAATAGCATTATATAGTCAAAATTTATAACAAAGTCACCTATTAGTTGTAAAGATATAATAGATAAATGTTAAGTTCTTTCCAAATATAGTAACAACTAAAATGCCAAAAAATATGACAAATGACACCTTTTCCCCTAAGATGCACCAAAGGAGTCATCTAAATGAATATAAAGCCAGTCTTTTGCCATGTTTTGTATCAATTTATATGACAAGTTTAATAATTTCAATATAATCTACCATCATTTGAAACAGAAGATATAACCATTAATCAGCTTACATCACAGAATATCGTATTTGTAGAAATATTCAACTATATACACACTGCTTGTACGAGTATGTGTACTCTGACTAAGACATTATGGCTTTTCTGCAAGTATAAACCTTGCAGTTTTCATTTCTTCGTGTTCATTCTGTGATTTCTCATCGAAATGTTAAGATTTTCAAAGTTTATTGTTTGTTGTAAATGTTTGCCTTCATTGTTTGTAAGTAATCTACGGCTCAAATATTCTCTTTTTCTTTTTGATGTTAGAATTTTGTTTACTAGTCTATACTGTTTTACATGAAGGTAGCATTTATAAAGAATTACATTGATCCCTGCCTGTCAATCACAGATGCAAAGCTAATTTATTTATTGCTATTTTTAGACATTGGATTCTATTTTTAGACATTCTATTTATAGCTACTAGTAGATATTTACCTCACCTTCTTTTCTCTAAAGCCAATGTAATCACAAAAAACACATTGTCTTCTTTAGGCAGATTCGCGGGGACATAAATTGGCGCAACTGTATTTTTCTGTAGAGAAACACTGTTAAATGGTTGAATTTCGCTGGGTTTAAATTGCGCCTTTTTGATGTAGCGCGAAATACGCAAAAATTAACCTCCGTGAAATAAAATAATTTAACAGTATATACACATGATATAATATTTATTTTGAAGTGGAATAAATCATATCTTTTACCGAGCAATGAAATTTTCTAAAGACACTTTAATTGCTCTGTTGTAATTTGATTTTGATGCTGTATGTTTTTACAACCATTAAAAATGAAATTCTTATTTTTATCACATGAAGCCATGTGATTTATTGAGAAATTAAACAATAATTTGTATGCTTAAAGTATTGGTGCTTATCTGTTGTGTTTGAACTTTTACTCAAAGATTTTTGCCATTTAAAATATTCTCCTGCAGCAATCATGAATGCATATTTTCTTTATCATTTTTAGTTTTCCTTGCAAAAGAGAGGGTATAATAACATTCCAATTGTTTGTTTGTTTTACAGGTAGATGTGTTCCCAATTGCAATAATTTTGCTATCTGTTTATAAATCAATTGTTAACCATTTATTTTGAAGTTTTTTTTCTGTTAAATACTTTTTTTTTTAAAGTTTTCTTGTAATCATTGTATATTTACTGTTTTGTTTTGTAGTTCTTATTATCTTTGCGTGAGACTGAAGATTTTTTTTATTACCAAACCAAGTCTAAAACAATGGTTACAATGGGTGAAATTGCTTGTCCCTGAACTAAATGCCTTGTGAAAATCTGTCTTGCTGAAATTGATATCAGTCCTTCAAACATCGCCATAAAATGTAAATAGATGGAAAGGGAACTTTGAGAACCACCGAGCATGACAAACATGAAAATATTGCAGGCTCGATTTGATTGAGTCTGTTCATGGGCAGTAATGGAAATGCATATTACTGCCCACGCCGCCCAACCCGGGTTGAGGGCAACTCAATATTTACACCAATAAACAGTACAATTTTGATCCATCCCAAAGGATCGAATGCATATGGCATAAAATAGATGAAAAGTAAACTGTAAAAAAAAAAACAACCTAACACGACAAATATGAAAATATTGCAGGCTCGGTTTAATTGAGCCTGTTGATGGGCAGTAATGGAAATGCATATTACTAAGCAAACAACATTATTTATCACTTATTTTGCTGAAATAAATATATGAGGTCCAAATTTAAAACAAAATTCAAAAATAATTTTAAGGAAATTATTCTTTCTTATTTCTGAAAATAGAAAAAAAAGTAAAATGTTAGAATGTCAGCAAAGATACAATCGTTTTTCATTGACAGGGCTTCTTTAATAGATTTGTTCAGCCACAAGCAATAATTAAACCTAAGACTATTATTGTATTATTCAAGTTGTTATATTTTAATGTTCTTAATTGTTTTAGACAAATATATTAGAAACAGTGATGGGACTAAAGTAATCTCAGTTTAAGTGTACCAGTTATGTCTTTTGTTGTTTTAGTAAGCTGCCAATTAGCTGCCAACTCAGCCATCTGTTGACAGGGTTATATAAGAACATACAGGCTTATAGACATTTTCTCGGTCTGTTCTTATAACTTCAGTCAACAAACAGCTGATCTTGATCTTCTTTATCTCACAAACAATCCTAAACGACATGTACTTGTATTGAATAAAATTGTGGGGTGAACTAAAAAAAGTAATATCTGCTGCTTTATTTAATATCGCATATAACATTTACGCTTTCATCCCTCAGATGCTTTTGACCTTTGTTTTATGCATCTTTGTTAAATACCTTTTGCATACATTCCAATTGTTTCATTTTTTTATTTAATCGGAGATTTTCATGCAAATGCAAAAATTTCAGTAGCTCTTGGTTATTATTTTGAAGTCAAAGTCAGGAAAATATTTTTTTTTATCAAGAATAGTTTGGAAGCATCTGCTCTATAAATGTCCTTTGAAATTTTGTAACACTCGGTAGTGATTGCAGATTTAAATAAGAAAGTTGACATAAACACATACAGGCATATTACATATACATAAATACATACATGTATTTAGAAACTTTCAGATTTCAGTTTTTTTTCAGAAGAGGTTAAAAGTGTAGACAACTATTTGTTTGTTTTATTTTCTTACATGTTCATATTCAATTTGATTATTATTATCTTTTTGTTGATGACATTTTTAAATAACTTTCATTAAAGTTAACCAGGCTGTTCATTAACCTTACCTCTGTATGCTTTGTCTTTCAATATAAATTAGACATTCTAGGTTGTGCATTTATATACATGTATGTTAGCATGCTAGTTTAAGGTAAATAGAATATACCCATAAACTGTAACTACCCCAAAACATAACACTAACTTGCTAAAACATTTATATTGTAACTGAAACAATAGTTTGACATTTATGTCCTACATGACATAAAATGAATTAAAACTAACCTTTTCAGTTTCCCACAATTAGTTTGATTTAAGACAATTTATTTCAATTTGACAATGAAATAAGTCAGATTTAATCCAACATTGTTTAAAATGTTAACATTCTCTGCATAATAATATTGCAAAAAAGTTTGAAACTGTGGCACCTAAGGTTAAACTTTTAGCTCTATGCCACAAGTTTCAAACAATGATCTTAAACCAACATACTGGTAAGCCATTACTCCATGGATATGCCTTTTGTCACATGGGTGACCAGTTTAGATATATCTCAGTCTGAGTCAGCACATCCTGATCAGGGCTGAAGGTTATAAAGCTGAGATTGGAAACCAGTCTCAAATCTCAAGCATCAGATTGGCTGAAATCGCGACTGGTCCCCATTTCAGCCAATCAGATGCTTGAGATTTTAGACTGGTTTCCATGCTCAGCTTTATAACCTTGGGCACCGGATCTACACTGTCTAATTTTCTAAGTCAAAATAACATAATGTACAGTATCTGAAAGCGAATTGTGTAGACCCCAATCAGAATGCATAGTTGTGCTGACTGATTTGTATCTACACAGGTCTCCAATGGATATCAACCCATGGACTTCTGGGCTTAGGTTATACCTATATAACCAACAATGAGGGACCATTTTTAATGTTTTGCCTTTTTACCCTCTCCTTCATATATACACATGTTCATGTTACATGTGTGCGACCAGTGTAGATCCAGATCAGCCAGCACATATGTGCCGTCTGATCAGGATCTTCACTGGTTGCATTTGTGTCAGAAATAACCTGACAAAAAAGCTAACAGTTTAGATCCTGATCAGACAGCATGGATGTGCCAGCTGATCTGGATCTAAACTGTTCACCCACACATTAAATATGTGTCTATGGAGTAAAGTGTTAATTTCTGAATAGTTGTAGTTGGTTTGGATACGGTTAGTTTACGATCAGTTTTGTGGGTAGATATGTAGATCTTGCTGCTGTTATGCAGAATGTAACTTTATGTTTTCTATGTAGCAATCGTTTTACCAGGTTCAAACATTTATATGAATGTTTTGTTTGTCTTCTTGATGTTTAAAGTTTTACAAATGCTTTTCAAACTTGATGAACACGGGTTGTTAACCGAGTGTCTTCCACTGTTTCTCTCATCTTTAATTTACTGAAGAAGTTTGGTAATACAGTGTCTACATACGCAGCTGGGTCAAGGAATGAAAATAATCTCTACATAAATTCATTGAATTTAGGCTAAAAAAAAACTGTTTTATAAAACAAATAACATTTACACATTTAGAGAACATGGTGAAACCTTTTGCAGAAAAAAGTATGTGACTACAAACGGCGAATGTCACAGGCAAAGTCGACTTCGGTGATATGTTTTTCCCTAGTTTTACTATTTTAAGAAAGAAAGTGTTTACAGTTGATACATTCTCATCACTTATATGGGGCACTTCACGGGAAAAGGTACCTTTTGTCATTTTTAGTAATATTTTAGTTTTTACTAAATTTAGGAAGAACTTACAACTATAAATCAATTTTTATAACTTAAATGTGATTTTGTTATACATTTTGAAAACAAAATGATATTTTTTTACCGCGAAATGCATAATAAATAATGTCGTCTGCTCAACTTTATGACGTCATTTCAAGAATTGACGCCAACTGTCCGAAGATACCTTTTCCCATGACGCGCCCCATATGACATTATGATGTTATAATTATAAAGAAAGTTATGTTTTGTGAAATGCATAATAAGCAGTGTCCCACGCTCAACATAATTTTAAATATTGACGTTGGCTGTTCGAAAGCATCTTTTCTTGTGACCCACCCCATATTATACAGTATATGAGAATCCAGATGTTTGCCAAACAGCGATCCTGTTCAAAATGCTATGCCAGTATCACATTGATCCTGTATTTTCATCACTGCTTCACAGTTTTAAATAATATACAATTCATTTTCTTTAATATTCCTATTGCATGTTGTTGAAGATAGATCCAGTATATTTACTAATGGAGATTTTTCCCAAATTATCTGAATTCCAAATATTTTATTATTATTATTATTATTATTATTATTCTTTTATGTACATGCTTCGTATACATTATAAGCCTTGTACTTATTATGAAGAATTATATAACAGGCATTCTTTACGAGTGATGTGTTTGTTATTTTACCCCATCCCAATTGCATTTACTTTAAATAATATGACAAAATAGATAACAGCTGATCGATAAGAAAATATCGCAGGTACGGTTTGACTTAGCCTGTTCAAAGGCCGATGCATGCCGACTGGCCTTGGATTGAACGCAACTCGTTATCTACAGAGGTAAACAGTACCCATTTTGAACTAACTCATATTGGATAACTTATGGATGGCTTTCCAAGTTCCACTGTCATCTATTTTGTAAATTTTATATTGATAAAAGTCAATCAATGCAGTTGTGCCATTCTCACCATTACAGATTTCCGAATTCATTGAATGGCGCATTTTGTGGCATTTTAGCTCTCTTGATTTTATAGCTAGAGGTATATAATTGAGAAGCCGGTTTGCGCAATTTGACGATTTTTGCCGTGTGTTTGTCTGTCCAGATTTCCTCAAACCTTGAACTAAGCATATGATTCGGATTGTTAGAACTCCAAATAAATTTACTAATGCTGCTCAGAGTTGATTCAAATGTTCATAACTGATTTGCATTGGCACCTGCTGATAATGCTTCAAATTGTCTTAACATAAAGGATATAGTATGAGGGATAACGTGTTAATATTAAAACCGAGAGCTAATTAGTATACATGATTTACACTGCAAGATTTAGAATCAAGAGTTGAACCGGAACAGGATAAGTACCCTAAACCTATTGGTTGCTAAATTAAATCGAGATTAAACGTAAACTCTGTTCTTGGCATAACTACTTCATTATTCATGCTTGCTGAACAGCCATTCAAGAACACGTTCTTGAATGGAAAAATCTAATTGGTCGATGGAAAGCTGAGAGAGCCTTTTCAAAGAACGTTGTACAAACGATTTTTGGGTGTTCTCTTTGTCAACTTGTGACTTTTTCACTTTGTACACTCCGCTTACTTATTTGTTTATGTGAGACAAGCTAACCCGTCTCCTTGAAAAAGAAGTTTGCATTGAAAAAATAAAACCTTTATCGCACGTACATGTAATAAATACCTATAATTCAGATGGTTTTGTATTAATCTGAAAATACCTCATTGAAAGTTCCATGTTCTACACCATATGCATACCGTAGTTTGGGATGGATCAAAATAGTACTGTTTATTGGTGTAAATATTGAATTGTCGTCAAGCCGGGAATAGGCGGCATTGGCAGTTATATGCATTTCCATTACTGCCCATGAACAGGTTCAATCAACCGAGCCTGCAATATTTTCATATTTGTCGTGTTTGGTGGCTTTCAAAGTTCCATTTTCATATATTGCAGCCTGTTAATCGGTGTTTACGTCACTAGCCCGGGTTGAGCGCAAGTCAAGATTACACAATTTTATAGCACCAAATTTCTTCTATCATGAACGATGTTCTGTTGTGAAAACTGAAACTTCAATGCCGTATGTTGAGATTATTTTCATTCTTTGTTCAGCTGCGTATGGTCACAAGATAAAAACGAGAAAAAAATGGGCGCTACCAAAAAGCGGTGAAATCTGACAGGAGATCTGAGAATAAAATTCCTGCGTATCACAGAGAACACCAAAGTCAAAAATAAAAACGCGCGGGTTTAATACTTAGGTTGATTGAAAACTATCCATTAAATTATTAAATCAAATCAAATCAAATCATTTTATTGGTTTAAATCCAAACAAACAGGATTGTTACCACAACAGTACAAAGACAATACAAACATACAATGCATATTCATGTAGTTATAATCAAAAGTAATAAATAGGGAAATATACAACAACCGGATTATTAAGATGATAGATATGCCTCGTTATAAAAAGTAACAGGCGTCCATATGGACAACATTGAGGACCCATTGTTTCTGATTTATTTTTATACTGCTATAAGAGAGACAGTACTTTATATCTTTCATCCGAACGTCAAGATGACATAATAACGGATTTTACGACAGCTTGCGTTACCTTAATTTTTTATTAATTTGTAAACGGATGGTGTACATGCTTCAAAATATGCTCAAAGAGATGTGATTTTTATTTTAATACTGTATTTTTTAAATATTTAGATGGTGATTTCGCACGTGCAAAATCTAACAAGGTTTATACTATAAAACTTGTTCGCTTCTCCAGGTTTGTTTTCGATTTTCAATAAACGCACACTTTGAGTAACATGCTAATATTTGAATCAGGGGTAGCGGTACCATAACTGAAGAAAAGAAACGGATTGTAAGTTTTGTTGCCGATATCCAATTTTTTAATTCAGAAATAAATGTTCAAATTGTTTTTTGTAATTTTCGACAACAAATATATGTTTTAATCTCCTGTTGAAATTAGAGGAACTTGTCAACGCCTTAAGACATCGGTTGACACGCAAATGTGAACAAAGAAACCTGTTTATGTCTACAAAAATACTTAAATCGTAAAATCTAAAAAAAAATCAAGCTGGCGCAAAAAAAAAAAGAAAAGAAAAACAACAAAAAACAGAACAAAACAAACCCAGCAAGTTCATTGCGATTCATTCGTTTAGTATTTAGCTCGACTAATCGAAAAATAGGGGAACCACCCTACTCATCTCGGCGTTGGCATCAGCGTCGGCGTCCGTTAGCCAAAATAATAATGCACATTGGTCCATTACTTAAACAACTTGAGATATCACCTTGAAAGTTTGAATATGAAATATTATATTTATCAACATAATCTGCATCATTAACAATAAGACCTAAAACCATATTTTCAACATTTTCAAGTTTTGCCTCATTTTTACTTACATTTTGTGTTCACCAAAATATGCACTTGGCCCATAACTGATACTACCAAAATATGCACTTTGCCCATAACTTTGAAACTACTTGGGATATCACTTTGAAACTTTGAATGAAATTTCCCCATCAGAATCAACATCATTACTAACAAGACCTATACTCTGCCACTAACATTTTTACTTCAATTTTGAATTAACCAACAATGGTTCAATGCGGTATTTTAGATTAATATCATTCCATGTTCAGCGGCGTATGGTCCCCAAATAAAATAATAGGTTTGCCCTAAACGAGAAAACAACGGGTGGAACTAAACTGAAAAAAAATTGTGACACGGGATCAGAGAATATTAATCCTGCATATCATAGACAACGCCAAAGGCAATATTTAAGAAGCAGGATATATATCCTTGGGGTGATTGGACGATATCTAAATATATATTGGCTAGGATATTGAAACCACCCATCTATAAACTGACCGAAATATAAAAAAAAGTAATTTTAGAAGTACTATTAACATAGTACATAATTATCATGCTCAACGACCTTCAAAGCACGTAACTGATAACAGCAATGATTGAATGTTCGGTGACACTTTTACAGCCGCCACACGACACAAACAACGCTGCTGTGATATTATTATAGATTAAAAGGGAACTTTGAAATCCTCCGAACTTGACAAATATGAAAATATTGCAGGCTCGGTTCAAAGTGTTAAATTTTGTCTTTTTGGAACAGAATATTCACGCAAATATTTTATCAAATATCTAATATCTAAGAGCAAGGCTATTCAATAAAAGAAAACTATAAATAATATATACACACTGGTTGTGTCTAAGTTTGTTAGAGTATTTCATTTCATTTTCACACATACTGCACACTTAAATTGGAGTTTATAACAGATCATGTTAGCCCTTCGACACTGGTCTACACTTACAAATAGTAAAAAAACAAAAAAAAAGAAGAGAGGAAGAGAGATCATGTTTGTTATAAGTATGTCAATTCAAGTAAGACGCCACAAACAAATAACGAAAAAGAGAACCATTGGGGTTACCGCCTGGGAACAGCAAAATAAATTGCCACTAGGGGTTTAAACCAGGTTCTAGGGTGCACCAACCTCACACATGCCTCAACAGGTTCTCGTATCACAAAACAAGTGTAAGTTGTCTTGAAAGAAATATATTGCGCACTTGAATTCCGAAATTATGAATTCTCATTCGTAAACGTGTCTACATCTACATGGTTTTTTTTAGCTCGACTATTCGAAGAATATGTCGAGCTATTGTACTCACTTGGGCGTCGGCGTCCCGCTTTGGTTAAAGTTTGCGTGCAACCTACTGATATCTTAAAAACTACTATAGCTACAGCTTTGAAACTTGGCACACTTGTACATCATCATGTCCCGAGTATGTATACCAAGAACCATAACTCTAACTTTCATTTTGATCAAATTATGGCCCTTTTTCGACTTAGAATTTCAGGTTTAAGTTTGCGTGCAAGCTAATGTACAAACACATAACTTCAATACTACCTATACTACAGCTTTGAAACTTGGCACACTTGTTCATCATCATGTCCCGAGTGTGTATGCCAAGAACCATTACTCTAACTTTCATTTTGATCAAATTATGGCCCTTTTTTGACTTAGAATTTCAGGTTAAAGTTTGCGTGCAAGCTACTGCACAAACACATAACTTCAATACTACTTATACTACAGCTTTGAAACTTGGCACACTTGTTCATCATCATGTCCCGAGTGTGTATGCTAAGAACCATAACTCTAACTTTCATTTTCATCAAATTATGGCCCTTTTTTCGACTTAGAATTTCAGGTTAAAGTTTGCGTGCAAGCTACTGTCCAAACACATAATTTCCATACTACTTATACTACAGCTTTGAAACTTGGCACACTTGTTCATCATCATCTCCCAAGTGTGTATGCCAAGAACCATAACTAACTTTCATTTTGATCAAATTATGGCCCTTTTTCGACGTAAGATTTCAGGTTAAAGTTTGCGTGCAAGCTAGTGTACAAACTCATAACTTCCATACTACTTATACTACAGCTTTGAAACTTTCAGCACTTGTTCATTATCATATCCCGAGTGGGTATGCCAAGAACCATAACTCTAACTTCCATTTTGTTCAAATTATGGCCCTTTTTCGACTTAGAATTTTAGGTTAAAGTTTGCGTGCAAGCTAGTTTCTTTAATACTTCTTGTACTATAGCTTTGAAACTTTCAAAACTTGTTTACCATCATGACCCTGACTATGTATGCCAAGAACCGTAACTCTTTCTTTAATTTTTAATCAAATTATGGCCCTTTTTCAACTTAAAGTTTGCGTGCAAGCTAGTTACTTTCATACTTCTTGTACTATAGCTTTGAAACTAAAGACACTTGTTCACCATCATGATCCTGACTATGTATGCCAAGAACCATAACTCTTTCTTTGATTTTTATCAAATGATTGCCCTTTTTTACTTAGAATTTCAGGTTAAAGTTTGCGTGCAAGCTAGTTACTTTCATACTTCTTGTACTATAGCTTTGAAACTTATTCACTATCATGACCCTGACTATGTATGCCAAGAACCATAACTCTTTCTTTGATTTATATCAAATTATTGCCCTTTTAAGACTTAGAAATTAAGGTTAAAGTTTGCGTGCAAGGTGGTGAAACCATATATCTTTCATTCTATTAAAACAACAACTTTAAAACTTTGTATACCTTTATTTTATCATACAACAGGTTGATTTTCAAAAGCCCATAACTCATCCTTGCTTTTTTTATTTGATTTTTGCCCTTTTTCGCTAAGAAATTAGAATTAAGACTTAGAAATTATGGTTAAAGTTTCAATGTTAGTGTATTTCATAGGTAATGCTATAGAAAAGGTTTAAAACAGATGTACTTAACATACTTTGGTTGAAAGTGTTGAGTGGTTATACTATACTATACTATACTATACTATACTATACTATACTATACTATACTATACTATACTATACTATACTATACTATACTATACTATACTATACTATACTATACTATAGTATACTATACTATACTATACTATACTATACTATACTATACTATACTATACCATACCATACCATACCATACCATACCATACCATACCATACCATACCATACCATACCATACCATACCATACCATACCATACCACACCACACCACACCACACCACCATACCATACCATACCACACCACACCACACCACACCACACCACACCACACCACACCACACCACACCACACCACACCACCACCCCCACCACCACCCCCACCACACCAGCACCACCACTCCCCCCACACCACCACCACCACCACCCCCACCACCACCCCCACCACCACCATCCCCACACCACCACCACCACCCCCACACCACCACCCCCACCACCACCCCCACCACCCCATCTCACACCACACCCCCACCACCACCACCCCCACCACCACCACCACCCCACCACCACCACCCCACCACACCACCACCAACAACACCGTCAACAGCACCGTCAACAACACCACCAACAACACCGTCAACAACACCCCCAACAACACCGTCAACAACACCATCAACAACACCACCAACAACAACACCACCACCAACAACACCACCAACAACAATAGCATCAACAACACCAACAACCAACAACAATAGCATCAACAACACCAACAACCGACAGCACCAACAACAACACTGACAACAACACCAACAACAACACCAACACCACCAACAACACCAACACTACCAACACCAACAACAATACCAACAACAGCAACAACACCCACACCCCCAACAACAGCAACCAGCATACCATACCTTACTATACTACACCACACCCCACCACATCACTATAGGTGGGCAGGGATAGTGGGTGATGGGTGTGGGATCAGGGGTGTATGGACTGGGTTGTGTAAACCCTCTAAAAAGCTGTATAATAAAGTAAGTGTAATTTATTGATTTCCTAACTTGGATTAAGAAACTTTTGTTCATGTGTGTGTGTGTTGGGTGTCATAAACTCCTGAATCACTCCCCAGTTTAAATGAAGCCCAGTTTTAAATATGCTTAAATATGTCTGACTTCGAAAAGTCGAGCGTGCAGTCGTTTCCGACTGGCTCTTGTTTAGTTATGCCAATAATTATTTCAAAATTTATATTTACAGTCTGCATGTATTTTAATCATGAGGTAGTTATATACGTCTTTTCTTAAATGAATATTATCAACTCCAGTGTATGTTTCAGTGTCAAGTGAAGTATGTTAGGATGATATATATTTTTGTAACGTAAACATGTCTCGTATAAGTCATGAATATGTACATTATTAACTTGCTCTTAACTGGTGTACTTGAAATGTTTATACACAGATACACCCAAAAACTTTGCAAAAAGAGACTGAAACTTTTTTTTGAAAGCTCATAAATCTCTCTCTTTTTTGTTTCAAGTAATATTTTAACTATTTATTTAACCTTCAAGTGCTAGAATAACAAAATTTATTTGCGCTCATAAACCATGTCATATAATTCTAACAGTCAACTAAACAATAAATTATTTTTAAATATCCTATCCGGCAAAAACGTGAAATATGCCCATCAACAACTGCTGCATTCAGAAGACACAGCCCCTAAACAACATGTTTTCCCTAAAACAATTTATGACTTCGTGTTTGACGAAACTGTCAAGTGTTTGGCTTATGAATATTTAAGTACTTACTCACATTATCTTCTAACCAGCTTAACAACAAACCCAATACGAGATT
Source organism: Corbicula japonica (assembly GCA_038501625.1). Classification (NCBI taxonomy): domain Eukaryota; kingdom Metazoa; phylum Mollusca; class Bivalvia; order Venerida; family Cyrenidae; genus Corbicula; species Corbicula japonica. The sequence goes on along the minus strand of JAZAYU010000251.1, from coordinate 255,796 downwards.
TGATCAAGGAAGATCTTTTGACGTGCATGGTTAATCAGATTGTATTACTTCAAAGACACTGGATATTTGTGCTGTATAAAAAGCTTTTTTTTAAATTCCGTATCAAAACAAGCGAGACGTTTTAGAATCAATTTGCTTGTGGATCTGAATACAACATGAAACTTATTAGTTTAATATTGGGGTTCTTTGGAATATACAATGTATGTTGTATGGACTCGGTATGTCCGTCAAGGTGTGCTGAAGAAACACTTCTCCAGAAATTGGTGGAAATGAATATTCAAATGAAGCAAACACTCGAACGAATGGAAAATAATAGCGCAGCAGGCTTGTAAGTATCGTACTATTTATCATTAAAATTATGAAAAGGGAACTTTGAATGCCACCGATTACGACAGATGTAAAAATATTGCAGGCCCGGTTTGATTGAGCCTGTCCATGGTTACAAACTTCAAAACATCAAAAAAGTAAAATGCATATCAGGAATTGCCGTAGTCAAAAGACACAGACTCTCCACATTGCCAAGAAGAAGAGAAAGAGCATCTGTTTTATAAAAATGATCAATTTCAAAACAGACACTTCAAACTATTAACACAAACGAGGACGCGAGGGTAACCGCCTTGGAACGGTCAGTGGCAGAACAATTTGCCACTGGGAGTTTAAATCAGGTTCTAGCGTGCACCAACTTGTCCCAAAAGGTTCTCTTATGGACAAACAAGTTCAAGTTTTCTTGGTAAAAAAACAACAACAAAAAACAAACTCCAACCCACCTATTATCTCGAAGATGTTGCATGCAAAAGCACACAAACATACAAAACATAAAATGTTTATAGCATTGTACATATAGCAATAGGGTTGGAACTCAATGATCCTTAATAATCTTTCGTTACGGATGAAAATAGATTCTTTTAAGGAAAACCTATATAAACATTTGAAATAAATATGTCCACCTAAGAGCAGCAAAGAGGTTTTACTTCTGTTAAAATGACCTTGTTTATTATTTTTTAGGTTGGGACCCTACTATCGGAGATCATTACAGGTGAAGGATCTTGAGGCGGACGGCTGGCAGATGGTTTTCCGGGCAACTTCTGGTAACGGTGTTAATTCCTACGAGGCTTGGGCTACAGGTAAATTCATGCTTTTATTCTCGCCATCGTGTCTCTGCTGAATTGACTCCACGGGCTTTGGCCCTCCTGTACCCACCTTTTTGCTTGAGAATGCTATAAGCTTCATGTGACTTAAATGTTTGTGTGCTTCTGCATCCAACGTTATCGAGTTTAGGGGTGGGTTGAAGTTACTTCATTAAGACAACTTGTACTTGGTTGTTAATATGACAACCTGCTTGGGCATGTGTGAGGTAGAACCTGGTTTAATCTTCAATTGTTTTGCCACTGACCGTTCCAAGGTGGTAACCCCTGGGTTTCTTAATTTCGTTGTTGGTTGCCTCTCTTTTGATATTGATCATTGTAAAACTATGCTCACTTCTTCGCTCTACATTTTGGCTGCGTAGGAAGGCTGTGTCTTCAGGATTTTGACATTCCTGATATTCATATTCCACTCGTTTCAAGTTTATTTATTATTTGTAAACTGCATCAACAATTTAAAATACACCGTAAAAGAATAGTTAACTTCTTCTTCAGGTAAAGGGGCGAGTGATGAAAAGCCGGTCACTATGGAAAGGTCCTATGCAAGTCACTTTCGACATAGATACCTAGACAACTGGTCCAATTTCGACGTCAAGTACGTGAAATTCGCCCTGTACGACCACGATCGAGAAGTCGCCTATATCATCTTTAACGGTGTTGGCAGCGCGATCAACAACTGGTTCAGGCAAACACGTGTCATTGCCTCCAGCTACTCAGATTTGACTCCCTCAGTCACCTACAGTCAGTTCTCCATCGAAGGTTCTCATGTACACCGTCGGTTTCTTATCGCCACTTGGGCAGGGTGTGAAGGCGACACGGTCCATATCGCAACTATTGACAACAACGCTGGTACGCTGTGTCTATGGGACAACCACCCAGCTTACCCACAATTCCTGTACTCTATGATTAACAAAGCAGATTATTTCAACAGAAGACAGTTTGGCAGAGCAGATTACCTGGCAGTTTTTATAAAGAAAGCCTGAAGTCCTTTTGTACGAAAACCTAGTTGAAAAGACTTAATTTTCAGAAGTAAAAACTGTTTAAACCGATCATTTCTGCAGATGTTGTTATTAATGAAATAATTGCTTTTATAATCTTCAGCGAGTATTTTTATCCTATATTCCCGACAAATCTTTTCATATCATAACTATTAAAATTAAATCACTGCTTGTTCTGATATATGTGTTGATTTTATTCGTCTAAAGAGCGGCTCCAGTCGTCATTGCATTGCCATCAGTAACAAATGCAACATCAAAATCTCATTAACGTGGAAATACAGTTTAATTAAAATTTGCGAAAATAATCGTTATTGATGTATCTTCATTTTACATACGTTCAGAAAAGTTAGAACAGTAAAGAATGGACGTAAACAATTCCTAAAATTCTGTTTACATAAATTCACGAAAAACTCAACAACACAAAATATTATTTTGAATGCTAACATAAATGTAAGTATTATGATCATGACTACAATACGTTATGTCCTTTTTAAAGAACGTTTAATTATGAAGAGAGAAATCAATGTTTGTCACCCATTTACGCGACCAGAAAGCGACCAGGAAATTCAAGGTCAAACACACTTTTACAAATACCTGATATTATTGCACAATGTAAGTCAAAAGGACACATCATTATTGTTGTCAGTATCATATTATTCATGTAAGCATTTCAAATGATGTTTTGTGTTGTTTAGTTGTAAATATATATAATTAGAATTTTAGGAAATTTATAGATCTAACTATATTTCTTTACTGTTTTAACGTGTCTTAACATATGCAAAATAAATTTTATATGTATTGATATTCTGTTGGAGGAAAGTCTCGACAATTTAGGAAACTGGAAATAACCAGACCTTTGTATATTTTAAAATTACGGTTTTATTTTTAAAACTCGATCATTTTTAAAAAAAACAAACTTTATTATATTTGAGTTCTTAATCTGAAAATATGAAATGGTGTTACTTTTTCATCAGATTGTATATTAAACATTATTATGGTAGTTATACTAGACGGACGAATTCATGTCTAATTAATCAACCAAGATAGATTACACAAATTAAACATAAACAAATCATATATCCTGTAGATACTAAGGTTAAACGCTACGGATGTTGTTGAACACAAGGTCAGACCTAGTAGTGTGCAATCAAATAAAATCTTGATAACCAATGGATGATTACCGATAACATACTCCAACAATAGAAACCAGTACGTTATCGATAACTAGATTGTCACGTGACAGGCAAACACATACAGGGTATGTAGGACTTTTATTCCCAGATCCCCTGTCAAAATTCTATTTTGTTTAGTTCCGCCCATTGTTTTCTCGTTTAGGGCTAACCCAATCTTTTATCTGAGGACCATACGCCGCTGAACATGAAATGGTATTGATCTGAAAATACCGCATTAAAGGTTCCATGTTCATCGCCATATGCATGCCATCGTTTGGGATGGATCAGAATTGTACTGTTTGTTGTTGTAAATATTGAGTTGTGCTCAACCCGGGACTAGGCGGCATGGGCATTAATAAGCATTTCCATTACTGTCCATGAACAGACTCAATCAAACCGAGCCTGCAATATTTTCATATTAAAATTTTCGGTGTTCGGTGGCTTTCAAAGTTCCCTTTTCATTTATTTTAATTACGGTTTAACAGCCACATTTAATTATTTTAAATTAAAATTTGATATCGCTATGTTCGCTGGATTAAAATTGATTACTGGAAAAATATTTATTGCCCATTATCCTGGTTATATAAACAGAGTATCACGTGATTCTCTACTTAACCATGATCAGTAATACTGACAAATCAAAGGAAACGCCGGTAGCATAATGCTATATAATATTCTTCATAGTTAAAATCTCCATATTGAAGAGTAAATATAAATGACCACATAGAGTTAAGCTGGGTTAAAATATACCAGACCTAGAGTTGTAATATTTTCAAATGAAAGTGTGTTCCAAAAACGAGTAATAGAACACTTCGAATACATGTTTGCACATCAAATCCTTTATTTTATACATTACATCTTAAAGTGTGTAAAGGTCACAAACCAATAGAGTTATATACAACATCTTAAAGTGAATAATAATTTGTCAAAACAAATCTTAGATTCATATTATATTACAATAATTTCAAATGTTTACTTTTCATAACAAACTTGAGCTATAAATACCAACGCCACGTGGTTATTTAACATAACAACCTAAGTATACAGTTACAGACAATATTTTTAATTATGTTTTTATCATAACAACACTTCATTAAGACATGTATACAACTTTAAATGCTGAAGTGTGATAACAACACGTTTTATATATACCAAGTTCACATGTTTGTTAAATTGTAACATAAAAACTGATAAACAACAACTTGGACTTCAATTTTTATATAATTCCAAAGCTAACTTCAAATGTTTTTGAATTATATCACAACCTTATTAGTTCCATGAATATACAACATCTGTTAGTGTTGTTATGCCCATGATAACCCATACACGTATATAGAGCATCTTCAAATGTTCAACTCACATCAAATTGTAAATATAACAACTGCACATGTTTGTTTAATATTAAAACCTCTTACCGTGTCTGAGTTTTTGTCAAAATTGTATGAAGTGAGAACGTGTTATTAATCGCCGCCATCCCCATTGAATTTTCACTGTAAATTCAAGAAATAACATTGTGAGGGTCAAAGTGCAATCGGAAAGATTGATCACAATATTTGCATTGATGATCACGCAGATTCAAAGAACCTCACATCAACCACATTTACCTATTAGTAAGTTATGACCACTTCGTAAATATCAGTAATCCAACATTATGTCACGAATTCCTCCCAATTAACTGTCTCGTGGATTTCTTTTTTAAAATTAAACAGATGATGTTATTAAGATATTTAAAACAAAATGGTTTTGCCAAATTTATGCCATTTTAACCAAATAGTTCAATAAAATCTATATTACAAACGCTTCATTCAACCTACTAGTTAAATTCTTAAATTGTGCATTAGTAATCGGACGTGAAAAATTTTACCAGAGACTAAAACATAAAGTTTTCGACCGTTTTCTTAAAACACTTAAATAATGAGTTACTTTATTTGCATTCAATTCTTAAGTAAAATTTTAATAATGAGTTACTTTATTTGCATTCAATTCTTAAGTACAATTTTAACATCTTTGTCAAACGTCATGTTGTGTTAAAGGTTACAATAATTAAACATGCACACAAATAAACATGTGAAAAATATGCAAAAGTGGGGCCATCATTGCTCTCAAGACACAAACTAGGTAAGTAGTTTTTTTTTCTCACACTTATGTTTTTTATTTGTCAAATCATTTATTATATTGAACATATTTCTTGTGGTAATCATCTGTAGTATTACTGATCAATAAGTGTTTACATACTTAGACAAGCCTTATACCCTTACTTTATTTGTGATGATTTTTTCTTGTTTTTGTTTACTTGGATACGGAAACGTCGATTATTATGGTAAGATATAGTTTCAAAATCATTATTTTAATAGCAAAGTTCAGGAAGTTTATCGGAGTTAATATGGTACTGTAATCACTTCCTATAATATTCACATCACATCTTTATAAATTATCTTAATTTAATAGATTTTACATGAAGACGGTTGTTTGTTCACTTTCAATATTTATGTTAAAACACTAATTTTGATGTAGTTACACATTATGCATTATCTCCCTTTGTAGACTTCAGGTTTTCTTGACGAGTTTATGTTGCAGAATATCACATTATGCATTATCTCCCTTCGTAGACTTCAAGTTTTCTTGACGAGTTTATACCGCAGAATATCACATTATGCATTATCTCCCTTTGTAGACTTCAAGTTTTCTTGACGAGTTTATGTTGCAGAATATTGCATTCACTAGCTGACGTAGAAATCTGAAAGTACAAGGTATGATCGATCGTAAAAAAGTGAAGAATGCCTATCAGGAATCGCCACACTCACAAAACACAGCCTCCCAGTGCAGGAAGAGAGAAGAGAGCATGTGTTTAAAAGTATGTCGAATTCAAAAAAGACACCACAAACCATTAACAAAAATGAGAACCCTTAAGTTTAAACCAGGTTCTAGTGTCCACCAGCCTCACACCTGTCCTTACAGGTTCTCATATTTACAATTCAATACAAGTTGTGTTGGTTAAATATTTCCAACCCACCCATCAGCTCAACAATGTTGCATGCAAAAGCACTAAAACATATTAAAAATAAGAAGCTAATAGCATTGCAAGCCAAATGGATGGGTACTCAATTATCTTACCGAGACCAGAGCTCTTGGAGTTAAATCAGCAAGAAAACGATGACAATGATAAAGGAAACAAATCGAGCTTCCAGGTTCTTATACAAGATTTCCCCATAAAGCTTTATAATCTCTCAAACCGCTGCCACCGTCGTGCAACCAAAGAGATAAGCAAATTGTTTTTTCACTGTATATCTTACCACATATGTGATGCTTTTAGAAAAAGAATCTTGAGTTACTGCTCGTATATTTACGAACTAATTCAACACGTAAAGTCTAAAAGTGACAATAGCAGCAATTAGTGAAATGATTATGCGTCACATAAGAACGTTTTCGGTAGATTGACATCATTCACTATTCATCTTGTACGTTTTTGCTGATATGATAACCTGTGAAGGAAAGATTGCGATTGCTGCAACCTAGAACATTGTTTCAATTTCCATTGGAAAGCCACTGACCGTTTGGAGGCGGTAACCCCTCAAGCTATTATTTTTGTTAATAGTTTCTAGAGTTTCTTAAAAAATCACATGTAACATACATCTGTTTTCTCAACTCTTTGGCCGCTTTTAGAGACTCGGTTAGAGTTAGGGTTTCAGAATATGGCTTTTTCTGATATGTACATTTAGATGCTGAAAAGTTGGCAATTACATAAGAGTTAGGTGTGTTGGTAAACATCGATCAAACACTATTTAACCAATATTGTTAGATTAATTATGGTTTCAGCCGGATATAATTATGTGGCTAGGCGCTTTCGTACGATCCCAGTTTGGGAGTATATTTAAGTTGAGCTTCATTTGTTTACCAATATTAACTTTTAATATCATGTTATATCTGTGAAAAATAGTTAAAATTATGTATTTTTTATTTACTTGGGAGATACTTTGACATAAGCACATCATTCTTAGATCTAAATTGACGTATATTGCAAAAGCTAGTTTTCAAATGTTTTGCAGTCATTACATAATAATAATATGGAATAAAAGTTCTCACCGAAGGGTGATCGTTGTCTTCATTCGAATGTTTTGACGGCGTATTAATCTGTTCAATATCTTCCCTTTCTAGAATCTTTTCGTTACATTCCTTTACACCATGCTTGTCCGCTGCAATAACTCCTCTCGTTTCTTCTTTTACGTTAACATTTAATTCAAACTCTTCTCCTATGATGCATTTAACTTCTGTTGATTCAGAACTGGATACTGGTTTCGAAAGGTGAAGATCGTAAAAACCACATGTGTTGTCTGTTAGCCAAATCTCAAGCCTATACCTGTCAGCGATGTCTTGCAGAGCAGTGATTGCAGTGGGTTCGGAACGCCGGAAATCACCGACGTCTGGAAGTTCGGAACGCCGGAAATCACCGACGTCTGGAAGTTCGGAACGCCGGAAATCACCGACGTCTGGAAGTTCGACTAATTTTGATGGAAGACTTTTCGTTGATGGCGCTTTTAGAAGATTCATTGAAAGCCCAGTTTGTGACATTGACGTAAGAGATGGATCTTGTATCTCATTAGATGGATCATAGAACTCGGCTGTCTGCTGGCAAATGTCTTCGTTCGACTGAGAGCCAAGAGAAAACACTGCCATTTTGCCCTGTAAGTACGAAGATTGTTTTTAAACATTAAATATATTTACTGTGATATAACGAGTGAAGTATGCATATCAGGAACAGGCAATCACAGAAAACCAACGCAGATAAGAAGCAGAGAATGAAAGAGTGCAAGGGTTAACAAAATTATCCGTTTGAAAGCGTAAGAAGATAATGGTTTTGTCTAGCAAAAATGTAGTTACTGAATGACCTAACGGAGACCTACTTGTTTGCTCATATGTGAACCTGTTTGGGCAAGTGTTATGTTGTTGAACCCTTGCCACTGACTGCTTCAAGACGGTAATATCTCGGGCTCGCTTTGTCGATGTTTATCGTGTCTTATTTGAAATTCTATTTGTAAACTCCTGGTCTATTCCAATTTTCTGTTTGTCTGCGTATGGAAGCTTTGTTTTCTGAGTGCAGCTGTTTATGAATTACATATTATCAGTAAAAGTTTAATCATTTACATATCGTAAAAACTGTAAATCATGAATGGCAATCAATAATTAAGACACTCATCATAACAAAGTTTAAAATTTTAATTCGAATCATAAATAAATAGCTGTATCTACCTGATCTGTGTCGTCATTATCAGGAGAGATTGGTTGTTGTTCAGATATCGTTTTCTGTTTTGATGTCCAATTCCCTTGCGGTGAGCGTAAATTGCATTCTGATACAGCAAGCCGCAAACACTGGTTAGGACTTTTATTATGTTCTTGCCATTTTCTACATTCAGCCGCAGAATCAAATACATGAATTACCTGATTTGATAGTTCTTTTTCTAAAATAAACAGAAGATAATGCATAAACAATAATTAAATTAGTCAAATAATAGTCGGTCATAAAGGTCTTTGATAACTACAACGTTTTAAAACAAATGTTTCGATTCATGTAAAATTATGTCAGAACAGTTTTAAAGTTTTTGGGAGAATGAAAGATAGTTTGCGTGAATCATCTGAAAGTCTTTTGAGAATAACCAAATGTTTAAATTAGCATATAAAAGTGAACAAACTCAACAATGTTCGTATACATGTTTATATTTTGAGAAATATAAATAAAAGAGCGACCAAACCAAGACATAACCCTTCGTAAATCCATTTATATCCCATCGGCGACCAGTGTAGATCCCACTCTCTTACACTATCGGCTCATTACATTCACCTCTGTTATAGGCTGGGACTACTTTCAACTACGTTTACTTTGGCGCAACAAAATAGTTCACTAACTACATTTAAAATAACTTGGGTTTCTTCGGATTTAATGAAAGATAGTGAAGATTTCTGTCATTTGTTATACCACAAGCTTTCAAATTTATAATTATGACTGTATACAACGAAGCTTATTAGTTTGGTCAAAAATCTTGACATTGAGCCTTTCGCAGGGATGTAAAGTGAGTGTAAGGAACGACAACTCTGCGTAGGAGATTGTGTAGATCCAGATCAACTGGCGTATCTTTCCAGTCAGATATCGATCTGCAATATTCGCCTCTTGATCAGAAATAACGTACTAGTAATCTTAAAATGACTAGTGAAGATACTGACTGCTAGGATATGTAGGTTGTTCTCGATTTACACTGATTACATATGGGTTTAAAGTCGAAACAACGGATTAAAGTGTAAGATGTTTTTGCCAGTGACCTTTCAAAGTCGGAATACGTCGGGTTCACTTTTGTCGTTAAGTGTTTGTGGTTTGTACTAGTTTGGATATTTGTGTAAAAGTAAATTATGTATTAAAATGTTTCTTCAGTGATATGTTTAGCATTTTTGATGCGACAAACAGAAAATGTACAGCGTAACAATTTTACCGGTTTCATGTTTTTTGTCCAGCGGATTTCCCGTTCCATGACAAATTGGGGTATTGAACGCTGGAGAACTATCAAACGGTACAAAGTTGTAACAACTTTTTCCATTGGCTCGTTTTACTTCAGTCAGCTGGTATAATTGGATCTCATGCCTGGCGTGTTTTTGTTGTGACCTGCTTGTATTATCAGCTGCTTTGACATGGTTGTCAGCCTCAGACTCAATGATTGTTTGTTCTTTGCTGCTGCTTGGATCAGATGTCTCTCCGTTTAGCTCAATAAATGAATCTGACACTGTAGAGTCCTGTTCATCTTCAATGGACTCCTAGTGGATATAAAACATACCTTGCAAAAAGGCATTGTTTGCTGTTGGCTATTGATCTATTTTCTGTTTCCCAACCACCTTATCATTATTTTATCATGTTTTGTTGATGTTGCCCTTGTAATTATGTAAATTACGTTAAAGATAGTTTCACAGTCACATGACAGACAAGTTAATTCCAATATGAATTATTACGATGACATCGCCATGTACGATTGATAAAAATGAATGCAAATGGAACTTTGAAAACTACCGAACAGGACAAATATGAGGCACGCCACGGGAAAAGATACTTTCGGTCATATTTTGTGACATTTTAGTTGTTACTATATTTAGAAAGAACTTACAATAATATATTATTTTCTCATAAATAAAAGGTAATTTTGTTACATATTTTGTAAATAAAAATGTATTTTTATCGCGAATTGCATAATAATAAAAGTCGTCTTCTCAACTATATGACGTCATTTCAAGAATTCACGTCAACTGTCCGAAGGTACCTCTTCCCGTGACGCGCCCCATTATGAAAATATTATAGGCTCGGTTCGTCTGAGCATTCGTGCAATGAGGGGAGGGGTGGGTTGGGGGTTGTCCCGGTCGTCTCAATAGGTAGCGTTATTGCCATTATATGTCTAGGCGCTGTTAGTGTTGGGATATCGGTTGCAAATCAAAATCGATCATCAGTTGGAATCGGTTGCCACTTTTGATGTGATTTTACCGATTATAATAGGTTTATAAATCATGTATGTGTAACATTAACAAATTGTTTTAAATTAGTAGCTCACATAATACCCCTTATTATTACATGAACTATAAACAGACACAACGCGATTGGTCACACCCCCAAAATAACCGAGTCAATAAATCTAGATATTGACCCGCTTTCGCTGATATTGACCTGTCTATAAATAGAATGCAAAAGTTTCCATCTTTTATATTATCTATTTATAGTTCATGTAATAAAACAGTTATTTACTTAGTAGCTGGGAAATATGCTGTTGATATTGACCGCAAAAATCGTTATTGACCTCGGCTATCGCCTCGGACAATAACGATTTTTAGGTCAATATCACAGCATATTTCCCAGCTAATAAGTAAATAATTGTATATTATTGTGTGTTTGCTGCTATGTTCTACAGAAAGGTTGGTGTTCCAGGACAAAAAAAAACTTGTTCGCTTGTTTTTATTTTATATGCACTACAAATGATGAATGAGCAAAGGTTAACAAATAATACACTGCCCAAAACCCGTTGTTAATAGCTCTAAATATCTACAATTAATTTCAATCATGACTAGTACAAATATTGATCAAGAAGGTGTTTAATTATACAGTATTATACAGCCAGGGATATACATCGGTTTAAATCGATTATGAAAGAATGGCATCGATTATCGGCATCGGGAGGCTCTCACACGATGTCTCCTGATCATCGGCACATTACTAGGTGTTGTCGCCGTGCGGGTTCGAGTCCCCAGTAGGGGCAACGTTATTTTTAATCATTTGAAAATTTTTAATTTTTCCATAACCACCATAAGATCATTCTCGGTGACATAAATAGTGTATCACGTGACGGTCTAATTTTCAATAAACATTTATACTATTTTTTGACACTCAAGACAATCATGAAAACCACTGAACATTTTTTGAAATCCTATTCATTTATCTTGGTGCGAATTACTATGTTATTTATCGTCTCATATTGTGATGGAAATAGAAATACTAGAAATACTTACTAACTGTGATATTTGAAGAGATCCTGCAATATTAAATAAAGATAATAATAATAATAATAATAATAATAATAATAATAATAAAGGAATCTCCAAACCACACACCGTTTGTATGCTGTTTTTTAGGTATCCTTATATTTTACATGGGTTTTATTTATGCGTAGTACGCGTATTACACGCTAAGCTAACATGTGTCATCTTTTTTGAAAGAAGCCTCATTACAACATTTTACTGTTAACCTCACAATAACATGTATCTTCTCTTTTTGCCTGTAATCTCATTACAACATTTTACTGTTAACCTCACAATAACATGTATCTTCTCTTTTTGCCTGTAATCTCATTACAACATTTTACTGTATACCTCACAATAACATGTATCTTCTCTTTTTGCCTGTAATCTCATTTCAACATTTTACTGTATACCTCACAATAACATGTATCTTCTCTTTTTGCCTGTAATCTCATTTCAACATTTTACTGTATACCTCACAATTACATGTATCATGAGGCTCTCTTTTTGCTAGTAATCGTATTACAGCATTTTTCTTCTCACCTCACATGTATCTTCTCTTTTTTCCTGTAATCTCATTTCAACTTTTTTTCTGTATACCTAACAATAGCATTTATCGTCTCGAGGTTTTCGGATAACATCATTATTGTAGGTTCCTGAATTCGTGGATACTTTAGTTATGTTTAAATTGTTTATTTTGTGATGCTTTTCTTTAAATATACCCAACAAAAAATTTCTGCACACAAGTGCTTTTTTTTGCGTAAATTTTATAATGTAGCAAACAACTGGTATAAATACTTACATTTATATCAAAATTAAGTGTTTGCAGAGTTAAAGACAAAAAATAGAATTAAAATTTGTTGGTAAATAACCGAGAACTATCATTTTGAATATGAGAGTGGTCAACAGTCAAAAGTTGCAAAATTTTTTTGCTGTATCGAGGTATAGGTGTGAATTCTATGAAATCCGTCAACATTTCACTGGTGTCTGTTTTATGCAATTATCATCATGCACTGTGATGCTAGTAACAGGAAGTAATCAATAGTTAATAACAAGCCATTTCCAGAATAACACTCAAACATAGGTTTTTATTAATTACATCACATTATATCACTGTCTCACTCATTGACCTAAAGGTGTGTAAACACAGTTTAGTGGTGACTCGAAAAGTTTTCAATCTGTATTAATCAATCAAAGCATCTTGTTTATTAAGTGTATAAAAATAACCAAACAATTCAATCATCACTTTATCTTGGAGAAAGACAGATCTGTATTTTTTGTTATTCAAATTAATTTATTACTCATGGTCAACAAGGAAGATTGTCATTTATTTGACCTTAATGGCACATGTTTGACCACACCGGCCACCTAGACGTCTTTCTAAAGAATACAGAGTGCGTGAAGTAGGTGATCTACCCAGTTTTCTGGTTCACGAATGGATCCTAATTCCACAATTGAAAATTCGTCATCTGGTGAATTCCGTGAAAAGACTCTTAGAAGAATACCGGATTCATCGTGGTGTATTTACTCATTATAAGTCAAGCGTTTTTGGTAACTTTTACCTTGAAGCCCAATGGCTTCAACAATGAATTGCTTATAAAGTAGTGATCGGATTTTATTTCTAATTTTTTAAACATTGTTAACTTTGGATTGCTAATTTATTTGATTTGTATCATTTTACTGTGGTGAAATTAAAACGATATTTCATAATATGTCCAATTGTGCAGAACTTTTTTTGCCGAGTCTATGTAAATTGACCTTCCCACGGCTTCCTGAAAAATAAGTACCCAACGAGCACAAATAAAATAATAGCGAAATACGCATCAGGAATTGCCACACACAGAAGACACCCCCACCACCCACCCACCCACAAACACACAGTTAACAAGACGAGAGGAAGAGAGAGCATGGTTTATAAAATGACCATGTTCAACACAGACACCACAAACAATTAACAAAAATGAGAACCCGAAGGGTTACCAAGGCGGTCAGTAGCAAAATAAATTGCCACTGGGGGATTTAACCAGGTTCTAGAGTGCACTTACCTCACACATGCCCCAACAGGTTCTCATATAATGAACACACAAATACAAGTTGTCTAGGTGAAATAACCCCAACCCATCCAAGAGATTAATAATGTTGCCTTCACTTCGTTTCTTAAATGAATACTGCACTCTGCTTTTTTGTTGTGATTTTATTTACTCAAGATAATTTTGATTTCTTATAAGAGGGTCAATTCAGTCAGTATACGAATTATAATGAATAGCAAGCATATTGTTTGTGATAAAAGGCGGTCGTTAATTCAAATTTAAAACGAAGAAGGAAGAAAATACTTTGTCGGACGTGCACGAAACTTCCTGCTTTCTGTAAAAGCGTGCACAAAACGTCCTGATTTCGGTAAAAAGATAAAATAAATCTCATGTGTATACGGCTGTTTTACACAAATGATTTGTATAGATTCGTTGAAATATTTAGTTATAATTAGAACAAAACCCAATTTTACAAAATAACCTACTTGAACAGTGTGGACGCAGATCAGCATCAGATGTAAATCTGCGCATGCGCAGTCGGTGCATGGTTTATACTGCTAGCTAAGTCAGACAAGCATTCTAAATGTATATGGAAAACTGCTTGCATTCTTTTTGGACTGTGTCAGCCCGAAATCTCATCAGAATCTGGACTTATAACAAAATCAGTAAACCTAGTTGTTTTTTGTGTGCGTCACAGCACACACATTGTGTGTTTTCTCTGACCAGTTACTAAATCAGCGACTTACCTATTCCTTTAATAGTGTTATGTTATAATTTCCATTTTATTTGCTGTTCGCGAAAGATATAAAATGTTACATTTTGCGGCTCATATAAAGATTTTAATACTCGTGGATGATATCAACATATATCACGTGCTTGTAATAAAAAGCTACCATGTGAGGATGTTATAAAACAATTACCTTTTGCGAATGATAAGCCGATTCCTTTTATGAATGTGGATGAAATAAAATAGTTACTTTAAAACGCTTTAATTTCGCGAGGTAAAAATTTCGCGGTTTTTGTAAAAAGATCTGCTTTTTTCTTTTGAGTATTTATGAATTCGCGACTTCGTCATACTCGAAACAGGAAGTCGTACACCGGAAACGGTGAACAAATTGTCTTATAAAAATCAGAACTTACAAGAAGGAAATAATCGTTTAAATGTTTGCCAAATATATTTAAATATTTTAATCAAACAAATGAATGATAAAAAATATAGTATATGTGGCGTTTTACGTGATTAACGCTTCTATTTTCAGTTGCATACTTTCGGATATAATTATTTTCGGTTTATAGAAGCTCCTTATATATTCGCTGTATTTATGAATTTGAGTGGTAAGCGATACGCAAATATTAGTAAAAATAAAATAAACGCTAATAAAACCAGTTCTACAGTCCTATGTGCATATTATACATGTATAAACAGTAACCAGGAAAATACAAAGCATTTACCTCGTGCAGATGATATCCCACTGTCCCCTGTAATAAAACAGAATACCTATTTGTAAGGCAAATAATGATTTGTTCAAAATTAATACATTCAAGCCATAAATATACGTTCATTTTATAAAAATGGGCGGAGCTCCTGTCTGTCAGATTCACCACGACCAGACTATTGGTTTACACGGACAAGGGACGGGTTTCCCGCCTACTGTTCTAATGCTGTAACCAACCAATCCGGTTTTCTTTCTCCACGTGTATTATATAATACAATACACGTGAACTCTTTCTTTAATTGATTAAATGAAAAGCATATTATTTACTATGAAAAAATGCATATTGTTAGCATGTTTTTATTTTGTGCGAAAAATTTAAAGATACAAACATAAAGAAGAACATAGTTTAATCCCCAATATCGTTGAAATAGTATAAATGGCTCTACACGAAATCAGGCAAGTCATACGAAAAGGTTTTTTCGTCGATTTTTCTGGACATTTTATTTTTTTAAATTGCTTTTTGAAAGAATTTTCATTTTTTACGGTTATCATACGTGATTGTATTATAAATTTTGACTCATTTATTTTTTAAGAAATTTAAGTCAACTTTTTGAATAAACATTTTCCAATGTCATACCACAAATTATGTTCCATTTTTATGTTACTCACGGAACTGATAAAGACTACGTACGTTTTGACGGATCGGATAAACGTTTGTTTTGTAATTGTCCTTCTTCAACCCTTTCCTGAAACATGTAACATTTTATAATATTTAAACTTTTCAGCTGTGTTGAAACTTAAACATTTATGAAAAAACTCTAATCAGAACGTGTTAAGATTTCAAATTAAAAAATGTTATTAGAAAATCTTATGCTGTATATCTCTCTCTACTTTTTGGCTGATTGGGGAGGCTGATTCCTGATATGCATATTTCACGTTTTTTGTTGCTTTCCATCTTAAAATACTTTTAAATTAATGGAGGACACAATTGTTATGTAATACTTTTCCAATACCTGTCAATGTTTATCAATTCAAAACGTTTACTTACCAAAAGTATAAGGGCGTTTTCTTGAAATTATGGTAATTTTAAAGTCTCCAAAAATAAAAAATGCACACCAATACACTAGCATCTAGAGCTAGTCGTGCAAATTTGACATGTTGGTGGGGATGTAAACTTAAGATAATCTAGGGAGAATCAACTACAAACTTGCACTGAGAGGCTAAACTGAGTTGTTTGGGTGAATTAAATTGAGCCCATCGTTACTCTCGACAAAAAATCCAAAAGCAAAACATTTTGGATTGTATTACCGGTACTCGTTTTAATTTCAAACCAAATAAAACATACTTACAGTGAAGATTTGCCATTTGAACTTTTCCAGTAGCTTAATAGTAGAATCCACCTTTGCTAGAAGCTCCCGATCAACTGGTTTGATTGAAGCAACGGATGGAGGAAACGACTTAGTTCTTCTCTGAATTGTTTTGGTTAATGAAACCAACGCATTTCTTAAGTCATCAAAGCTGGTGTGACGGAGATTTAAATTGCCACCATCAACACCATCATCATCAAACTCTTCAACCAGCTGATTATCCGTCATTGATGACATATTTCTTTTACACTACTGGCAAATCCCGGTACAGTATTATCTATTTCTTTTCTATTGTTGTAATTATCTTTTTAATTATACGACATGATAATCAAATTGTTTTGAAATTCCGAATTTTGAATTAATTTTGTGAACTTTGCAATACCCAGTTTCTTTTTACTTATCAACTATATAAATCGACACATAATCATTTTATCATAATTTGATCGAAGTGAACAATCTGTCTACGAATAAAATTCTGAATTAATATATTTAGGCCTTTAAACAAATGAATAGATACAGGTTGATATCATTGTTCCGATACACTTCATAACTTCCAAAATTTTCTATAAAATGAACTTATATTTCGGCTAACTGAAACTTTTGTTACAAATGATTGGTTTCTTTTTCTTCCGCATCTACCTTCATCTTCAAGGTTAAAAACATAATAACAACATTTAAGTCAGATCTATTTTTATTATTAACACCGAAATTGTTTGTAATTGCGCGCTTCAAATGTTCGTGGATTTCGCTTATACGCCATTTTCTGGCTGCGAAGTGAGTTTGTGTTTTACATGTGAGGCTATTCCTGATATGCGTCGTTTCACTTTTTTAATGACTACATATTCAAATGTGTAATTTATTTCATTCACGAATCAAATGACCTACGAAATCCACAAACATAATTACCCTAAGAAATAAATCTAATCCTATTTGTTAATATGCGTTTTTAGACAAAATATATGGTAAGATATTTAAATAAGGCCTGACGATAGATGGGATTTAGTTTTGCGATGTATTGTGTAAACCATCTGAGCAGCACTAAACATTTAGTGAAGGATAAACAGACATTTATTATGACAACCTCCACGCGGCGAGTTAATTGGCTCAAATCTCTGCCATCACGAGTATAACGTACGTACCACGTGATAAATATCATGTGACAATTGCAAAAAATATATTTCCTTTATCTTTTTTCCACAAGTTTTTGTTTTCGTGATCAATTTCATAATTAAAGAAACATACAAAATCTGCTGACACAATAATAAGGAAAAAAATTAAGGTAAAAAGAAGTTAATATGATATTAGTTTTTAATGCATCTATTAGGGGAAGTAACCTCTGCGAGGAGCTTGTTAAAATACGCTATTTGTAACTATTTGTTTTGGAATTCTCGGAGACAACATACATTTACCCATCGCTTCAAACAAAGTTCCAATAAATCAGCTTTATACTGCTGTAATTATCCTTTTTCTATCTCATAATAAACCTTTAACAACATCTCGAAATACTTCGACGATTTTTTAAATATATATTTAATATATTTTAGAACTCTGGTCAATAACATAATTCCTAAACATATCTCAATTAAGGATCTATTAACGTCTGCACGCTCAGATTAGTAAAATTAGTAAAATTAATGCTCCAATTTCCAAGCGCATACTTAAACAACACATTCATTTTTACGTGTGCGTCAGCGTCATGAAAATAAAGCTTTCTTTCTTATAATTTGACCACACACGTAAATAAAACCATCAGGTACTATTATAATATTTATTCTCATTTCATTAGATGGCTTTGGCAAGTCTTTTACAGGTCTGTAACAATATGTTCTGAACACTAACGGCTTTAAACCTTATAAATCAATGGTAATTTTAATGCAATGGAAATTTTGGTTGGAATCATAAATGTATAACAAATAATAGGGGTTTCTGTGTTCCATAAAAGCTTTAATCACAGTTACATCTGTATAAGCAGGCTCGGTTCGATTGAGCCAGTTCATGGACAGTAATGAAAATGCATATTACTGCCCAAGCCGCCTAGCCCCGGGTTGAGCGCAACTCAATTTACTTTAATATAGTAAATTTTCCGTTTTTAGACGGCGATGTTCCCCGTGCAACATCTTACGGGGTTTATATTTCACAGCTTGTTCGCTTTTCAAGAGCTTGCAACGATATTAATGATTTCAATGAACGTAATCTTTGCATTACAGAAAAACTTTTAAAACAAGTTTATCGGTATCACAAATTAAGGAAAACATTTTGCAAGTTTTATCGTCGATACCCAGATCTAATTCATAAATACAGGTGCAGTTTAAAATCACTATTGCAACAAGATATTTCACAGCCAGTTTTTTATGGAGATTTAATTTATAAACTTAAGGGCAATGTTAATTTCTCCCGGTAATTCGTAAAAACCATCTGTAAATTTAAAAAGAAAGGTTACCAACATGATATTTTACAGCGCTCTGCATGCCTGGTGATTAACCCATCTACAGTTGAAAATTATGCTTACCTCTTTGGTTGCACGACGGTAGCAGGGGTTTAAGTTTATGAAGGTTTATGGGGTAATCTTTTCTTAAAAAGAACCTAGAAGCTCGATTTGTTTCTTTACCCTGTCATCGTGTTCTTGCTAATTTTACTCCAGGAGCTCTGGTCTCGGTAAGATCATTGAGTACCCGTCCTTTGACTTTGCAATGCTATAAGCTTCTTATGTTTTATATGTTTGTGTGCTTGTGCATGCAACATGGTCAACCGATGGGCGGGTCGGAGTTATTTCAACTTATACCAAGGCGGTAACCCCTCGGGTTCTCATTTTGTTAATTATTTGTGGTGTTTTTGGTGGTGTTGGACTGTATGGGGAGGCTGTTTTCTGAATAAGGCAATTCCTGATATGCATATTTCACCTTTTGTATTGAAAAGAAACGAATATAGCATACATTGTATACATATGCAATTGAAGACCAATTAAAATTTTGGGTGAGTGACTGTATACATCTATAACAACACAAAACTAGATTCTCGTGACGGCATTAGGTACAGTTATATAAATCTTTTTACCATTCATTTCAAGTTTTAAAATAAAATCAAGTTCAAGTCAGCATACCATTTAGTATTATATAGAGATTGCAAGGGAAAATGAATCTTCGGACAATTGACCTCAATACTGGAAAAAATCACGATTAATTGTTTAAAGTAGGTATCACATTCACCAAAAAATTGAAAATTAAAAATAATAATGGAAATGTAAGTAAGTGCTTTCCAAATATAGTTACAATAAAAATGGGCAAAACTATCTCAGAAAACTTTTCCTAGATGTTCAAGTCAAGCATAGTTCAAATAGTAAACACAGTGCTTCGGACACAAATTTGAGGAATTGTACTTTTATTAAAAGTTTACAAAAATTGCATAGAGATACAAATGACATCCGTTTTAACGTCATAAGAACGTTATCGCTTGAGGTTGTGGACAACGTTGTCTGAGAGGGGGATAACTGCGTTGAAGTCAATCCTTCATTGAATCCGTCAGTTCAGTACATGATTTATGTCCTCTTTACTAGCTGCATGCTTATGATGCCCAACATACCGTCCGTTAAGGAACTAAACAGCTGTAACGAAATCAATATTAATTTTATAGATTAAGTCAGGTTAAGACAGCTTATGTATCCATGTCCCTACAAAGCAAGCAAGAAGAGAAAGAAGGAGAGAGAGAGAGAGAGAGAGAGAGAGAGAGGGAGAGAGAGAGAGGACGGACGTGCGGAGAAACACGGACGATAAAGAGTAATGGACTAGCGGACAAAAATACATACGATTAAGTTAGACAGCAACAACTAAGTCATTCAATCATAAAGTTAGCGATATCAAAAATATTACCCAGCAGTATTATCCCCATAAAAAGGTCAGGTTTGGTCAAATAGCAGGTGGATATTCTATGGTCAACTGCGGTCCAGTATGAAGTGGATATTCTTAGGTCGGCTGTGGTCAATATTTTAAGGTGCACAGATATTTTACTTACCACGTTCTGCAAAAGAAACAATGTACAAATGTTTGTTTTAATTCACGTTTAAAGCCTAAAACACTTTAAGCTTACCCTTTGTTTTGTATTATCTTCTTCGGATGATTCTGAGGATTTCTTGGAAAGGTCATTCATTGGATACACGAATGATTTAGGAACTTTCTCGTTACCATTGGTTTCCTCTGCGATAGTCAGATCGATCACCGAATCATTAGAAGATGCCACACTCAGTCTGCTTAGATCATGCGTTAAACCAGACAAGCGATGTCCAGAACCTGTCTCCTTTATTACTGACATACCGGAATTTGAATTTAGGGGAACCAGACGAAAAAACACGCATGTATTATTCTCAGCCGTTACTCGAAGTTTATAACTCTCCGCAATTTCGGTTGCAGAAAAACAATACGCTGAAGCAGAGCTTAAAATACTTGATCTTCCTTGGCGAGATGGACCTGGTTTGCAAACCGAAGTTGATGAAGCATCTAGACGATATTCATCCACAGCTTCAGGTATTGCTTTACGCCTTTCTTGTGGCTCTGTTAAGACAATAGTTGATGGTTCATATACCTCGGTAGGTATCTGATTGATATCTAACAGAGACTCAGATGGGCTAATTGAAAACTGTGCATGTCTAATATCTTCAGTTTCAAACGTTGAAAGTCTCTGAAAATAAACACTCGTTTTAATTATTTTTTGTTGACATTTTAAGTTTTAAACCGAACGTAAGATTCAAATATAATAACTTAGTTGCAACATTGTTGAGCCAATAAGTGGGTTGGAGTTGTTTCACCAAGACAACTTGTATTTGTTTTGTGATATGAGAACCTGTTGGGGCAAGTGTGAGGTTGGTGCACCCTAGAACCTGGTTTAAACCCCCAGTGGCAATTTCATTTGCCACTGACCGTTCCAAGGCGGTAACCCCTCGGGTTCTCATTTTTGTTAATTGTTAGTGGTGTCTCTTTTGAAACTGATCATTTTATTAACCATGCTCTCTCCCTCTCTTCTTCTTGACTGTGTGGGGAGGCTGTTTGTTCTGAATGTGGCGATTCCTGATATGCATATGTCACCTTTTTAGAGACAAATATGCTCTAGGTGCATTCGAGAACAATCATGGTGAAAACATCATTAACACTGACTATTTCAAAGCAGGGACGCAGATTTCAAATGATTGAGGGAAGGCCTTAGTGGGTTGTCATTTGTGACTTGTCTTGATGTGTATGTTTCACTCATTAAGCTCTTAAAGTTTAGTAATATACTGAGTGCCAATAAAAACGAAACACTTTATTTTTTGGAAGATGTTTGATGTGTCGAAAAATTTTCATAAATTGGCAAAGTAAGATGTGTTTTAAAGATGTCGTTAGGTCAAGCGAATTATTGTCGACAGCTAACAATGGATCTGACGAGTGAGTTCACGTCGAGATATCCCTCCTCGGTTCATTACGAAAACCTCATGTCGCTGGTTGTCTGAAAGTCTTCACATTTGCATAGAATAAAACTTGAAAACTGAAGATGGGATTTGCGTAGCCGTAAGTAAAGGTTAACAAACGGACTTATATTGTTATTCATGCATGTTTACGTGCCAAAACGAACAATTCGTGCGTTTTTACGGGGTTACTGTAAAAGAGAAAGTTTAAAAAGTCTGTGGACCATTAATGTATCGATTGGTTACTTATTGATTTTAAAACACATCTACATTTGCCAATTTATTATATTTATACGCACATCAAACAAATTTCAAAAAATAAAGTGTTGCGTTTTCATTGGCACTCAGTATAGTTATCAGGTTAATACAAATCGAAATGCATCAGAAACAATTAAAGATAAATGAAAAACATACGTTTTCTGAACCTTTGGACGACAAATTTGATGCAGAAATATCTGAAAATATAACACAATATTTTATTTAAATAATTACACTGGTTTTTAATATTACATAAAAAGGAAGTTTCTTTTTCAATACTTTTTTCAAAATCATGAGAATATTCCTCCTGCCTGACAAAGACAATTTTTGACTTCCGTATTGGAACAATATTTACTTTTTATTTACAATATCGATTTAAAGCAATCGGTTGAATATTCTCCCTTCAATTTTTTAGAACGATGCGTGACTAAATAATACTGAAAGCCAAACTAGCAGAAGATTTAAACCATCTTTTGCTTATCGAATAACTTGCCTAACTACTCGTATAAAACGGACAGTACGTTTATGAAATGTTAACAAACATTGCAGTTCTGAACCACCTTTAAAGTCGTCATTCGCATATGCTACATTCTAAAACATACAGAAAAAAGCTTTTAAACTCACTTCACTAATCTAAGTATGACTTTGAGACTACTTTTTTCATTATGCACACTGTAATTAAATCTATAAAAATACTACTTTAAATTCAAAGCACAGTATCCAGACGGATACTAAAATATTGCATACTTAATAATGCAGTAATCTTCCCTCGCCGCCTAGCCGCCGGTTGAGCAAACACTTTATACACTTGATTCTAGACAGGTTAATCGCAATGTTATCTCTCGCAAACAATCCACGCCACATAATAGTGGAGCAAACTTTTTTAGCATGTATTTACACAGTCAAGTAAAACGCTCAATGTAAACGATGGTGAGAAGTGACTGTCATCCATAAAGTTTTAAAATTCTTATTCAAGTGTAAAACTGAAGCAGTAGCAGAATACGTTATGGTTCAGTACGGCATGCGGATATGGATATACAGTACTGTAAAACTGGTTTTATTCATGTTAGTTTTTTTTCGCTAGTATTCGCGAATCGCTTACCTCGCGAATTCATAAATACGAATTTTCATAGTAATTCTCTGAAAATAGGTACATCCGAATATGTGCAGCTAGAATATAACTGGTATCACTTCAAAAGCCACACAAAATACCTTTCTAGTCGCCATTCATGTAATTTGAGTCTGACGACGTCGCGAATTCATAAATACTCGAATAAAGAAATCAGCTGATTTTAACAAAAACAATCGCAAAATTTTGACATCGCGAAATAAAAGCGTTTCATAGTTAAATTACAGGTACTGTGAACAATTAATGGGATCAACATATAATTATGAGATTTGATACCTGACGAGGATGATATACCGCTGTCACCTGCAAAAGAAAACAATGAACAGTTTTCAAAAAGAGACTAAAACGACGTAGACTCTACGTACGATAATACAAACTTAGAACACTGATTAAATAAATTGACTTTGGAGACCGACTTCCTTACTCTAGTATCATATTGGTCAGACACGTGAAGTCAAGTTAGGCTTATTTGATTATTGGAGATAAAAGTTTTGGAGTCGAGATTTACAGTAAAATGAAACAAAGTCTTATCATTTTTGTGATATTGAGACCTTGGCAGCTTAAATATTCTTTATGAATTAGTTATTTTAAAACTAATATGAAAAAGAAAAGCTTTAGAGCTCAAACCCATGTAAATAATTTTTAGGCTAGTCACTTAAAACATTAAATCTGACTTGTCCAGGCGCTAAAAACACATGTAATAAGCGGTTCGATATATTTTGATTTGACATTTTGAGGTTTTTTAATTAAATTGCGGATAAAAAAGTGGATACCAAATATTATATTTTTGTTTAAAGTCGATTTGAAGTTAAACATATACACTTAAATGGTTTCACACTTAAATTATAGTAAAATTGTTAGAATGTCAATACATTATGTTGTTTATTTATATAATGTTGCTCTTGTTTTGTCGATTATATAGCTTAAATATAAGTGTTAGTGAATAAATTTGTGATATTATAATTTTGACTTTCCTTTGGAGTAGAACAATTTGCGAGAAATGTGCTTTTATTATTTAATAAGTCTGATGCTGGCAGTAAGGTTATATATCGTCAAATTTGATTTATGTAAATTAATTTGAATTTTACTTGCTTTGTTGTATTTGTTATTATATGGCACTGAGTGAAAACTATATTATTTCTTGTTATCTTTCTTATCCCTTGATTTAAATTGTTAAGTGTTTTATGCATGCTTTTGGAATGTTAATAGAGCGTTTTTAAACATGAAAACGTTGTATATTTGAGTAGCTATGGTCAGAAGTATTTTAGTTGCAAAGCATTTAATCATTTTGAATCATCAACAGTTCCTGTTTTGTGGCTTAGCCTGATTTAAAATGTATGACAGCCTACAATTTAAACTATTTTTGATATGGTATAAATACCTTGGTGTGTTACCTTTTTTATCTTTAATCCTCAATTTAGGAGCTTAAAAGCAGTATAACTATTTGTTGTTAAATCTGGACAAGATAAACAACTGTAAGATAACATCATTTGGGTAATCGTTCAGTTTACGTGATAAAATAAAAACTTACTATTGTAATGTATTGTATGTATGTGGTAAACGTACTTTGTATGTAAAAACCTTAATATGTTTGTTTTCAATGGGAGATTTGTTTAATGTGATAATGAATTTTGTAGAAATTCAAATATTATAGTTTTCAGTCAATAATCGGTATGTATGATGTCATGATTACGTTAAATTTCACAGTAGCGCTATTAGGGCAGAGTTGTTGCCGTAAAAATTCTCCCCGTACATTTAGTCAGTACTGTTACCTGTTTATAACCGGTTACCGATCATGTAATGATGATAACGGTATCAGGGTTATTAGCGAAAGCCTTTTATCGGGGTGGGGGGTTGGGGGTCCTGGTTAGCTCAATAGGTAGTTTAGTCGTTTTGCATGAATTTTGCTGTCGCCGTACGCATGGTACGGAACGAGTTCGATTCCCAGCATGGACAAAACGTTAAACATTATTGACAGCAATCGGTTTGGTTTCCCAGAATTCATACTTCTGTATTTCCGTGACCTACCTGATTTTCATATGAATGTCAGCAAAGTTCAAATTCAATGCACAAGGTTTGCTTTAAACAATATCCTATAATTATAAGGACTACTATTTTTATTCGTAACTGTGATGACACATATTGTATGAAAGAAAAAAAGAGTGATTCAGGAAATTAAGCGTTATAAATACATGTATAAAGATCTGAATTGGTCAGATTAATATTCAGTAAAATTCTTTCATAAATCATTAAAGTTTGCTACAACCTAGTTCAGTCATCATCATTACTTATTCCATTACACTTCCTTCCCCTCGGGTTCTCATTTTTGTTAATTGTTAGTGGTGTCTTTTTTGAAACTGATCATTTTATTAACCATGCTCTATCCCTCTCTCTTCTTCTTGACTGTGTGGGGAGGCTGTTTTTTCTGAATGTTGCGATTCCTGACATAAATATTTCATCTTTCCTTTAAGCTTACAAAATGACACTCAGCTGCCTTAATTATTTGAGTTATTTGAGTTCAGTAATTTCAAGCATTCAAGACTTCTTCAATCATCTTGGATAAATGCTATAAACGAAACATTAACAGATGTCTTACTTACCTTTTAAGTCTTCCAGCTTTGTCAAGTTTTGGGGTTTGCTGACAAAATGCTCCTGAAATAAAAGTCGCAGGTATTGAAACAGTCCCTTTTTGAACGATTTCGAGTCTAGCAATACATCTCAGGCACGTTATGTCCCAAAAGGTATGTTATAAAAAATAATAAGATAGAACTAAATAAATCCGAACAAAAGATAGATGAAAGGGAACTTAAAAGCAACTTAACATGAACAAAACTAAAATATAACAAGGTCGGTTTGATAGAGCCTGTTCATGAACAACAATGAAGATGCATAATCTTGTTCACACCGTCTAGGTCTGGCATGAGCGCTACTCAGTATTTACACATATGTATCGTGTTAAAAGTCCTTCAAAGATGGTAATTGATAACAGTACTTATTGAATGTACGGGCGACATTTTAGAGGCGCCACGCGGAACAAACAACTCTAAAGGCAAAAACTGAAATACCTGAATAATATTTGTTGAGAAGCTACTAATCATATCTCCAAGTTCTGCACAAAGACTGACGATTCTTCCAAGTTTCTCAACGCTATAAAGTCTTCTCTTCATAGTTGCCTCAAACATCTTCACTTGACCTCGGAGTTCATATTTGATGTTTTCAAGGAAGTTTTCAAAACCTTCCGATTCCTCCATCTCGAACGGAATGCTGATTTCTATCGGTTGGTTATTAGTAGCCATCGGAGTGACCTCTTTTTATGTAGATTTAACCTCAATTTCCAATCATTTGAAAATCCGTGGTCTCACCTTGATTCGCAGGAATAGTTGCACAAACGATTAATATACTTTTTTCGCGAGCCTAACCTCGTGCTGTTTTATTATTCAAGAAATTTAATTGAACACGGTTAAATTTCCTGTGTTTTGAATTTTCACATTTGAAAAAGCGCGAAGTGCGGGTGAATCACATTCATCGCGAACGATAGTGATACCAAAGAATCAACGGTTTTCTCAGCATTCCATGAAGATGGGAATTTATAAAAGCGCGAAGGGTACAAATGATTTATCCGTTCAAACAAACATAATACCAGAGTAGCAATCTCACAGTCAGGCACATCTGTCGTCTGTTACATAAATCCTCAATTTTCGTTTACTTGTTTGTTTTCATGCACTACAAATATCATTTTTATATCCGGCCCACCTAAAATTCACTTTAAACAAGTAGAATTTAATGTTTATACTTCAGCAATTATCTCTTAATCACATATTCATTCAACAGTTTAACAGTTTTAAATTGATTCATTGTACAATAAAATGCATGACACAGGCCGGGTTGGTTTACATTTCAAGAGTAATTCAGAAGTTATCAAGATGTACAACCGAAGAAAATCCAAGCGTGTAGGATGGTATCGAAAACCAAGGGCGTAGGTAAATTGTATTAAAAGGCAACGGAGTAGGCGAATTATACTGATAAGTTTACAGCAAATGCTAGTCCCATTAATAAACTAGCGCAACCGATCAAAATTGATCTGTCAAAGGTATGCAATATAAACTACTGTGATAGTATTATATTTCGCGCGGGTATAAATTTATTGTTAAATATTTAAATTAATGTAAAATTTGCATAACAGACAAAAAAACACTTTAAAACAGGTTTAGCGGTACAACAAATTAAGGAAAAGTTTTTCAAGTTTTATCGCAGTTTAAAACCACTAGTAACAAGGTATTTCCCAGCCAATTTTTGTATGAATACTAGTAATTCATTAAATATAGAAAATAAATAAAATGTTAGTTTCTCCACGTTATCCGCCAAAACAATCTGTAAGTTCAAAAATGTTACCAACATGATCTTCTACAACGTTTGCACGATGGTGGCAGAGGTTAAAGAGTTGAGGTAGGTTTATAGGGTAATACTATAAAAAGGTGAAATATGCATATCAGGAATCGCCACATTCAGAAAAAAACAGCCTCCACACACAGTCAAGAAGAAGAGACGGAGAGAGCATGGTTAATAAAATGCTCAGTTTCAAAAGAGACACCACTAAACTCAGAAGCTCGATCAGTTGTTTATCCCTGTTAGATGTATTGTGTTATTGCTGATTTGACTTAAGGGACTCTTGTCTCGGTAAGGTACCAGTCCTTTTGCATCTAATGTTCTATATGTTCGTGTGCATTTGCAAACAACATTGTCGAGTAAATATGTGGGTTGGAGTTATTTCACCAAGACAACTTGTATTATTACACCTCACGTGATTAGTTTACTATATAGCGTAATGTTACGTCACAGGGAGATAATCGCTACTGTCACATATGCGACAGCATCATGTCACCCTCGCGTGGATCTAAAAATAAATATCTTGGAAATCCGATTACAAATCAACTTCTACGCATGCGTAATTGACCAAGGGAGATAAACGCATTTTGATCATTATTTGTAGCCGCCTATTGAGCATTATTGATTTTGGACTTCGGCGCTTGATTTTGTTCCCAAACGAAATTTGGTCATATTCAAGATCTCTAAAAAAACAAATGTTCGGTGTAATAAAATAAATATCACATCCCATTGGGGGGAAACAGTACGAAATGTTAACCCTTGAGAAGGTAATGTCAACCTCGGCTAACGCCTCGGTTGACATTACTTCTCTCGGGTTAATATTTCGTACTGTTTCCCCCAATGGGATGTGATATTTATATAGTGTGTTTTATAAGAATATTTTGGGACAATTGTGATGTTGGTGCACCCTAGAACCTGGTTTGCTACTGACCGTAACCACAAAGGTTCACATTTTCGTTTATTGTTCCTGGTATTTTATTTGAAATTGATATTCTTATAAACCCAAGCTTTCCTTTCCTCTCTACTTTTTGGCTTAGGTAGGTGGCTGTGTTTTTTTATTATGGCAATTCCACATAATATTATTATGTATATTTCACTTCTTCATATTTCTAGCTGCACACTTAGGAAAATGGGCGAAATTTCACCATGTATTCATGCCAAAATAGAGAAATGTATTGTCGAAAATTTATGCCCGCGTAAATACTCGCACAGACCTCTATGGCATTTATGGCTTTCCGAGAAAATTCGTTCCCGTGAAATTTAATGAAGCAACATTAGGAAAGATATCGGAAAAATGTTTGAATTTGCTAAAAAATAAAGTTTGTTTCAACGAATGAACTATTACAATTTCGATTCATTTTTTGAACTATCATTAATGCAAGCGTATCTGGGTAAATGAAAATAATTTAGTACTTAAACTCATAAAGTTGTAATTTGTGTATTTGGATGTAAATAAAATTTTAGGGAATTGTTAGGTCTAGCTAATTTTGTTCACTAATCTTTCGTAATGTATGTTACAGATGAAAAGGGAACTTTGAAAGTCAACGAATACGACAAATATAAAATATTGCACAAAATAAAAAAAGTGCATGTTTACCATTTATTTGGGCACAGTTAGCATCGAACTTCATTTTGCCTTTGGGTAGATTTTGACAAGTAAATGTTTACCGATACCGATGCAATGACGACTAGAGACGACTCTTACATGTACTTTTTACAAATGTAGGCGAGGTAAGTATTCGTGTATAATAATAAACTAAAATCACATGTTTCCAGATTGTATTAAGCAAAATTTCAAAACGAAGAAATTTAATATTAATGAGAATCAGAGAATTTTGATCCCACAGAAATATGGACCTATACGTACATGCATAAAACACAGTTATCACTAGAGAAAAGTTTAATATACTAAGTTACATAATAATCATGAGAAGAAAGTCTTGTATGCAAAGTTACACAATTATCATGATAGAAAAGTTTTAGAAAAAAAGAAAATATGTTGCAAGGTGTTCGCCTTTATCATAATATAATAAGTGATACTCCGTTATTTCTCAAAAGCATTAATTTTCTTAGTTAAAGTGTCGTTAAATATTGATGAACATGTCGTCAAATTCATCTTCTGTCACTCGCGTTCAATATGTTGACAGCTTAAATCACATTGCCTGAAAATGAGAATGAATCCTTGATAAGAAAAAAACACATAATTCCAGAGTAATCAGAGAAACAACAATTAATAAATTAAATTATAAATAATTCATTATTAATTAAATTGAATTTATAAATTAATAATTCATTAAGTGTTGATTAATAATTTATTAAATTTAATACTATTTTATAATATAAATATGCAAACACACCAAGCGACTGCTAAATACCATGAGATTTAAATCATATCACAAAATTTTAATTAAATGTGTGTGCCTGCTAAACGACAAGTACATTGTTATTGTGTAATACAGGTATTTACTGATACATGTTACAATAAATATATTATATTTTGTTTTTAAAGGAAAACACGTTTCGAAAAAAACTACCATAATTGTCTGCTTCATAATATAGAAGATGAAATAATAAGAAAGTATGCAGTAAATAAATAATAGCTGAATAAATAATTATTTTTTATATTTTAATAACTTATTTTTAATAAAAACATGAAACTAGTACAAAGTAAATTAAATAATAAGGAAGTATGTAGTAAATAGATATTAATTTAATTAATGATTATCTTAATTATATTTAGATCTTGATAACTCATTTAAATAAGAACATGCAATAAGTACACAGTAAAAGACCTCTTGTTTGAAATATAGACATGATCTACAAACCGCGTTCAGTAGATGGTCTCCTCTTGACTAATACAACTGGAAGCGTCACCATTAAAGCGCATGCTATCGAAACATGAATGACGAATAAAATGAGTAACATTTCCCATCCGTGTATGTTATCATATACTTCAACCACAGAATCTACAATAAAAAGAGGATATTTGTTTTTACGAGTGTAAGATTACAGAAATATATTTCACTAAGTGAGCTCCGGAATTTGTATTTTCACGAATGGCGAAGCCACGAGAAAAATACATAATTCCGGATTTCACGAGCGAAAATATTTCTATTTGGGAAAACAAATTTTCGTTTCATTTTCGTTTCATTTTATGCTTTTAAAAGTGCATAAAATTGGCACAAAAAGCGTTTGTTCAAGACGTTACACATATCCATACATGAACCTGTTTTCTAAACGTTTTCATTCAAAATATTTTGTGCGTGTATATGCCGATGTGTAATAACATTGAAAATAGAAATGATATTCCACGATTGAAAACAGTGGAATACAACTGGTAAAATGATATTCCACTGTTTAAAAACATTAGAATACCACTTTAAAAATTTTATTACACTGTTTTTTTAAAAAAAAGGAATACCACAATTTTTTTTTACCGTTCAAGACATATGTAATGGATAAACGGTCGGGATCGATATTCGAATAACAGGCCAATAGACTTCCACTATATTACGTCTTCAAATACTTTAACATGTGGCTTTTGATGTTAATTATGAGTAAGTTATTATTAGCAAAATGTGTCATGTACACGGCTAAAGACGAATATCATTTGGAAATGAGGATAGGTGTCTATCCGGTCGTATTGTTTAGGTTTCATATTTGTTACCATTTTCGGAACGAACTTACAATCATCAATTATTTTCTGCTAAGTTTATGAAGAACTAATTACATATTTTGCCGGAATTTGCATAGTGTTACATCTACCCCGAATTGCGTAATAAATAGTGTCGTCTGCTTGTACATTTTTCTAACTGTTTATATGTCATCAGCAAAAAATTGAATGAGGTAGGTAGTATACTCTGAAATGCCTAAGAACTAACAATTACTATAATAATTAATAATAAGTGAAATATGCATATCAGTGCCCAAGGTTATAAAACTGAGCACGGAAACCAGTCTCAAATCTCAAGCATCTGATTGGCTGAAATGGCGACCAGTCGCCATTTCAGCCAATCAGATGCTTGAGATTTGAGACTGGTTTCCAATCTCAGCTTTATAACCTTCAGGCCAGGAATCGCCATTCTCAGAAAACACAGCCTCCTCACGCAGCCAAAATTTAAAGAGGAAAAGACAGCTTAGGTTAACACGAATTACACTTGTCAAAAGTTCTAAGTGCACACTATACAATTTTGAATATCTCAAAGTAAACTTATTCTAATTGAAAGGAAGTTTGACATTATGATAAATATAATCAATCAATAATAGATATTTTGAAAACCATGCATATGTTTCACGAGTTACGTCATCCACGTCGGCATACGTTTTTTATGAGTCATCCCCGTGCGGCTATCAAACTATTTTTTTTACAATCGTTTTTGTTTTCCACATGTTCATCGACTCCGGACAAACGCAAAAAACACACAAACGAATCGTAACTATAATACGTTTGATGACTGAAGACTACGAAACGATATTATTTTCCAGATTGATAACGTTGCTGATGTTGAACGCGAAAGTTACTCAATTACGTCATTGAATATTTACGTAAAACAACGTAAACTCGAAAGATTTAGAGTAACAGTTGTTTGATAAGTGTCCATTTTATAAAAATCTAAAACTAAAATTTATAAAAATTTAATAAACTTAAAAATCTAATTATTCAAAAATGACGTTTATTTGGTCAGAAAAATGTGTCCGAATACTGGTTAAATTTATCAAAATGATTATATTTTTCGTTAGGAAAGGCTGATACATATCAAACATAGACAATTGCATCATTCAAACCGTCTAGACCATTTAAAAAAATTTTTCGCACAAAACAATGTGAGAAAAATGGAATTTTCTTGAAATTCTATTATGGATAAAATATAGAAGAGGGTGTTGGCTCATTGTGCCCAGCAGACCATAACGAAGACGCGGGAATGTTTTTTAATTGAATGATAAACTAAGACATTTCATTTAAACTTGTATCAATTAAAATGATACAGAGATGAGAAAATGATCACAATGCTTATTAACTTGAGAACTGATTTCTGAGTACAAGTGAGCAAAAATGTTATTATTTTTTTAATCTTGTTTAGCAGATAAAATGTGATAAAATGTGTTGATGTGCTTTAATAGGGTATTGATACTCCTTTATTGTAATTTACACTATTTTAAAAGATTCAATAAAAAAAATTGAAAAAATCAACATTTATCAAGTGTGCACTTAGAACTTTTGAGTATTGTATTTAAATTTAAAAAGACATCACAAACAATTAACGTAAAAGAGAACCCTCAGGGTTACGGCAATGGAACGGTGAGTGGCAAATTATTTAACCATGTTCTAGTGTGCACCAACCTCACACTTGCCCCAACAGGTTCTCAAATGAGCAAACAAACAAATACTGTCTTGGTGAAATAACGTTCACCCACCCATAAACTCGACGATGTTGCATGCAAAAGCACAAAGACATATTAAACATAAAAATCTAATAGATAAGGGCATTACCTCCGATGAACCTTGTCACTAAGATCAGAATGACGGTAACAAGTACTCCAATTATGAAATATACCAAGGGCACCCAGAATTCTAACATTTCTTGACGTAGCATAGAGCATTTACTCCGACCTAAGTGGAAATTAAAATGTAGAAATTAAGTTTTTAAACATTCACACATTACACTAAAAGTCTTTAGAAAGTATAAACAATTTACAAATGTTTCACAAATGCTTTTACATCGTGTACGGAGGGAGTTGATTGTGACATCAACAGACACTTAGCTTGGTTATGTAAAATTAGTCATTTTTAAATGCTTACTGTCTTTTAATAATTAAATTTTATTCATAAATTACCTGTTTTGCTTGGGCACTCATTCGAGACCACCTTGTTTTGGCAGGAGCGGAAAGTTCTCCACTTGTCCAATTTGCGAACTGTGAAAAATGATAAGACAGCATCATATTGCAGATCGTATTGCAGATAGCAAGTTAGTTAGGTATTATATATGATATTAAAATAAGTAAAAACATGTGATCTACGTTGTAAAACGAAACCCTGAAGAACATATATGCCTGTCTCCTGAGAAATGATATTGCCCATATTGGGAACTGAACCCCTAACCCGAACCTTATGACGATAGTGCGTAGTCATGTATATCTGAGTACGCTACCGACTGAGCTAGCAGTGACACACCCCAAGAGGTTAAGAGGATAACCCTGATAAACGTAATCATCATTACATGACATCGGTAAAAGGTTATTTATAGATAACAATACTGACTTATAGTAGGAAGCCTTTCTTTTACGGCCGCCATACTACACAAATAGCGATACTGCGAATTTCTAAGAAAAACTGAAATATACTTACGGCATATTATAACGATGACTGACACGATATTGAAGAATATCATGGCGGCAATAAGTGCTGCATATCTGTAACTCTCCCAGCCTTTCTCTGAAACATCAACAGTAAGTTATAAAACAAAGAATGAGTTTTGGTGTTTGATCTTTTAAAAAAATTAAATAAATCATTTCCTTATGAACTATTCATGTCATTGAAAATCAAGTGTATACATATAAAAAGCTAAGAGTCATGTTATAAATGGACACTAGCACTCGAATTGAAAACTAGTTGTTAAAGATATATGCATTGTATTATTTATAATAGATGAATCGTCGTTGAGGTCGTTTGTCCAAATGAATAAGTTATTTAATCGTTGTTGGTCTGAGATCTGAATATGACTTGTTTTAAGCTAACCCTTAAACGTCACCAAATCTTAATTTGATATAAAAGTGTAACCAATCTCGCCGCACAGTCAAAAAGGCGGACAGGGAGATATAGGATGGGTTGCATCAGTTTGAAATGAGACACTACAAACAAAAAATGTTCAATCGACCAATGATATACTTCCTGTTTACATTTTGCCATTGGCGTTGTCTGTGATATGCAGGGTTTATATTCTCAGATCTCTGTCAAATTTCTATTTTGTTTAGTTCCGCCTATTGTTTTCTCGTTAAGGGCAAACCCATTCTTTTATCTGGGGACCATACGCCGCTGAACATGGAATGGTATTAATGAAAATACCGCATTGAAGGTTCCATGTTCACCGGCATATGCATACTATCGTTTGGGATGGGTCAAAATTGTACTGTTTATTGGTGTAAATATTGAGTTGCTCTCAATCCGGGGCTATGCGGCGTGGGCAGTAATATGGATTTCCATTACTGCCCATGAACAGGCTCAATCAAACCGAGCCTGCAATGTTTTCATATTTGTAGTGTTCGGTGGTTTTCAAAGTTCCCTTTTCATCTATTCTTCTTGACTGGGTGGGGGGGCTGTTTTTTTCTGAATGTGGCAATTCCTGATATGCATATTTCCCCGTTTTAATATATTACGAAAGAGATGATAAGTATTTTTGTAACTTTTTCATTTATAAATTTCTTACATGAAAAATCTTACGAAGTTTTTAAATTATACAGCATGCTTGATTATCTAGAGCTTGCAATAATGTAAAAAATTCCAATATTTTCTGCATCACTATAACATTTTTAAAACAAGAGGTTCAGTACAATTAACTAAGAAATAATGCTTTGCACGTTTAAATTGCCGATGCACAAATTTAATTGAAATTAAAATTTAATTTTGATTAAACAGAACAGATGCAGTTTAAAATAATTACTGCAACAAGATATCTTTAAACCAGTTGTGCAACATAAAACCATTATAAAACTTACAATGGAAATGGTTTTTCAACGTAACCTAGAACCATTATGAAACTCACAGTGGAAAATGGTTTTTCAACGTAACCTTGAACCATTATGAAACTCAAAGTGGTAACTGGTATTACAACGTAACCTAGAACCAGTATGAAACTCACAGTGGAAAATGGTTTTTCAACGTAACCTTGAACCATTATGAAATTCAGAGTGGAAAATGGTTTTGCAACATAACCTTGAACCATTATGAAATTCACAGTGGAAAATGTTTTTTCAACTTAACCTTGAAACATTAAGAAACCCACAGTGGAAAATGGTTTTTCAATGTAACCTTGAACCATTATGGAACTCAAAGTGGAAAATGGTTTTTGAACGTAACCTAAAACCATTATGGAACTCAAAGTGGAAAATGGTTTTTCAACGTAACCTTGAACAATTATGAAACTCACAGTGGAAAATGTTTTTTCAACGTAACCTAAAACCATTATGGAACTCAAAGTGGAAAATGGTTTTTCAACGTAACCTTGAACCATTATTAAACTCACAGTGGAGAATGATTTTTCAACGTAACAAAGAACCATTATGAAATTCACAGTGGAAAATGGTTTTTAACGTAACCTAAAACCATTATGGAACTCACAGTGGAAATTGGTTTTTTTCAACGTAACCTATAACCATTATGAAACTCACAGTGGAAAATGGTTTTTCAACGTAACCTTGAACCATTATGGAATTCACAGTGGAAAATGGGTTTTCAACGTAACCTAGACCCATTATGAAATTCACAGTGGAAAATGGTTTTTCAAAGTAACCTAGAACCGCTATAAAACTCACAGTGGAAAATGGGTTTTCAAAGTAACATAGAACCATTATGAAACTCACAGTGGAAAATGGTATTTCAACGTAATCTTGAACCATTATGGAATTCACAGTGGAAAATGGGTTTTCAACGTAACCTAGAACCATTATGAAATTCACAGTGGAAAATGGTTTTTCAAAGTAACCTAGAACCACTATAAAACTCACTGTGGAAAATGGTTTTTCAGCGTAACATAGAACCTTTATGAAACTCACAGTGGAAAATGGTTTTTCAACGTAACCTAGAACCATTATGAAACCCACAGTGGAAATTTTTTTTCAACGTAACCTAGAACCATTATGAAACTCACTGTGGAAAATGGTTTTCAACGTAACATAGAACCATTATGAAACTCATAGTGGAAAAACGGGTTTTCAACGTAACCTAGAACCATTATGAAACTCACAGTGAAAAATGTATTTTTTAATGTCTTGTGGCCATTTCATGATATGCATACTTCTTGTATTTCTGTACGTGTCATTTTCTGATATGAATGTGCATCGTTTTTTTAAAGTTTAAGATAACCTTGCTGACAGCATTTTTTAAATAAAATGATTAAAGCGTAAAAACCCATTATCTCCAAATGTCACGATAAAAACATAAATGGAATATATGCTCTTGTATGTGTTCGACCTTTTGATCCTTTATATTTATGCAAATCCTTGCTTAAAAAGGCGTTAAAATCGGGGCAAGAAATAAATTATATAACTGTAACACACACCGACGTCGCAGTTTGTTCCAGTCCAGCCAGCTTGACAAGTGCATGTGTACTCGTTTTGCCCATTTATGCAATCAGCACCGTTCTTACATGGATTCGGAACACACTCATTGATATCTGCAGAGCAACAGAACATACACATACTTCATAAATAAGGGTTGACAATATAAAAGCCGTGAACATTGAAAGCCACTGCACTTAAACATTAGATGAGTCTCTTCATGGGTACTTGTAGTAATAAATTACTGCACAAAAACCTATCCCCAGTTTGAGCAAACCTCAATATCAACAGCAAACATAACATTTTGATCCATACGGAAAAGGGCAGTGTTAAGAAATTATCTATAAAACAATAGAATTTTGTTCTTTTGATATGTATAAACTACCGATTGATGTCAACTTATCTTTTAATATTTTACTTTTAAGTAAACCCTTGCCTAAACGAGCATTGAAATCGCTCAAATAAATGTTTAACTTACAGATGGCAGATTGCTTTCCAGTAAAGCCAGATTGGTTAGTACATGTGTACTCATTTTTCCCATTTATGCAAACAGCGTCGTTTTCACATGGATTCGAAGAACACTCATCGATATCTAAAGAACAAGCTTTATGGAGGATATTAAAACGACATAGAAAGATACAGATTGACAATAGATGAAGAAAGAACATTGAAAGAAACTGAACACGACAAATGTATGCAATATTGCAAATATTGCAAGCTCTCCTTGATTGAGACCGTTCATGGGCAGTAGTGATCATCTGAAAATAACGAAGTATGTGAATATACCTTTAGATCTTTTATTGTTAAATTAATCATGCCTGAAGTAGCGTGTTAATAGCTCACAACAAATAAATGTATAACTGTATCACTCACCGACGTCGCAGTCCGTTCCAGTCCAGCCTGGTTGACAAGTACATGTGTACTCGTTTTGCCCATTTACGCACGCTGCGCCATTCATACATGGATTTGGATAACACTCGTTAATATCTGAAGAACAATGGAAAATACTTTGCGTATTTTTAATACGTTGGAGATGAATGTTTTATATATCGATACTATAATAGCGCTAAAATAGTTTTATCTTGAAGAAACATCACCGTTAAGTAATAAGTGAAAATAATGACATTATGTGTTCGACCTTTAAATGTCCTCTTTATCGTCGTGTTATCGAAGATCTGACACCAGGGGCTCAGCTCTCGGTAAAATCATTGAGTATCCGCCGTTTTGCTTTACATTGCTTTTAGCTTCTTGTGCAATTTGATTAAAATTATCTCCTGAAAATCGCAACGAAATCAGGATCTGACGACAAGTAACTTAAACGTACTTTTATCACTAACCCTTTAAGCCAATCAGATTGTCGCATACAAAACCGCAAACGTGAAAGTAAACATAGTATTTTAAACAATGAAAAATGTCGACAACCTGCGTGAGACATATTTTACTGAAGTTATTTGTGTTTATATAATATTGGATTCATTTCGTATGTAATGACATGTTGCGAGCGTCATGAATCATGCTTTCTGTTCTGACAATTTCTATAAATAGATGTCGCTGTAGCTTATGTACGGTGTCCGCGGGCCGTCATCAGATCTAACAATTTGTTAGATCGGACTTTTGAGAGATTGCGTCTTATGTTATATATTTTGTGTGATTTGCATGTAACATTGTCGAGTTGATGGGTGAGTTGAAGTTATTTCACCGAGACAACTTGTACTTAATTGTTCATAATTGAACCTATTGGGGCAAGTGTGATGTTGGTGAACCCTAGAATCTGGTTATTTTGCCACTGACCGTTCAAAGGAGCCCCTCTGGTACTCACTTCTGTACATTTTATGTGGCGTGTATATTAAAAAATTAATATAGTATACCCATGCACTCCTCCTCTGATTTTTTGCTCAGTTGGAAAGCTGTGTCTACTGGTTGTAGCCATTCCTTATATGCATATTTCGCCCTCTATAATCATTCACTTTTGCGTCAACCCTTCATTTAACCAGCGGGTAAAGGGGTGGCTGCATAAAATATATTACTTTATTACTGACCGATGTCACAGTCCGTTCCAGTCCAGCCAGGTTGACAAGTACATGTGTACTCGTTTTGCCCATTTATGCAAACTGTACCATTATTACACGGATTCGAATTACACTCATCAATATCTTAAGAATCATGCAAGATATACAATGTTATACTTCATTAATAAGGTCTGTGTTAAAGCGTTTATTTTTAATTTTTGGTGTTATGAAAAAAACAACAACAAAAACATCATATCAGTTATACAACGTTAAATCAATATTATAGCAAATTCGACTTCACTAGTATATTATGACTCTGTGAAATGCTATATAAAGATAGTGTTGCTTAGATTGATAAATGAGTCTTTAATTTTGTGGCAGCAAAGTAATGTATTCACGTATAACACACCGACTTCGCAGTCCATTCCAGTCCAGCCAGGTTGACAAGTACATGTGTACTCGTTTTGTCCATTTATGCAATCTGCCCCATTCTTACATGGATTCACATCACACTCATCGATATCTGGAGAAAAATGGAAGACACATATATCTAAGGTAAAGTCCGACAGGAATTGTCATTATATCGATAGCAACAAATAAATGTGTTTGTTTGTGTGATGCGGATGTGGTCATTCCTGATCTGCATGCTTCACATTTTGATACATGGCATTTTGTGCTATGAACATTTCGATTATTGCCGATAACTTAAGGATGATCTATGCTGCTGTGGTTTAAACAAAGTAATTAAAGCGTTTAAAATAATTAATTATCTCTATATAAGATACGTCTTGATAAAACTATTTATAGGATTAGTGCTCTTAGTGAGTTCCAAATTTTGATCTTTTATTAATCCGTGCATAAACGAGCGCTTAATCGAATTCAAGAATAAAATGTATTCCTTGTTACTAACCGACTTCGCAATCCGTTCCAGTCCAGCCCGGATGACAAATACAGGTGTACTCGTTTTGACCATCTATGCAAGCTGCACCGTTCTTACATGGATTTGAATCGCACTCGTCGATATCTAGAAAGAAACGGGAGATAAACGTTCTTCATAAACAAAGTTTGACAAATGAGATAAAATCAATAGTTGGAAGGCACTGCACACGACGAATTTGACAACATTGCACAGTTTTCTAGTTCGGTTTAATTGAGCCTGTTCATAGTCAGTAAAGACAATGAATATAACTGCCCACAAAGGCTTAGCCCCGGTTTGAGCGCAAATCAATATAAACGATAAATATAACGGTTTGATACATACGAAAAAAACGTTACGTCTATGACCCACAGGAAAAGAAGCTTTCGATCATCTTAAATTTACGAATGTTGTCAATTTACCTTTGGATCTCTTATTTTAACGTAAATGTTTGCTTAAACGAGCGATAAAATACAGGATGTTATACTTCATTTATAAGGTCTGTGTTAAAGCATTTATATTTAATTTTTATGTGTTATGAAAAATAAAACAACATCAGATTAGTTATAAAACGTTAAATAAATATAATAAAAATATATAAATAGAAATTTCGACTTAACTGTAAAATGCTACATAGAGTTGGTGTCGGCTTAGAATGATGAATGATGTTTTTAATTTTGTGAAAGCAAAGTAACGTATAACTCACCGACTTCACAGTCCGTTCCAGTCCAGCCAGGTTGACAAGTACATGTGTACTCGTTTTGCCCATTTATGCAATCTGTCCCATTCTTACATGGATTCAAATCACACTCATCGATATCTGGAGAAAAATGGAAGACATATATTTCATAGGTAAAGTCCGACAGCAACAAATAAATGTGTTTGTTTATGTGATGCGGATGTGGTGTTCTGCTGCACACATCATCTTCTTTTCACCTGCCTTGAGCTGTTTGGTCAGGGTGCCTCTCTAACGTGCTGCGCCAGTTGCAAGGTCTTCGCCAGGACCCTATGTCAATGTCGAGAGCTTTCGTGTCTCTTTTCAATACGTCTGTGTACCCCAGCTTTGGACGCCTAGTATATCGCTTCCCATATTATAGTTCTCCGTATAGAATGTCTTTTGGAATTCTTCCATCCTCCATGAGGCGTACTTTACCGAGCCGCGAAGCCTGCGTTGTCTGAGAATGCTGTACATTCTGGGAATGTCTGCCCAGAATAGGACTTCAGAATTGGTCACTTTGTCCTGCCAGCAATGCACAGAATGCGGCGCAGACATCGTAGGTGAAAGGTGAGAAACGATAGATATATATAATTTAAAGAAAAGGTTTGAAATAGATGAAAAAAGGCAACATTGACTGACACTATACAAGACGAATATGACAATAGAGCATATGTTGCTGGCTTGGTTTGATTGAGCCTGTTTATGGGAAGTAATGAAAATGCATAGTTCTTTCCACGAAACCTAGCGCCGGTTTGAGCGCAACTTACAAACAAACGGTTTGATCCATACGAAAAAAACGCAGTGTTTCTATACATTTCTATGACTCACTGGAAAATGTACTATCGATCAGCTCAAAATAACGAATGATGTCAATTAACATTTATCTTTTATTTTTACACCAGCACTTGCCTTAATGGGCGCTACAATCGGTGTTAAATAAATGTATTTCTGTATCACTTACCGACGTCGCAATCCATTCCAGTCCAGCCTGGTTGACAAGAACATGTGTACTCGTTTTGCCCATTGATGCAAGCTGAAACATTCGTACATGGATTCGAATCACACTCGTCGATATCTGGAGAGAAACGGGAAATATACAATCTTCATGAATTGGGTTTGATAAAAGATGAAAAGGGAACATTAAACGACACCGAAAACGACAAATATGACAAAAGTGCACTTGTTGCTGGCTCGGTTTGTTTGAGCCCGTTCATGAGATGTAATGGAAATGCATATTACTTTCCAGAAAGTTTAGCGCCGGTTTGAGCGCAACA
The DNA here is from genome assembly GCA_038501625.1 of Corbicula japonica. Taxonomy (NCBI): domain Eukaryota; kingdom Metazoa; phylum Mollusca; class Bivalvia; order Venerida; family Cyrenidae; genus Corbicula; species Corbicula japonica. The sequence goes on along the minus strand of JAZAYU010000251.1, from coordinate 213,719 downwards.
CTGTATTAACAGTAAACAAAACTGTTTATTTATAAATGTTCAATGTTACGTCACATTTCTATGACTGACTGGTAAAATATTTATGTGCTTTCGATCAGCTCAAATTTAGAAATGTCGGCTATTTACCTCTTGATCTTTTATTATAGTATTACGTAAATCCTTGCCTTTAAGAGCGTTCCAATCGCTAGCAAGAAATAAATGTGTCACTGAATTACTCACCGACGTCGCAGTCCGTTCCAGTCCAGCCCGGTTCACAGGTACACGTGTAAATGTTTTGCCCATTTATGCAAGCTGCACCGTTCTTACATCGATTCGAATCACACTCGTTGATATCTGGAGAAAAACGGGAGATAGACATAATTCATTAATAAGGTTTGAGTAATAGCATTTTGTTCTTTATTTTTTGTTTGTTATGAATGATCGGATGTACATCGTTCAAATAAAATAGAAATATAGAATTTACTATTATATTTCGATTCGAATACTACATTTAAGTGGTAGTCGGCTTCAGCTTATCAAAGATGTCTATATTTTAATGGCAACAATTAATGTATAGCAGTATAACTCACCGACTTCGCAGTCCGTTCCAGTCCAGTCAGCTTGACAATTAAATGTGTACACGTTTTGCCCATTGAGGCAAGCTGCAGTGTGAGGTTCGAATATGGTATAAACCTCCAGTGTTAAGTTGTATTGCCACTGACCATTCCAAGGCGGTAAGCCATCGAGTTATCCATGCACTCTACTCGTCTTTATCGTTTTCGCTGTGTGAGGATGCTGTGTCTACTGGATGCGGTAATTCCTGTTATGCATATTTCTCTTTTTTTATCTTTTATTTTTACGAGGGTTTTTAAATGAGTCTAGATAAAAATACTACGTTACTCACCAACGTCGCAGTCAATGCCAGTCCAGCCCGGTTCACAAGTACATGTGTACTCGTTTTGCCTATCTGTGCATGCTGCACTATTCTTACACGGATTCGAATCACACTCATTAATATCTAAAGTAAAACAGAAAATATACATACTTCATTCATAAGCTTTGTGTTGCTATAAAACACTATGTTAGGTCACCAAAAATGTATGTATGACGTACTTTAAAATGTGCGTTCGGTGCAAGTTAAATCATTTTAAATTTTTGCGTATTACGAACAAAGGAACTGCTGTACACGTTGAATGAACATTTTAGAAACTTCGAGTTTAAATTATAATCCTTGAAATGGTATATTGGTGTCGGCGTTAATAAATGAATGATGTCTATTTACCGAGACACATCTTGGTGGCAAAAAATAAACGTAAAACTGTAGCTCTCACCGATGTCGCAGTCCGTTCCAATCCACCCCGGTTGACAAGTACATGTGTACTCGTTTTGCCCATTTATGCAATCTGCGCCGTTCTGACATGGATTCGAATCACACTCGTCGATATCTAGAGAAAAACGTGAGATAATCATTCTTCATAGACAAAGTTTGACAAATTAAAGATGAAAACGGAACGTTGGAAACCACTGCACACGAAGAATTCGACAATATTGCACATATTGCTAGCTCGGTTTGATTGAACCTGTTCATAGGCAGTAATGAAAATAAATATTACCGCACACCAAGGCTATGCCTGGGTTGAGCGCAAATCAATATTAACGCAAAACATAACGGTTAAATCTTTAAGAAAAATAAACTCAATGTTACGACACATTTCTATTGCTTCCGATCATTTTAAATTTACGATTTTTGCCAATTTACCTTTTGATATCGTAGTTTTACGTAAAAGTTACGAGCTTTCACGAGCGATAAAATTAACGCGTATCTGTATCACTCACCGGCGTCGCAGTCCGTTCCAGTCCAGCCAGGTTGACAAATACATGTGTACTCGTTTTGCCCATGTATGCAAGCTGCACCGTTCTTACATGGATTCGAAGCACATTCATCGATATCTGAAGAACAATGGAAGATAAACATTACTTTATAGGACCGTTTTGACAAGTTAAAAAATAGGGATGGTAGCGAGTAATCGAGTTACCGAGTACTCGATCGATCGTCCGAGTATCGAGTATTTAATCTATTTCTCGAGTACTCGGTTAAAAGAATAGATTTTCAGATAAAAATAATTTAATTTCTGATCAAGATTCGTTTGATACTAGATGTTAAAGAATTGAAAAATAGCCGATTTGGCAAAAGTTACGACAAATTTGTACCACATGTGACTCAATTAATCCTTTAAAATTGTTATGAAATTTCAAAATAATTTCATATAAGGGTCCAAATTTGCACTTGTCGCTAATGTCAATTAGCAAGTATTTGATAGCACAGATCTTTTGAAAATTGTTGTGAAATTTCAAAATTATTTCAAATAAGGATTTAAATTTGCACTTGTCGCTTATGTCAATTTGCAATTATTTGATAGCACAGATCTTTTGTTTGACGCTACAAGCATAACCATTTGAAAATCAGGACCGCCCACTATAATATTTGATTGATTAACGTGTACTTTGTTAAATATCATCTCTACTTTTGATTGTTGAAAGACGCAAACCAATATATGAATATGAATCACACTCATTAATATCTAAAGTAAAAATAGAAAATATACGTACATCATGTGTAACGCTTAACGGGTTTGAGATGCTAAAAATGCACTGTTACGTCACCAAAATGTATGTATGATATACTATAAAATGTACGTTCGGTGCAAGTTTAATCAATGCCATTTTAAAAGTTTGCGTATTATGAACAAAAGAACAGCTGTAACACGTTAAATAAACAGTTTAGAAACTTCGAGTTTATATTATAATCTTTGAAATGGTACACTGATGTCGGCGTTAATAAATCAAAAGACTGGAGGTACTGATGGGTCGGCCATCAAAACACAATTGAAAAGCGATGGATCTTTGGCAAAGAGTTTGTGTTTGATTAAGTTGGACCAGAAACAAACTTTCGCCTCAAGAACGGGGAACAATTTACTTTATGACCTCTGAGACATAGATATTGGACCCCAAAACAATTAAGATCCAATTAACAAGTCAAGGCAAATACTGTTATCAAGTTTGCAGACGCAGTGACATGGAGAGCAAACTTGGTGGAAGGACAATATGTCTAAAGATATAATTAGAATATAATTGGACTTCTTCGACGATAATATGAAATAAGACAATGCCTCTCTCGAACCTGACCAATCGAAATTAAGTGAAGGATATCATACTACATAGGTCATATGGTCAACAGTGAAACAAAGCTGGTCACAGTCCTCAGACATCCTGCGAGCAGTTGTTTGCAAGCACAGTATCAATAGACAGCACCTAAAATTCTGAGTTGAGATACGGTGACACACATGACAGAACTAGATGGGTTTTCAGATGAACTCTTGTGTCGCCCTCTGGTACAATGTCGGAAATAATGCAAGTTCAAAAAGGGTCATAACTCAACCAAATGTGACCTTGACCTTAAGAATTTGGCATCATCATGAATGTGTTGTCATAAGTAAAGTTATAGTCAACGTTGAGTTTTCATGTCAAAATCAAAGTACAAAAAGGGGCATAACTCCATCAAATGTGACCTTGACCTAAAGAATTTGGCATCATCATGAGCCTGTTGTCATAAGCAATATAATTTGAAAGTTTCATGAAGAAATATTAAGAAATGGCAAAGTTATAGCCAACGTTAAGTTTTCGTGACGGACGGACGCTCCCACAGATGGGCATTTGTTGGGTATTTCTTTTGTTTAAAACTACCCAACAAGCGAAAAACTACCCAATAACAGACTAACGGAATGAATGGAAAGTTCTCACAGATGGGCATTTGTTGGGTAACAAGTGCCATCGGTGGGCCCGGATGGACCGAAGGACAAAGCGATCCCTATGAATCGCCATTGCTTCAAAAAGGGCGACACAAAAAGTAGCTAAGCTTGTCATTGTCTTTGAATATTCAAACTTGAAATCAACAAACAGTATTGGGTCACATGATTTAAAATAAAACTACAAGTGACACTATGGTTTTTTTCCAATAGTTTTATTATTCAGCAAATAATGTTCAAACAAACAATTACACTGATGCTTTTTTGTCAACTGATGCTTTTTCAATGTGGTGCACACTCTAACGTTTTGTTATATTTTATATAAATTGTCTCATTTTCGCACCCACTATTTGTATCGACATTTGTGATTTTTTTATTCTTGTCCGTTACAAAAGCAGCATGATCCATTGCAGGAATTAGTGGCAATATAAAGGCTGTATGCTCCCTCAGACAGTCCTAGACAGAATTGTCAAACTGGTCTCCTCACAGCATTCCATGTGAAGCTGTTATCCTGAAATATTAATTTCAACAAATTACCTATTTATATTGAAGTTCAAGCATAATGGTCTGTGCTTTTTAAAATTTATTTGTCGAAGTTAGGAACTGATAAATATTTGACAATAAATTAGTTTTGTCCAATAATATTAATTTTCTTGCCCTGGCAATACTACATTTATCCTGATTCTTAACATGGTAACCCTTGGGTTCTCATTTTTGTTCATTGGTTGTGGTGTATGTTTTGAAACTGACCATATTTTTCTCATTTCTTATGATGAACCTTAACTCCTTTGAATTGCCTTAATCATATAGACATTTGACCCAGGAAATAACCTTTTGACTTTTGAAAATTAAAAAAAAAATAAAAAATCATTCTGACCCTTGCGATTTTACCTGAAGTGTCTTCGTTTTCCTTAAATTAATGGTAATTTTGGTTATTAATTTCCAGAATCTACTTATAAGTTACACTTATGTCTCCTTGGGAGCTATGTCAGATTATAAAATTCAAGAACAAGAGGGGGAAAAAACCCATCTCAACATAAGAACTTGGAGTCATGATGAGTGTGTTGTCATGAGCAATATAATTTGAAAGTTTGATGTAGAAATATTAAGAAAAGGCAAAGTTATAGTCAACATTAAGTTTTTCTGTTAAAATAAAAGTACAGAAAGGGATTAACTTCATCAAATGTGACCTTGACCTGAAAATTTACATCAGCTCAAGCATGTTGTCACAAACAATATAATTCTGGTGTCTGATCTGGATTGATTGGAATCTACACTGTTTGCATATTTATAAGAAATAGCCTGTGAATCTTATTATGAACCATGTAGATCCTATTAAGACTGCACAGATATGCCTGCTGATCTGGATATACACTGGTCACTCATGTCATGTATTCATGGGTCAAAAACAACACAGTAAATTTTTTATAGGTTGATTAATTTTCTTGTGAACTGAGGTCTTACAAGTCTTCACATACATACAAACACAATTTTATGTTGTCTAGTTACAAGATACAAATACCAACATTTACAGATAGATTAAGTGTCTCTATCATACAGTCATGCAGCTCTAATACATGGAAATAAAAAAATGCAAACCTTGTCTCCATTTTTTACAGTAACATTCATATTCTGCTCCCTAGTGTTCTACCAATTTTGCAAACATTTCAAGTCCACAGCTTTTACTAGACTGATGGTACACATGGCTGAAAATAATAAATGTTGTATTTTAAATCATAACAAATAACCCAAGTCAATTTCACTGAACTTTTTGTTGCTTATGAATATGTACATAAATAGCTGTTGCAGTTAAACAGTTAACAGATTACACTGTTGTCATAATTTGTTTTTTATGGTATTTTTTTTTATAAATATCACACAAAAAAGGTTTTTCTGATGTAAGCTTTGTGCCATCTTCAATTCCTATAGGCTCCTACACAATTTATCCCATGTAATCTTTTCGTCCATGTACATGTATATGCCTTTGTGGCATGGGTGATCAGTGTAGATCTAGATCAGCCGACACATCCATTACTATACTGCCTGATTAGGATCTAAACTGTTAGCTTTTTTTATTCAATAGGTTATTTCTGACCACAATGTGACCAGTGCAGATCCAGATCAGATCTGCCATCTGATCTGTATCTCTACACTGGTTGCACAGGCATGAAAATGTGTATATATATAGTAAAGGGTTAATTATTACAATAACACACTTGCATTTTGATACTCCATTTTACTCGTAGGATACACCTTTTAACACATGACCATCTATGGTAGATCTAGGTGCTGATACATCTGCTTCCAATTAAAAGAGCTTTAGTTTAAATGTATCTAATGAACAGAGTAGATACAGATCAGACCACAAAAATGTCTGATGTGCAAGCTGATCTGGAGCTACATCTGTGCTATCTCTATCTGATCTGGATTTACACTGGTTGCCCATGTGGTGAAATGGCGTGTTAATTGAGTAAAGGGTCAAGTTATTAACCGAGAAAACAGAAACAGCATTGGATTTTTGAGACACATTCATATGAGATTACCCTATTAATAAATGAATAAGCAACCACAAGAACACATCGTGTTTGTGCAAGGTGGCCCACAGATGAATATTATATAATGTAATTATTCAAGTGAATTCATGTTGGCCATGTTATTGAGCCAAGGGTAGTCATATATGCCTGAGGCAGAAGGCCGAGGGTATATATGACAGCCCGAGGCCCAATAACATGGTCAATAAGAATATAATTGAGTGATAATTTTTTTAATTAACAGAATAAAAACATCAAATTCATATGAATACTAAAAGTTTTGGGCCAATACAGGAGTTCTGAGCAAATATTGTAATTGCTGGGCCATCATCAAATAGTTCAGTATGAATGTGATATACAATGTAGTGTCTGCCAGGATTATGGCATGATCAGGTAAGGTGATGACATGCCTTGAGATTTCGCTACACTGCAGTCATGTAAAAAGGACAAAGTATGGAATACCTGTACTGTATATTCATACAGGGCTCTCACTAGAGAGAGACTTGAAGGAAGTAGTCCCATCAAAAGTGACCAGACTTCTCTCTTCGTTTAACTTTGGGAGATGTCTTTTTGTATTTAATATATATGGAAAGAATGCCTTTGACTGCAAACTTCTCCATAATTCAGTAAATTCTGACAAAACTTCTCCCTGATAGGTGAGAGCCCTGTTAATAGTCAACTAATAAAATTAAATATTATATACCATTAGCCTTCTTCCTCTGCTCTTCCAATTCCATGCTTTTTGAACCAGAGATGTCACATTTCTTTCATTTGATTATAACACTGAAATACATATTTAACAAACACAAAATTATAACAATTATTTTGATCTTTGCTCAAATTACAAATATTCTTTATAATAAAACATTGTAGACCAGCATATACTTATTTCAGGTATTAGTTGCTTTGGTATATTGTCCATGAATTTCAGAGTTCTCATGCAAATGGTTTTTCTTTTGTTTTACTAATTATGTGCTTGGTAATTAGAACAGGAATTAGACTAAATTGAGCTTGCAAACATTTACTACATCCATAGCTAAATACATTTATTTACTAAAATCTAGGTGGCAATAAGTATTTCCCCAAAAATTCATTTTTTGACATTTTAGCATGTTTTCGCCATTTGCAATGTTTGCGACCTCTTAATTTGAGTTATACATAAAATGGGTGATGTAAATGTTTCTCTTGTGGAAATCCCAGTAAGATGTTTGTAAATGGTTACAGATCTCACCCATTCAGTACGGATAACAGATTTGGGGAAAGTTTTAAACTTTATTTTAATGCCACATGAGATCAAACTGTTCAATACTGAATTTACATTATTTGCATTAGGTATTTGAGACAATAATTAACATTGTTCTGTAGAAAATTTCTAATTTATGAAGTGATTCATTTACAATATCATATCAGCATAGTAATTACTGTTGCACTGTTGAAACAGAACACAGAATAAATAACATCAAAGTGCTTTAAGTCCATTCATACTGTATTTTTGGGCCCAGAGCATGAACCTTGTGGGTAGTTGTCGCCAAACCTAAACCAGTCTGGCTAAACCTTGTGGGTAGTACTGTGTTGTCGCCCCACCTAAACCAGTCTGGCTGCATGTCAATATAAATGAACACTGATTATCCATCAGATTACAATTTACAGGAACCGGAATTTCCATCTGAAAATATCCAGATCCGGAAAAATATTACATTTTCCAAATGCAATGGATTTGTACCCCACCCATTTACATGTTACAATAATTTACCAGCTGCAATGTTGACACAGCGTTATGGCAGCTCAAGCATTACAAATAAACTAAAATATACTGTTTACAAAAATTACATCTCCTAAAACAGTCATTGTGGATTTAACTCAAACATTTTTATTTTACCTTCACTTTTGTTGTCCACTTCATTGCATGATGTCAAACAGTTCTATACAGCTTCAAATGGGGTATTAGGTCAAACTTAGTTGATACGGGTCTGACCAGATCCAAAGATCATCTAAACCTGTTTATGAATAATTAAATAAACAATATACATATAATAAATAAATACATGATTATTCTTTCTTCCAGGATGCTAAATTCACCCGAAATGCATTTAAGAGATACTATTAAATAAATTCATATAATTTGTGAAGTTCCTGTTCTTTATACTCAATGAATCCCTGAGGTTCTACTCTTCTTCTTCTTTTGGTTTTCCCTGGGTTATTTTGAGAATATCTGAGACTGTTCTGATTAAATGACCTGTGAGACATCATTGAATGGAGTGCAAGACAAAATTGAAAGTAGTAAAAACTTCTGATAGTGGATTTCACTGACTGTTCCAAGGCGGTAACCACTAGGGTTCTCATTTTTGTTCATTGTTATTGGCGTCTCTTTTGAAACTGATCATTTTATTAACAATGATCTCTCCCTCTCTTCTCTTGACTGTGTGGTGAGGCTGTTTTTTCTGAATGTGGCGATTCCCAATATGCATTTAAGAAGGTCTACATATAATGTGCAATTATTCAGAAAACCCTGTGTCAACTATGCAGCCGGTTATGATTTGGGAATGGGTTATGATATGGGAAAATTGCATTCATGTAAGATCTGGATATTATCTGATGCCAATGGAAATTCAGGTTCTTTTGATCAAATGCATAAAATGCATTCATTAATATATCTGTTAAATCAATTCATGTATGATTTTAAACTTACTTTAAACACAATTTTCAACAGATCTAAATGTGTTAAAAATAAATCATTGTGAATCAGATGCTTTATGTTTGAAGCATTCAAATGGAAATTTTTATACACGATATTCGTTAATCGTACAAAATCCGACTTCTTTCAATGCAATACATTGAAATGATTTTATTACTTACATCGCTACAAGGTTCCACAATAAATAGCCACAATGATTAGGGCCCTAAATTTAAAAAACAGTTTTGCCTTGTCCTACTCAGCGGAAACTCCTACTTTCATTTTGGAGAGTGCATTAAATGACGTAACGGGACGTAACGTTTAATAAAACCTCAAGAGCCAAAATCTCGTTTACTGCGATAAAGTCTTTCGAATCTAAACATGGTAAATTTCCGTCAACTGTTGAAGACGATCAGTATTCTGGAAGAAGAATATAAAATTTCAGTTTTACAAAGATTTTGTAACGATACCATTCGTAAACCACCAAGTCCACCTCCATTTTCCATATGAAATTCTATTTACAAAGATAAATGCTATTGTCTATATACATTTAAATGTAACCTGGGTGTTATAAATATTGCATCACGAAAATAACTCGATAAATACTTACTATTCAGTTGATTGCGATGGATTCTCGTCTTAACCGAGCGTTGTCGAATCCAATATGGCGATGCGCCATTAGGTATTCATGCGCGTTCATGTCTCAAAATCTTGTCTGACGTTCCGCGAGTTAAATTTCTTCAAATTTTGATTGATTCCATATGTTTAAATATAACTTTTATCATTTTGCACAGCATTACAAAATTGACCGCTCTGCAGCATTGACTTACTTTTTGAAACTAAGAACTATATTCTAGGGTAGCACGCAATACTGTCGTATCAACATTAAAATAAAGAAGGAGGTACGACAGTCTTGCATGCAAACCTAAATTGTTAGGTTTGCAGTAATTCAAAACGATTGTCGAAAACCGGCTAAACTGGGTCGTGCCGACCCAATGAATGATGTCTATTTACCTAGACACATCTTGGTGACAACAAAAAAAACGTAAAACTGTAGCTCTCACCGATGCCGCAATCTGTTCCAGTCCAGCCCGGTTTACAAGTACATGTGTACTCGTTTTGCCCATTTATGCAACCTGCGCCGTTCTGACACGGATTCGAATCACACTCGTCGATATCTAGAGAAAAACGTGAGATAATCATTCTTCATAGACAAAGTTTGACAAATTGAAGATGAAAACGGAACGTTGGAAGGCACTGCACACGACGAATTCGACAATATTGCACATATTGCTAGCTCGGTTTGATTGAGCCTGTTCATCGGCAGTAAAGAAAATGAATATAACTACCCACAAAGGCTAGCCCCGATTTGAGCGCCATTCAATATTAACGGTAAACATAACGTTTTGATCCATACGAAAAAAAAATACAACGAATGTTACGTCACACTTCTATGACCCACTGGAAAATGTGCTTTCGATCGAATGTTGTCAGTTAACCTTTTGATCAATTATTTTTAAGTACATTTTTGCTTTAACGAGCGATAAAATCTGCGGCAGTGAATTAATGATTATTGGTATCACTCGCGATTTTGCTCTTTAATTTTTTCATAAATCCTTTGCTTGAACGAGCGATAATTCGACGTCAGCACATAAATGTATCACTCACCGACTTCGCAGTCCGTTCCAGTCCAGCCAGGTAGACAAGTACATGTGTACTCGTTTTGACCATTTACGCAAGCTGCATTGTTCTTACATGGATTCAAAGCACATTCATCGATATCTGAAGAACAATGGAAGATAAACTTTACTTCATAGTTTTAAAGCTTTAACAAGTAATATTGTTAGACAGCATTGTTATGACACCTTTCTACGACGTAATAGAGCATGTTCGTTCGGAGAAACTGATGGCATTTCAAATTGTCGTGTGTTTTTGATAATCGAATATCTGTAAAATTATGAATAAATACTAATTAATATTCCTTGAAATGCTACATATGGTATCATCGCATTTATATGGTTCATATGAGAACTTATCATGGGAAGTGTGAGGTTCGAATATGGTATAAACCTCCAGTGTCAAGTTGTATTGCCACTGACCCTTCCAAGGCGGTAAGACATCGAGTTCTTGCTTGATATTTGTGGCTTTTTTCAGACTGATCATTGTTTTATAGATGCACTCTACTCCTCTCTATCGTGTTCGCTGTGTGGGAAGGCTGTGTCTACTGGATGCGGTCATTTCTGCTATGCATATTTCTCTTTTTTGATCTTTTATTTTTTACGAGGGTTTTAAATGAGTGTCTAGATAAAAAAAATACTACGTTACTCACCAACGTCGCAGTCAATGCCAGTCCAGCCCGGTTCACAAGTACATGTGTACTCGTTTTGCCTATCTGTGCATGCTGCACTATTCTTACACGGATTCGAATCACACTCATTAATATCTAAAGTAAAACAGAAAATAATCATACATCATTCATAAGGTTTTAGAGGTTTGTGCTGCCATAAAACACTATGTTACTTCTCCAAAATGAATGTATAACGTACTTAAAATGTGCGTTCGGTGCAAGTTAAATCATTGTAAATTTTTGCGTATTATGAACAAAGGAACAGCTGTACACGTTGAATGAACATTTTAGAAACTTCGAGTTTATATTATAATCCTTGAAATGGTACATTGGTGTCGGCGTTAATAAATGAATGATGTCTATTTACCGAGACACATTTTGGTTGCAACAAATAAAAGAAAAACTGTATGTCTCACCGACGTCGCAGTCCGTTCCGGTCCAGCCCGTTTGACAAGTGCAATTGTATTCGTTTTGCCCATTTGTGCAATCTGCGTTATTCATACATGGATTCGAATCACACTCGTCGATATCTAGAGAGAAACGGGCATTATACAAAATTCATAGATAAGGTTTGACAATTGATGAAAAAGGAACATGGAACGCCGCTGAACACAGCAACAATGACACTAGTGCAGATGCTACAGATTGAGACTGTTCATGGGCTGTAATGAACATAAATATTTCTTCCCACAAAGGCTATCATCGGGTTGAGAGCAAAAAAATATTAATGGTTAACATAACGGTTTGATCATTGCGAAATGTAACCGTTACGTCATATTGTTATGACGCACTAGAAAGGGTGCTTCCGATCATCTCAAAGTTTTTACCCTTTGATCTCTTAGTTTTACGTAAATTTTTGCCTAAACGAAAGATACGATTAGTTGCAACAAATTAATGTATATCTGTATCACTCACCGACTTCGCAGTCCGTTCCAGTCCAGCCAGGTTGACAAGTACATGTGTACTCGTTTTGCCCGTTTATGCAAGCTGCACCATTATTACATGGATTCGAAGCACACTCGTCGATATCTGGAGAGAAACAAAAGATAAACATACTTAGTAGTAAAGTTCTCTGTTTCTGGGTTCTGTTGTTTAAAAATCAGTTGCAACAAAAATGTGTTTGTTTGTTTGATGCGGATGTGCTATAAAGCAATCAATAGGATAAGAGCACTTTTGGAATTCCAGATTTTGATCTTTTTATTTAAGCCAAAAAAAGCTTAAAAATTGCTGGCAACAAAAAAGTGTATTAATTTATTCTTTCACACACCAACGCCGCAGTCCGTTCCAGTCCAGCCAGGTTCACAAGTACATGTGTACTCGTTTTGCCCGTTTATGCAAGCTGCACCATTCTTACATGGATTCGAAGCACACTCGTCGATATCTGGAGAGAACAAAGATAAGCATAATTAATTGTTCAGGTCGAACAGTTTTATTTGGTTTAAAATCGGTTGCAACAAATAAATGTGTTTGTGTGATGCGGATGTGCCCTCATGATGTGGTCGATCCTGATCTTCATGCTTCACATTTTGCTTCTTCTGTACATATCATTTTAGATATAAACATTTCGATTATTTCCGATAACTTAATCTATGTTGTGCTGCTATTGTTAAAAAGTGATAGAAAGGTTTTAATTCATAATCTATATAACATACATCTTGATTAAGCAATTAATGGTAGTTCCACATTTGGATCGTTTTTATATTCTTAAGGCTTGCTAAACTAGCGTTAAAATCGCTCGCAACAAATAAATTAATTATTGTTTCACTCACCGACTTCGCAGTCCGTTCCAGTCCAGCCAGGTAAACAAGTACACGTGTACTTGTTTTGCCCATTTAAGCAAGATGCACCATTGTAACATGGATTCGAATTACACTCGTCGATATCTAGAGAGAATCGGGAGATAGACAAAATTCATAGATAAGGTTTGACGATAGATGACAAATTGAACATTGACCGCTACTGAACACGAAGAATTTGACGACAATGCACATCTGGCAGACTCGGTGTGATTGAGCTTGTTCATAGACAGTAATTGAAATAACTATCAAAGACCACGCTAGGTTAAGCTCAACTCAATATTAATGGAAAACATAAAGTTGTGATCCATACAAAAAACGAAATGTTACGTCACATATCTATGACTCGCTGGAAAATGTGCTTTCGATCAGCTCAAACTGACTATTGAACTTTTATTACTGCGTATTTTTATCATTACCTGTACGAGCGTTAAAATCACTCTCAACTAATAAATGTATTAATCTTTCGCTTACCGACGTCACATTCCGTTCCAGTCCAGCCAGATTGACAAGTACACGTGTACTCGTTTTGCCCATTTGTGCAAGCTGCACCATTCTTACATGGATTCGAAGCACACTCGTCGATATCTGGAGAGAAACGGGAGATAGACATAATTAGTAGTTACGTTCCCCGTGTCTGGGTTCTGTTGTTTTAAAATCAGCTGCAACAAATAAATGTGTTTGTTTGTGTGATGCGGATATGCTAAAAAGCAATTAATTGGATTAGTGCACGTTTGATGCCACATTTTGATCTTTTTTATTTATCCCTTGCCAAAAAAGCGTAAAATCGTTCCCAACTAGTAAAAAAAAATGAAATATGCATATCAGGAATGGCCACATCCAACATACACAGCCTCCCCACACAGCCAAAAAGTAGAGAGGAAAAGAGAGCATGGTATTACAAAAATCAGTTTCAAACTGGACGCTACAAACAAATAACGGAAGTGAGAACCGGAGGGGTTACCGCCTTGGAACGGTCAGTGGCATAACAAATTGCCACTGGGGGTTTAAACCAGGTTCTAGGGTGCACCAACCTCACACTTGCCCCAACAGGTTCTCGTATCACAAAACAAGTACAAATTGTCTTGGTGAAATAACTCCAACCCACCCATCAGCTCAACAATGTTGCATGCAAAAGCATACAAACATATAAACATAAGAATTTAATAGCATTGCAAAGCCAAAGGGCGGGTACTCAATGATCTTACAGAGACCAGAGCACCTGGAGTAAAATCAGCAAGAACACGATGACAGGGATAAAAGAAACAAATCGAGCTTCTAGGTTCTTTTTAGAAAAGATTTCCCCAAAAACTTTCATAAACTCTTAAACCCCTGCCACCGTCGTGCAACCAAAGAGGTAAGCATAATGATCAACTGTAGATGGGTTAATCACCAGGCCTGCAGAGCGCTGTAAAATATCATGTTGGTAACCTTTCTTTTTAAATTTACAGATGGTTTTTACGAATAACCGGGAGAAATTAACATCGCCTTTTTTCTTCTTAAGTTTATAAATTAAATTTCCATAAAAAAACTGGCTGTGAAATACCTTGTTGCAATAGTGATTTTAAACTGCACCTGTATTTATGAATTAGATCTGGATATCGGCGATAAGTGTATTATTGTTTCACTCACCGACGTCGCAGTCCGTTCCAGTCCAGCCAGGTTCACAAGTACATGTGTACTCGTTTTGCCCGTTTATGCAAGCTGCACCATTCTTACATGGATTCGAAGCACACTCGTCGATATCTGGAGAGAAACAAAGATAAACATATCTTATTGTTAAGGTCTAACAGTTTTATTTGGTTTAAAATAGGTTGCAACAAATAAATGTGTTTGTGTGATGCGGATGTGCCCTCATGATGTGGTCGATCCTGATCTTCATGCTTCACATTTTGCTTCTTCTGTACATATCATTTTAGATATAAACATTTCGATTATTTCCGATAAATTGATCAATGTTGTGCTGCTATTGTTAAAAAGTGATAGAAAGGTTTTAATTCATAATCTATATAACATACATCTTGATTAAGCAATTAATGGGAGTTCCACATTTGGATCGTTTTTATATTCTTAAGGCTTGCTAAACTAGCGTTAAAATCGCTCGCAACAAATAAATTAATTATTGTTTCACTCACCGACTTCGCAGTCCGTTCCAGTCCAGCCAGGTAAACAAGTACACGTGTACTCGTTTTGCCCATTTAAGCAAGATGCACCATTGTAACATGGATTCGAATTACACTCGTCGATATCCAGAGAGAATCGGGAGATAGAAATAATTCATAGATAAGGTTTGACGATAAATGACAAATTGAACATTGACCGCCACTGAACACGAAGAATTTGACGACAATGCACATCTGGCAGACTCGGTGTGATTGAGCTTGTTCATAGACAGTAATTGAAATGACTATCAAAGACCACGCCAGGTTAGGCTCAACTCAATATTAACGGAAAACATAAAGTTGTGATACATACCAAAAAAACGGAAATGTTACGACACATATCTATGACTCGCTGGAAAATGTGCTTTCGATCAGCTCAAACTGACTATTGAACTTTTATTTTTACTTAAATCATTACCTGTACGAGCGTTAAAATCACTCTCAACTAATTAATGTATTAATCTTTCGATTACCGGCGTCACATTCCGTTCCAGTCCAGCCAGGTTGACAAGTACACGTGTACTCGTTTTGCCCGTTTATGCAAGCTGCAACATTCTTACATGGATTCGAAGCACACTCGTCGATATCTGGAGAGAAACAAAGATAAATATATCTAATTGTTAAGGTCTAACAGTTTTATTTTGTTTAAAATCGGTTGCAACAAATAAATGTGTTTGTGTGATGCGGATGTGCCCTCATGATGTGGTCGATCCTGATCTTCATGATTCATATTTTGCTTCTTCTGTACATATCATTTTAGATATAAACATTTCGATTATTTCCGATAACTTAATCAATGTTGTGCTGCTATTGTTAAAAAGTGATAGAAAGGTTTTAATTCATAATCTATATAACATACATCTTGATTAAGCAATTAATGGGAGTTCCACATTTGGATCGTTTTTATATTCTTCAGGCTTGCTAAACTAGCGTTAAAATCGATCGCAACAAATAAATGAATTATTATTTTACTCACCGACTTCGCAGTCCGTTCCAGTCCAGCCAGGTAAACAAGTACACGTGTACTCGTTTTGCCCATTTAAGCAAGATGCACCATTGTAACATGGATTCGAATTACACTCATCGATATCTAGAGAGAATCGGGAGATAGACAAAATTCATAGATAAGGTTTGACGATAGATGACAAATTGAACATTGACCGCCACTGAACACGAAGAATTTGACGACAATGCACATCTGGCAGGCTCTGTGTGATTGAGCTTGTTCATAGACAGTAATTGAAATGACTATCAAAGACCACGCCAGGTTAAGCTCAACTCAATATTAATGGAAAACATAAAGTTGTGATCCATACAAAAAACGAAATGTTGCGACACATATCTATGACTCGCTTGAAAATGTGCTTTCGATCAGCTCAAACTGACTATTGAACTTTTATTTTTGCGTAATTCATTACCTGTACGAGCGTTAAAATCACTCTCAACTAATAAATGTATTAATCTTTCGCTTACCGACGTCACATTCCGTTCCAGTCCAGCCAGGTTGACAAGTACACGTGTGCTCGTTTAGCCCATTTGTGCAAGCTGCACCATTCTTACATGGATTCGAAGCACACTCGTCGATATCTGGAGAGGAGCGGGAGAGAGACATAATTAGTAGTTACGTTCCCTGTGTCTGGGTTCTGTTGTTTTAAAATCAGTTGCAACAAATTAATGTGTTTGTTTGTGTGATGCGGATATGCTATAAAGCAATTAATTGGATTAATGCACTTTTTGATGCCCACATGTGGATCTTTTTTATTTATCCCTTGCCAAAAAAGCGTAAAATCGTTCGCAACAAGTAAGTGTATTATTGTTTCACTCACCGACGTCGCAGTCCGTTCCAGTCCAGCCAGGTTCACAAGTACATGTGTACTCGTTTTGCCCGTTTATGCAAGCTGCACCATTCTTACATGGATTCGAAGCACACTCGTCGATATCTGGAGAGAAACAAACATAAGCATAATAAATTGTTCAGGTCGAACAGTTTTATTTGGTTTAAAATCGGTTGCAACAAATAAATGTGTTTGTGATGCGGATGTGCCCTCATGATGTGGTCGATCCTGATCTTCATGCTCACATTTTGCTTCTTCTGTACATATCATTTTAGCTATAAACATTTCGATTATTTCCGATAAATTAATCAATACTGTGCTGCTATTGTTAAAAAGTGATAGAAAGGTTTTAATTCATAATCGATATAACATACATCTTGATTAAGCAATTAATGGGAGTTCCACATTTGGATCGTTTTTATATTCTTAAGGCTTGCTAAACTAGCGTTAAAATCGCTCGCAACAAATAAATGAATTATTGTTTCACTCACCGACTTCGCAGTCCGTTCCAGTCCAGCCAGGTAAACAAGTACACGTGTACTCGTTTAGCCCATTTAAGCAAGATGCACCATTGTAACATGGATTCGAATTACACTCGTCGATATCTAGAGAGAATCGGGAGATAGACAAAATTAATAGATAATGTTTGACGATAGATGACAAATTGAACATTGACCGCCATTGAACACGAAGAATTTGACGACAATGCACATCTGGCAGGCTCTGTGTGATTGTGTGTGATTGAGCTTGTTCATAGGCAGTAATTGAAATGAATATCAAAAAAAAAGCAACATATGCATATCAGGAATCGCCACACTCAAAAACACAGCCTCCCCACGCAGCCACGCCAGGTTAAGCTCAACTCAATATTAACGGAAAACATAAAGTTGTGATCCATACAAAAAAAAAACGAAATGTTACGACACATATCTATGACTCGCTGGAAAATGTGCTTTCGATCAGCTCAAACTGACTATTGAACTTTTATTTTTACGCAAATCATTACCATTAAGAGACTGTAAAAATCACTCTCAACTAATTAATGTATTGATATTTCACTTACCGACTTCGCAGTCCGTTCCAGTCCAGCCA
Organism: Corbicula japonica; assembly: GCA_038501625.1. Classification (NCBI taxonomy): domain Eukaryota; kingdom Metazoa; phylum Mollusca; class Bivalvia; order Venerida; family Cyrenidae; genus Corbicula; species Corbicula japonica. Next base: position 195,497 of record JAZAYU010000251.1, on the reverse strand, counting down.
GGTTGACAAGTACACGTGTACTCGTTTTGCCCATAGATGCAAGCTGCACCATTCTTACATGGATTCGAAGCACACTCGTCGATATCTGGAGAGAAACGGGAGATAGTCATAATTCGTATGTAAGGTTTTCAAGGTTTATGTTGTTACAAATACTTAGTATTTAAGGTCTCTGCTTCTGAGTTCTGTTGTTTTTTAAATCGGTTGCAAGAAATAATTGTGTTAGTTTGGGTGATGCGGATGTGCGATAAAGCTCTTAATGGGATTAGTGCAGTTTTTTTAGTTCCTCATTTTGATGATTTTTAATTATCCCTTGCCAAAAAGCGTAAAAATCGCTCGCAACAAAAAAGGTGTATTATTCTTCACTCACCGACGTCGCAATTCGTTCCAGTCCAGCCAGGTTGACAAGTACATGTGTACTCGTTTTGCCCATTTATGCAAGCCGCGCCGTTCTTACATGGATTCGAATCACACTCGTCGATATCTGAAGAGAAACAGGATATATACATACTTCATATGTATATTTATTTATGTTTAAACATATACGCAAGGTTTCGTCCTCGTACATGTATCTATGATCAACGGGCAAATGTACACTAAACTTTGGTGGAAATTTAAAACATTTGATAGAATCATGTTTTCTAAAAAAAGGCAAGCGCTTTACAGTTATAACTTACAATTATTAGGTGTTGTCTTACTCACCAACGTCGCAATTCGTTCCGGTCCAGCCAGGTTGACAAGTACATGTGTACATTTTATCTCTATCTACGCAAGCCGCGCCATTCTTACATGGATTCGGAGAACAGTCATTGGTATTTGCTGAAAAACGGAATATAGACATTCTTCATATGTAAGATTCTACATGTTCATGTTATTCAAAATAAGTGTTATGTTTATGATAGAATACAGAGTATGCAGCACGTGAATGTAATATATTCTACTTATTAATATATTCTACTTAAAAACCTCGCCTCTGTACCTGTCTATCTACATTCTACAGTCATAAGCGTGTTTATATTTACCGCATGCTTCCCATCGGAGTGAGGGTGACATAGTGTAACACCACGGAAATCCTGTAAATTAAATAACATACGTTAAATCTTACAAACTCAATTTTATTTTTTAATTTAAAAAGTGAAACATGACACGTATCACAGTCCCCATGTATGGGTTCTCATATGTCGAAGACGTCAATTTAACATTATTATATATTAGGAATGTAAATCTATTTTTTAACCCTATTCCTAACAGAAGCGATATTTGTGCAGTGTGGAGGCCGTAGAAAGTCTCCCCGTACATACAGTCAGTACTGCTATTAGTTAATAATTGGTCACCGATGCCATCGTATGTTGATTACGTTTATAAGGGTGAGCCAAGCAACAGCTCGGGTTCGATTCCAGTATGGTAAAAATTATATGAAAATCGTTCTTAACCGTTTTTTGTAATGAAAACGATTTATGTGAGCCAGATGTTTATTTTTTTAAAGGGAAGCAAATTCTGATGAGGAAGCAGTACTTTATTCATGTGTTTGAATTGTTGAAATTTTTATCTCGCTCCAAACACGGACGCGTTGATCAAGGACACACCTCCGATCCATCATAGTGATAAAATATTGGCAAATTTTTATATTATATGATTAATTTATTATTCATTAAAATGCTATAATTTCGCGAGGTATAAACATTTGTGATTATTTGTCAAAATCAGCTATTTATTTTAGTTGCGTATTAATGAATTTCCGACGTCCGTCGCGATTCGCGAATATTAGTGAAAAACTGACGCGAATAAAACCAGTTCAGTCTACAGTATTTATGACGATTTATGCCACAGCAAAATATCCACGGTCTATAAACTTTTATGTTTGACATTGCTAAACACACCTCTGATCCTTCAAAATGTCAATCAATTTAACACTTTTCTGTGCTTTATTGCTTGACTAATTAATTAATAAATGATTTTGATATCTTCCGTGAAATTTGAAAATTCCTATCCTAACCCTATGGAGGTTTTTATTAAACAATATATTTTGAAAATGTAAACAAATTCAATTTAATTGATAAAATCATTCCTAATCAATCATCATCTCTATTAACATAGCTAAACACACTCGAATCTGAAAATCTCCACCCATAACTCGAAGAATTTTAGCTTTTTCACACATATTCTTTTAAAGATCAAGATAAGTTAAGTTGCAGTTTTTGCTGCACTGTTTAAAACTACTTTCTTGTTGACCTACATCTGAGATAAGATTTGTATTGCACACTGGGAGCTTCCTACCTTTGGTCATTTAATATTCTCTCATTTGGAGAATCGCTTTATTTTTGATTTACGATCGAGAACTAATTCAAAGAATTTCAGTCTGGGAACGTCCTACTTCCGGTTTCTAATTGGTGACGCCATTTTAAAAAACTACTTGATTGATGACGAACACCGCATGTCAGATTTGAAGAATAATTATGTAAACTACAGGGTTGGGTATTGCCAGGAAAAATGATGTTGCGATATAGCGTGATATTTTACTTACATATTGCAATGTATTGCAATTATTATTACTGACAATGCAAAATTATTAAATTAGGTCGGCTTTATTTGATGTATAATCGTTTGACAATGACTTAAGCATGATGTGCGCATGTGCGACGCAAAATAAGATGTGCGAACGCTGTACTTAACGCAAATCTTGCAATGTTTGCAAACTACTTTTTTTCATCGGGCCAAAGTAACGCCACACGGGTGTCTTCGCTTTTATATTGTCAACAATTTCAAAGTCACTCGACATTTTTGTTATAATGCGCGCATTTTAACACTGGATTTTCGAAACAGAATAAAGATTGTAAAATATTGTCTCGGCGCTGCGTTGATTTCTTCGATTTAACATACTTCAGTACAGGAGCGAAAAAATTCTTATTAAACTTATCGTCAACGTATCTGTGAAATTATAAATAAGCATTTCAAGGATATGATCGAAAATAGCTGGAGCAAATTTGAATGTCGCGAATAGTCTAATTGAAAATTAGTCTAATGATGTACAGGGAGCAAATCGATAAACTTATAGAAAACAAATTTGATTGAGAGAATTATTACAAAATACTGCTTGTTTACTTTAAAATTGCATTGCCTAAGTACGTTTCGTACAACCTAACAAATATCGATATTTGAAAATCATATCGCGAAATATTATCGTCGGCAAATATACCACAATAACCGGAGTACCGCAATATATCGCACACCCCTAGTAAACTTACGACCCGGTGTTATAATAAATTCTACCTTCGTTATCTGGATCACGACAGTAGTTAACTGCCGCCGTCAGACTTTTCTCAGGAAAATTCGCAGCTTGCTGGCTGTGATAATGAGGGTATTGCTGGTCCCAGCGCTGACAGTCTAGTCCTGATTTGCTCTTGCTAACAGTTCCGGAGTACTGCGAGGACACAACGCCATCATATAACAACAGTGCTAAAAACAAACTGAAATTTTACTGTTCTATCAGAGGACTTTCAAAACACAAACTGACATTTTTCTGTTCTATCAGAGGACTTCCTAAAACAAACCGACATTTTTTCTGTTTTATCTGAGGACATTTTATAAACAAACGTTATGTTTTCTAAAAAGAGGAAGCGCTATATAGGTTTATTTTTAAATTATTAGGTGATGTCTTACTTACCAACGTGGCAATTCAATCCAGTCCAGCCAGGTTGACAAGTACATGTGTACATTTTATCTCTATCTACGCAAGCCGCGCCATTCTTACATGGATTTGGAGAACAATCATTGGTATTTGCTGAAAAACGGAAGATACACATTCTTCAAAGGAAAGATTCTACATGTTCATGTTATTCAAAATAATCATTGTTGTTTCTCCCCATATCTCTTTCGCACAAGTAAATGTACGTTCCGTGATAGCTAAATGAGACATTTGAACATGGCTTTGCAATGCTATTAGGTTCTTATGTTTTATATGTTTGTTTAAAATACCCATCGGACAGCAAACATCATGTAACACTAACCTTATTCTTCCCATTGGACAGCAGACATCTTGTAATACTTACCTTATTCTACCAATTGGACAGCAGACATCATGTAATACTTACCTTATTCTACCCATTGGACAGCAGACATTATGTAATACTTACGTTATTCTACCCATTGGACAGCAGACATCATGTAATACTTACCTTATTATAACCATTGGACAGCAGACATCATGTAATACTTACCTTATTCTACCCATCGGACAGCAGACATCATGTAATACTTACCTTATTATACCCATTGGACAGCAAGCATCATGTTATATTTACCTTATTTTACCCTTCCAACAGCAAACATCATGTAACACCAACCTTATTCTACCTATTGGACAGCAGGCATCATGTAATACTTACCTTATTCTACTCATCGGACAGCAAACATCATGTTATACTTACCTTATTCTACCCATTGGACAGCAGACATCATGTAATACTTACCTTATTCTACCCATCGGAAAGCAGACATCATGTTATACTTACCTTATTCTACCCATTGGACAGCAGACATCATGTTATATTGACCTTATTCTACCCATTGGACAGCAGACATCATGTTATACTAACCTTATTCTACCCATTGGACAGCAGACATCGTGCAATACCTACCTTATTCTACCCATTGGACAGCAGACATCATGTAATACTTACCTTTTTCTACCCATTGGACAGCAGACATCATGTCATACATACCTTATTCTACCCATTCGACAGCAGACATAATGTAATGCTTACCTTATTCTACCCATTGGACAGCAGACATCATTTAATACCTTATTCTACCCATTGGACAGCAGACATCGTGTAATACTTACCTTATTCTACCAATTGGACAGCAGACATCATGTAATACTTACCTTATTCTACCCATTGGACAGCAGACATCATGTAATACTTACCTTATTCTATCCATTGGACAGCAGACATCATGTAATACTTACCTTATTCTTCCCATTGGACAGCAGACAACATATAATACTTACCTTTTTCTGCCCATTGGACAGCAGATATCATGTAATACTTACCTTATTCTACACATTGGACAGCAGACATCATGTAATACTTACCTTATTCTACACATTGGACAGCAGACATCATGTAATACATAACCTTAATCGACCCATTGGACAGCAGACATCATGTTATACTTACCTTATTCTACCAATTGGACAGCAGACATCACGCCTCGGTTGACAGTATTTCCTCAAGTTGACAATTTTACTGTCACCCTGTCAGACATGTAATATTTATATCATACTTACCTAATTCTACCCATCGGACAGCAGGCATCATGTTACACCAACCTTATTCTACCCATTGGACAGCAAACATCACGTGACACTTATTATCTTCTTATCACATATTTCCTGTCTCATTCTTGTTTAATTTTGTTTTAACATTTTGAGGTATAAAAAAGCAACATATGCATATCAGGTATAAGACAGTGTATGATTCTTAGTGCTTTAAAAAAGTTTAGTTTATTGCTGTCACATTTAATGTTGCATTTTTTTCTTTAAAGGTATAAGATTGTGTATGTTAATTAAAACATTCAGTCATAAGCGTGTTTATACTAACCACATTCTTCCCATCGAAGTGAGGGTGACATAGTGTAACACCACGGAAATCCTGTAAATTGATTGACATACGTTAAATCATACAAACTCAATTTTATTTTTTAATTTAAAAAGTGAAACATGACACGTATCATAGTCCGCAAGTATGGGTTCTAATTTGTCGAAGACGTCAATTTAATATATTATAATATTAGGAATGTAAATCTATTTTTTAACCCAATTCCTAACAGAAGCGATATATGTGCAGTGTGAAGTGCGTAGAAAGTCTCCCCGTACATATAGTCAGTACTGCTATTAATTAATAATTGGTCACCGATGTCATCGTATGTTGATTACGTTTATAAGGGTGAACTGAGCAACAGTTCGGGTTGATTCCAGTATGGTGAAAATCATATGTGAAAATCGTTCTTAACCGATTTTGTAATGAAAACAATTTATGTGAGCAAGATGTTCGTTTTTTGAAAGGGAAGCAAATTCTGGTGAGGAAGCAGTACTTTATTTCATTTGTTTGAATTGTTGAAATTTTTATCTCGCTCAAACACGGACGCGTTGATCAAGGACACACCTCCGATCCATCATAGTGATAAAATATTGACAAGTTTCTATGTTATATGATTTAATCATTATTCATTAAATTCTATAATTTCGCGAGATAAAAACATTCGCGATTTTTTGCCAAAATCAGCTATTTTCTTTAGTTTTATCCGACGTCCGTCGCTATTCGCGAATATTAGTGAAAAAAAACCTGACTCGAATAAAACAAGTTCTACAGTATTTATGACGATTTATGCCATAGCAAAATATCCACGGTCTATGAACATTTAGGTTTACGTTGCTAAACACACCTTTGATCCTTCAAAATGTCAATAAATTTGACAAGTTTCTGTGCTTTATTGCTTGGCTGATTAATTAATAAATGATTTTGATATCTTCTGTGAAATTTGAAAATTCCCATAAATAATTTTATTAAACAAATATATAAAGAATATAAACAAATTTAATTTAATATATAAAATCATTCCCAATCAATCAGCATCTCTGGTTAACATTGCAAAACACACTCGAATCTGAAAATCTCCACCCATAACTCGAAGAATTTTAGCTTTTTCACACATATTCTTTTAAAGATCAAGATAAGTTAAGTTGCAGTTTTTGCTGCACTGTTTAAAACTACTTTCTTGTTGACCTACATCTGAGATAAGATTTGTATTGCACACTGGGAGCTTCCTACCTTTGGTCATTTAATGTTCTCTCATTTGGAGAATCGCTTTATTTTTGATTTACGATCGAGAACTAATTCAAAGAATTTCAGTCTGGGAACGTCCTACTTCCGGTTTCTGATTGATGACGCCATTTTAGAAAAACTACTTGATTGATGACGAACACCACAGGTCAGATTTGAAGAATAATTATGTAAACTTTAGGGATGGGAATTGCCAGGAAAAATGATGTTGCAATATAGTGCGATATTTTACTTACATATTGCAATATATTGCAATTATTATTACTGACAATGCAAAACTATAATAATTAAATTAGGCTTTATTTGATGTATAATCTCTTGACAATGACTTTAGCATGATGTGCGCATGTGCGACTTAAAATAAGATAAAATAATATACCGCAATAACTGGGATACCGCGATAAATCCCACATCCGTAGTAAACTTACGACCCGGAGTTATAATAAATTCTACCTTCATTATCTGGATCACGACAGTAGTTAACTGCCGCCGTCAGACTTTTCTCAGGAAAATTCGCAGCTTGCTGGCTGTGATAATGAGGGTATTGCTGGTCCCAGCGCTGACAGTCTAGTCCTGATTTGCTCTTGCTAACAGTTCCGGAGTACTGCGTGGACACAACGCCATCATATAACAGTCCTAAAAACAAACTGACATTTCACTGTTCTATCTCAGGATTTTCTAAAACCCAAAAAAAAACAACATTTGTCTGTTCGATTAGAGGATTTCCTAAAATAAACTGACAGTTTTTGTTCTATCAGAGGACTTTCTAAAACAAATTGACATGTTTATGATCTATCAGAGGACTTCTTAAAACAAACTGACATTTTTCTGTTCTATCAGTGGACCTTATAAAATCAAACTAACATTTTTTCTGTTCTATCAGAGGACTTTCAAAAACCAAACTGACAATTTTCAGTTCTATCGGAGGACTTCCAAAAAACACACTGATATTTTTCTGTTTTTTTTTTCTGAGGACATCCTAAAAACAAATTTACATTCTTCTGTTTTTTTTCTGAGGACTTCCTAAAACAAACTGACATTTTTCTATTCTATCAGAGGACCTTATGAAAACAAACTGACATTTTTCTGTTCTTCCTGCGGACATCTGAAAACAAACTGACATGTTGTGTTCTATCTGAAGACATCTTAAAACCCATCTGACATTTTGCTCTTGTATCAGAGGACATCTTAAAAACAACCCCCCAGACTTTTTTTCTGTTCTATCAGAGGAATCTTAAAAACAAACTGACCATTTTCTGTTCTATCAGAGGACCTCATAAAAACAAACTGACATTTATTTTTTCGAAAAGTTTTATTAAAGCAATGTCTTTCAAGCAGCTTGTTCACAGTACAGGGAGGAATGTTGCAATGTCTCAGATATGGTTAATATTGATAGTACCACTATATAATACCTACAATGACAGAAGAGGAACGAATTTCTCTGAAAGTTTTTATTAATCAGAAGATTTGATGATCAGATATGTATAAGTAAATTTTACTGCATAAGTCATTTTATTGCCACTTTGGTTTTAAAAACATTTATTAGTATGTTGACTGTGTGATAAAATTATATCTCATTTTCTTTGTATACACGTCGTCTTTGTTAACACGTCTTCTCATATTATGAATTTTGCAATTTGAAAACACTAAATTGTGTCTTCCCCGATAAGTCATCGTGAACATTGAAATAACTTACATAAAATCGACCTTTATAATGTAATTTCACCTACAAAAACGTTATTTACAAATGTCTCAATAAGTAATCGAATTTTTCAATAACTATTTTGACACCTCGAATATTTTTATACATATACTTATGGACAAAAGTCCGGTATGGTTTTCAATAATATCGTTTAAATACTTTAAATTAAAAAATGCCATTGCAATATCATTACAAATGTGGTATTGACGGAAAGAGGAATTTTATATCTGTTCAATGAAAAAACGAGTTTTGAAATTTAAGCCACTGCTGCCGATAGAGTAATGAGTTGAATATTTTCATGCAAAAAGATCCAATCTTACTACCGGACAAGACTTCTGTCCATTAGCATATAATACTAGTTTAGGCGACATTTTCGCACTCGACACTCCAAGACAAATGAGCTGTTTAAAAAAATGGCCAGAAAGTGAAAAAATAGTGAAAAATTAAAGTTAATAAAAATTCCAAATTTGTTATTCTGTATTTTGTCCTTATTGAAACTGAGTACAGAACTGAAAAGATTTTTAAAATCGGTCAACTGGTTGCTGAGATATTGTCATTTGGGCTATTTAAGAAAAAAATAGTAAGTAAAGTGAAACAAATGGGGCGCGTCACGGGAAAAGGTACCGTCGGACAGTTGACGTCAATTATTGAAATGACGTCATAAAATTAATTTGACGATAATACTTATAATCCATTTTGATGGAGAATTTACATTTTATTGTCAAAATGTGTTACAAAATTACTTTTAAGTTATAAGAAAATAATAGATAGTTGTAAGTACTTTCTAAATATAGTAACAATCAATATGTTTGTACAGTCTTTAAAGTGATCAAAATCAATTAAGTAATACTCGTATGTGGCAGAATAAAACATATGGAGCTTTATTGTCCAATATTAAGTAAATCACAAGAATTTTAATTTATGTGCTTAAAATACAATTATTACTCCTTTTGTTTATTTAAATGTGCATTTCTGTTAAAAATACATGTTGAAGCATCAAATATAAGTGCTTTAGAACTTGTGGTATCAATAAAGATAAAAAATCAAAAATCATATTTTTAAGAAAGTGTGTCACATTCCTGACAACCACATAAGTGCAGTGTACTCAAAAATGTTTCACTGTCTCTAAGCCCATTCCTGTTTGTCACATTTTAACAAAACATGACTTGTTTTTATGTAAAGGATGTGGTGACAGAATATTGCAATATATGCATAATGTCAAACTCCTGACAAATTCAGCTGATATTTTTTGAAGGAAGGGAGCTGCAGACAAATATAATTTCAATAGAGGTGATAATATTATAATTATTGAATCTAGAAAAATTAAACTTTATGATACACAAAACATTTCTTTTGCACTATTAATCTTTAAAGTCCTATACATTTTTAAAGCAAAGATGTATTGATTTTCTTGAGGTATTTTATTATCAACCACGCTTGAATCAATAGGATAAATGTTGATTACATGAAGTATAATATGCTTAATTTTATCATTAGTTGATGCTTATAAATGCACATTTTACTAAAACAACACTTAAACTTGTCTGAATTCAAGCTTTTTGTAAAATGATGGTCTGAACAAATGTGATTTATAAAAGTGTCACACTTTTTTGTCATTCCTGTTATTTTTAGCCCATTATTTAAAAATATTTTTCAACGGATGGTGTTATTTTGACGAAACTTCACTAATCTTTAAAGGACATGATGAGACACCTCTGCATAGAAGGAAAATGGAAGTTACTGTTTGTTGTACATTTTTATAACAGGGAAACCCAAACCAGCCATTTTTTGAAACAGCCCAAATCATAAAACTTTTTTTCCCTTTTTCACTATAAAATAAATAAACTTAACAAACTGTAATGACATTCAAAAATAAAATCATCTAAAAGGGAAGACAGTAATTACTTTGTAAAAACATACCCTTGGATGTATAAAACCAAGACCACTTGTACTTATTTGCTTAATATATGAGAACCTGTTGGTGCAAGTGTGAGGTGAGTGCACTCTAGAACCTGGTTTAAACCCCTAGTGACAAATTGTTGTGGCACTGACCGTTCCAAGGCGGTAACCCCCACCAGACTTTGTCATAGGTTTTGAAACTGATTATTGTAAAACCATGCTCTTTTCTCCTTTCTACTTTTTGGCTGTGTGGGGAGGCTGTGTCTGCTGGATGTGGTCATTCCTAATATGCGATTTCAATTTGTATACTCCATATTTCCGAACTTTAGTTCTTTTCAAGAAAAATTCAGATTTTTTTATGACTGAAACGAAAACAACATGAACGATATATAATATGGTTGCAACTTAAATACCGTGGTTTCATTTTATTTCAAGGGGATCAACGTTTGCGAAAAAACATGTTCAGGCATAAATTCGCGCATCAGTACTATTCTCATGAAATTAGATATCTAATGGCTTAATTTCTCTAGGGTTGGATTTCGCACACTTTCAATAGGTTTAGAGCGAAATACGCGAAAATTAATCTCCCGCTAAATATAAGTATACCACAGTAATAAAACATTACGTATTTATCATGATAAAGGTTAAAAGAAGTGTGTCTAATTAGTTGTGTCCTACCTATTCACCTAGATCAAACCATCGTCTAATTAAAAATCAGTTTATCGACAAAAGAGATCTTACTTATAATTATGTTTTTAAAAGCTTTTTTTTTTTAAAGCGAGCAAACCATCAATGGAATATAGGTTAGGAAATATAACTATTTATTTGTTTTATTTATATTTTCGAATTCTCGAAGCCTTGAATCTCCGAACCTCATTAAGGGTGCTTGCATCAATTAAGTGATTAAATCTATAATTTACAGTATATTTCGTCCGTATACAATTGACCCTTGGCGTTATGATTCAATAGCCATTTATCTTTAAAGTGTAAGCAACACAAGGTATTAACCGTTTACTTTTCAGCATTTTTTGTCATATATCCGTTTGTTGTAAGGGATTGGCCGACACTACCAGGCGTTACCCCTATATTTCTTGGCAACGATCTGCATTGTCCGTTTGTTTTTCGTCATCAATCGGCATTACCCGTATATTTCTTGGCAACGATCTGCACTGTCCGTTTGTTGTTCGGCATTACCCGTTTATTTCTTGGCAACGATCTGCATTGTCCGTTTGTTGTGCGGCATCAATCGGCATTCTCCTTATATTTTAGGCATTGCATTTCTCGTATATTGATTGGATCAAACATATATATTAAGGATTTAATTTTTAAATATTATTCCAGTTGATTGGAAAGTATATTTCCCGTACATTACTAGGAACCGATGGTTATTGCCATTTAATTGTTTAGTTATCGTGAATTGAATCGAATAAATCACTCAAATACTTATGTTATCTCTAGTGTTCGGAATCGACTGGATTTTTCAGAATCGATAATCGGAGAAAATCGGCTTGGCTCAGCCGATTGATAATCGGATAATCGGAACATGTTGTTTCATTAGCTGTTCTAGTTTTTGTTATAAACAAATCAGTAGATACTGATTTAATATACGTTAAAATGGAAATAATAAAAAATAAAATGCTATAATTTTTGTTGTCCGTTATTATCATTCCGTCTTAAATATGAACCAGGTTAACAGGTTAATCTGTTTCTGTACAAGTTTAATGCTACAAACTATACTTTCTTACAGTATTTCAGGTCAGACTGTTTGACAGTCACAAAACTTGGCCCTATCTGGATCTGGATCTGAATCTGGATGTATACACCACAGGACCTTTCGGTATACGCGTGGCGGTGAGAGAGAGCGAAAGTTAGTCGCACTTTTCCAGAGCTGTTTTAAAGCTCTGCAATGATGTGCCACAGACAACCGAATCGTTTAAATTGTTCCAGTCTATTATTGTCTTTGGAAAGAATGACTGTTTGTATATTTCACAATTACACTGTATTTGTTTATAGCACTTGGAATTGTTGATTGCTGACCGTGTTACTGGGTTAGCACTGATATATTCGCTAAAAGACTTTGGTCTTATTTGTCTCTTACCACGAATAGGGACCAGATAGATATCTGCAGGCATAGCTGGCACCAGCCCCTCAGCCACCTTGAAGAAGAAGGTTAGGCGTGCCATCTTTCTTCTTTCCTGTAGTGTCGGGAGCTCAAGTTGTTCCAGCATACGAGTAATGCAGCCCGGGTCTTTGGATCTGTAATCACCTGTGATAAATCTTGCTGCTTTCCTTTGGACTTTTTCTAGTTTGTTGATGTCTCCTTGAAGGTGAGGATCCCATAAAGTAGAGCTATATTCTAGGGTTGATCTGACAAGTGACAAGTATGCGGTTTTCCAGCAGGATGTTGGGCAGTGCTTGAGATTTCTTTTCAAGAAGCCTAGAGTCGAACTGGCTTTGTTTGTTATCTTGCTGATGTGTTTGTTGAACTTAAGGTCTTCTGATAGTGTGACACCTAAATACGGGTTCTCTTGGACTTGTTGTAGAATATGGTTGTCTAATTGGTAATAGTTAGATGAGTGGTTGTTGATGCTCATGACGTAGCACTTTTTAGCATTGAGTCGCATACCCCATGTTTCCGCCCATTTCTCCAAGGCAATCAGGTCAGACTGGAGGTCAAGATGATCTTGTCTGGACTTTATGGGTCTATACATTAGACAATCATCCGCGAAGAGACGAACTGAAGATTTGACCCATTCCGGCAGGTCATTGATGTGACAGAGAGAGGCTAGAGGGCCGAGTACCGTGCCTTGTGGTACGCCTGAGTCAACGGGGACAGCCTCTGATGTCTCACCTTCAACTATTACCTTCATGGTTCTTTTGGTCAGGAAGTCTCTCAGCCAGTCATTGATGTTACCATCGATGCCATACTGCTGCATCTTGTAAAGGAGGCTTTCGTGTGGGACCGTGTCGAACGCCTTGGAGAAATCGAGGATGACTATGTCGATTTGGTCACCTTCATCGTGGATCTGGAGTAGGTGGTGTACTGTGGTTAGAAGTTGTGTTTCGCATGAGTATCCAGATCTAAAACCGTGGTTGAGCGAAGTTAGGATCTTGTTTTCTAAGTGGTCGAGAATATGTTTGCAGATAATGTGCTCGAGCATCTTGCAACTCACACAGGTTAGGGAGACAGGCCTGTAGTTCTCCGCAAGATGAGAGTCACCCTTCTTGAAAACAGGCGTGATGTTCGCGCTGAACCAGTCAGCCGGTAGTGTTCCTGTGTCCACTGAGGTCTGGAATATATGACGGAGAGCGGGAGCTAGATTTTTGGCACAATTTTTCAGTATGATGTTAGGAATGTCATCTGGTCCTCTTGCTTTGTTGATGTTAATACTGGATAATAGTTTTTCGACGCCTTTTATTGTTATTATCAGTGGTTTGAGTGGGTATTTTGGTCTTTTACTTGTTTCTGGTCGGTTGCTATTGTGCTTTGTGAACACGGACTTGAACTGGTCAACCAAGATCTGTGCTTTGTCTTTGCTGTTGTTAAAGAGCTGGCCTTTGTGTTTAAGTGGTTGTACTCCTACGTTGTCTAGTCTTCTGGATTTCACATATCGCCAAAATGGTTTAGTGTTATTTTCTTCTAGTCCCTTTTCTATGGCTGTATTTATATGTTGAATTTCGGCTTTCTTAAATTCTTTTTTGCACTCGCGTTGGTAGGTCTTAAAGTGGGTCCAGTTACCAGTCTCTTTGGTCATCTTATAGAGCCTTGCTTTCCTCTTCACCATTCTCTTAAGTTTGTGGCTGAACCAGGGCAGAGATTTCCTTTTGCTTGACATCTTTGATGGCACTTCTTTGGATATTACGTCCTCTATCTTCTTCTTGAATTGGTTCCATAGTGATTCAACAGTGTTGTCCTTGTTCTTTTGTAAGTCTAGTGCTAAGGTTTGAAGATCTTTGTTGATGTTTTCCCAGTTAGCTTTATTGAATTGATAGATTTTTCTCCTTTTCTGACGTATATAGTGTGGTAATATGTCAATGTCTGTGACAACCATAGCGTGGTCGCTGATGCCTGGGATTGATGTGGATGTTTTAACTAATGATGGATTCGAGGTGAATACTAGGTCAAGAATGTTGTTATCTCTGGTGGGTTGTTGGTGGACTTGAGTAAGGTTATGTTTGGTTGCGAAGTCAATAAGCGCTTGTTGTACCTCTCTGTCTGGTGCCCCTTTTTCTACTGTCAGTGTGTCCCAGTTGATATTTGGACAGTTAAAGTTTCCAGCGATGATGATTTGCTTGTCCTTGGTGGATTCTGTAAGCTTGTTCACTGATTCATTGAGTTTAGTGATACAATTCATGTTTCTCTGTGGCATATAGAACGAGCAAAGAAATAGACATTTATTATTTTTCAGATGTAGTTTAGACCAAACGATTTCACAATCGGTTGTAAGTTAAGGTTGGGCATCAGTCACAATGGTGTTAGAGGTTGCTATGAAGACTCCACCTCCCATTCTGTCGGATCTGTCATTCCGGTTTGCGGTGAAGTGATCTGGGAATACTTCGCTGTTCTTAATGGCATTCTTCTCCGGATCTTTGCCTGGTTTGACCCCTTTAAGCCAGGATTCAGTCCCACATATTCCATCAGGTTTGACATATTCAAGGGCTGTTTGGAATTCTGATCTATTGGTTCTAAGTCCACAGCAGTTTATGGTCAGGAGGCGAAAGTTGGCATTTTTTGTAAGACATGTTGCTGAGGATGTTTCATGGCTGTGGTAGTTTGTGTCGTATCTGAGTGTGGTCGTTTTTTTACTACTGTTGTTAGAGTTTGAACGAGGGCTACTTGTATGTATTGGACTGAAGCCTGCCGATGTAACTGACTCAAAGGTACTGTCGAGGTTTGATAATGGTGTGAAGAAATTCGAGGTGGTTAACTCGTAGCTGTTGAAAGTGAAGCTATCTACATTTATACTGTCACATTTGCAGCAATGCCAGATTACACTTGAACGGTTTAAATATGACATGTTTTTGGATATGTCCTCACAACTTTTGTGATACCAAATACTGCAGTTGTTGCAGCATACTCCCTCTTGTGTCCAGGTTACTGGGGCTTCGCAGGTACCGCAGGGGAAGACGGATGCGTTTCGAGGTCCTGGGTTTGTCTGGATATCGCCAGCTAGTAATATAAGGAGAAGTATCATACAAGGTTGTGTTTTTTCACAGTTAAGCTATGTGTGGTTCTCCCACCAATATTCATATTGCTGGCAAATGTAAAATTCCTGGGGTGGGTGTTTCTGAACATGATGGAGGTGATGGTACTGTGATTTCTCCATTGGCCATGTGGAAAATATATCAGAAAAGTTATCATACATGTGAGGAGGAATTGCAGGAAGATCGGTCTGTTTATGTTCATGGGGGCCGCCATCTTGGATAGGGGAGGCTAGTCGGTACTCGTGTATTGTTTGGTGGCTGAGGGAGGTTACCAGCTTGTTGTGCTTTTAGAATATCATACTGGCAGTGGTGGTAAGATTATAAACAACTAGCCATACAATTTCAGAGCTTACTAAACCCTACTTTTCAGTTTAAAAGTATCAAAAATCGGAACTCAAATCGAAATTGGCTTTAAAATATCATGGGTAACATAACCGTAGCGTGATATTGTGGGTGGGGTATTATTTTAATGCCTTTATTGGCATAGGATTTCCTGCAAAGCTTGCAAATGATTCTGCTCATGTCTAAATTTTCTTTAACTGAAGCTCCATCTTTCATTTTTCGGAAGTAAAAATACTTCCAGACCCGGGTAAGGAAAAATGTCTT
The DNA here is from genome assembly GCA_038501625.1 of Corbicula japonica. NCBI lineage: Eukaryota > Metazoa > Mollusca > Bivalvia > Venerida > Cyrenidae > Corbicula > Corbicula japonica. The sequence goes on along the minus strand of JAZAYU010000251.1, from coordinate 179,243 downwards.
CGTTATTGTTGCCATCCATTACTGTCTTGACGGATTACCTCCCTTCAGAAATAAACGGAAAGAAACTACCGGCAAGCTACTACCGAAAAGAGAGAAAAAATGCATCCGCCTAACCTATCGACATCGATTCTGAAAAATTCGACTCGATTGTCGCCGATGTTGAAGTTATCCGACTGATTATCGATTGTCGGCGACAATCGGGCAAACACTAGTTATCTCACATAAATATTTTAACTTTTCATGTGAGACAGCATAAGTATTTGAATAAATTATTCGCTCTTACCTCTCTTATTAATGATTAACGAACACCATGTAAACACAAAACACTAAGTAGTTGAATGAAACTGTTACCTTCCGTTCGAGTGCAGCACGGAAACAGCACAAGGAAACTCAAAGCCTTGTGAACAAACATCACTGCAGCAGGTTATCTATAAGAAATCGATTAAAAATAAATGTTGAATAGTCAAGATGTGAAAGAAAAGTTCAAAATTTAATGCAGCTACATGAAAGTTCTTCAGAAATATATCTACATGTATATCGTGATTATTGTATCTTTCAATTTCACAATATCAATTTTATAAAAGTTTTGCAACCTTCGTTTATTCAGTCTTATATTAAGCAAAAATTACTTATTAAGGCATTTAATACAATGAGGCACGCCACGGGAAAAGGTACCTTTGGGAAATTGACGTCAATCCTTGAAACGACGTCATAAAGTTGAGCAGACGACAATTATTATGCAATTCGCGGTAAAAATACCATTTTATTTTTAAAATGTTTAGCAAAATCACTGTTTTGTTATGAGAAATGAGAAAATAATAGAAATTTGAAAGTTCTTTCTAAATATAGTAACAACAAAAAATGACACAAAAATGACCCGAAGGTACCTTTACCCGTGGCGTACCTTCTATGTAAGTTGAGAAAATGGCTTTAAAAATTTAAAGTAACGTATGACAACATTTTTCCTTAAACACGAAAGAAACCCACACCGTCACGGCGACAGCGCCTAGTCATGCGATTTCGACTGAGCTACCGGGACAACACTTCATTCTTGCAAAGTAAACCAGAAAGTCACAACATGCTTTTGCGTTCTGTTGCGAAATCAGTGTCATCACGAAAGAAAATTGCAGGTCAAATACAAATAATTCCGATTGAAAGTAAAGGTAAAGGTATGGGTTTCTAGTCTGGAATTTATATTAGAAAACATTGACCACCCGACTTTACACTTTTACCCCGGATCACAATTCGCCCGATAACAGTCGGCGCGGAAGGCAGCCATGGAACATTGGCTTTTTTTCCTCATAGGTACCTATTTTATACACCTTGGTGTCGAGAAACAATGAAGGCAAGCGCTCTACCACTTCACATATGCTGCTTTCAGATAAGAATGGTCAGGTTGCCTGTCCTATTCAGTGGTGTACGCCAATTCTCTTAAACGACATACTGATACATTTTTGCGATTAACTTTTTATTGTTACAGAAGACCCATTTTCTTATTATTGATGGCCCACCACCACCCTCCCCCAAAACAACAACAGCAACAACATATCGAGTAGATCTTAACCCGGTTCTTGGCAGCGTGGACAATATTGGGATAAATTTAAATTGTACTGTGTATTGAATTGCGCTTACTGCGTGGACAGTTTTACGAATGAACATCGCTGCCCATGAATAGACTCAATCAAACCGAGTCTGGAATATTTTTATGTTTGCCTCACACACGCAAACACGCATTATCCGCACGCACATGCACGCACATACAGACATTTGTTTCCAATAAGTACTGAAATTACGCAAAATAAGCATGGTCATTTACTGTATAATTCATATTCCAAACTAATAAATTTCAATGCAAGAACATTTTTTACGTTATAATGCACTCGTTTATTAGTAATAAATGTTAAATAATTTAATAAAAAGTATCGATATACATGTTAAAGTTTCCAAGTTAAAAAAATATCTTTGCTAACATTAAGTTAATTTCATTAATTTTATCAATGTTGTTTAAAGTCTTTATTCTAAAAAAACAAAAAATTCAGAAATTTATTGTATAACATTACATAGAAAAAAAATGATATTACCACTTCAGCATCCAAATATTGTTTATTTGTTGTTGTTTTTTTTTATTTTGTAAAAACATCAAACCAGCTCTTTTATATTTTACGTTCTCGTTCCTTAAAGAGAATGAACTGTGGTGAACGGTTACCGTTATATAAATACTGAGCTCCAATAAAAACGCAACATTTTATTTTTTGGAATATTTTTGACGTAAGTAAAAGTTTTATAAATGGGCAAATACAGATGTGTTTTGAAACCATATGTAACCAATCGATTCATTAACGGTCTACTGTTGTTTTAAACTCTCCCCTACAGTTACCCCGTACAAAAGCATACAATTTTCGTTTTGGCATGTAGACATGTATGAATAAGCCCAAAACAGGTGCATTTGTTAACTTTTACTTATGGCTACACGAATCCCATCTCCAGTTATTAAGTTTTACTCTTTCAAATCTGATAATGCAAAAGCTTTCAGACAACCAGCGACATGAGGTTTTGGCATGACTCAAGCAGGGATGACTTAACGTGAAATCGCTCGTCATATGCAATTCTCACTGGCGACAAGTACTCTCTCTGTCCAACGACATCTTATTTTTTAAACGCATCTACATTTGCCAATTCATTAAACTTTTACACACACTAAAATTTTCAAAAAAAATAATGTGTTGCGTTTTCATTGGCGCTCAGTATTTATATAACGGGTCACGTTTCAGTTCATTCTCTTTAAATAACGAGAACCAAAAATATAAAAGAGTATAGTTTAATATACTGATTTGCTCCAGAAATGTACTATTGAAAAAGAAACAAGGTCTCCAAAACAGCAGATCAAATTGTAAGGTTCATAGTAAAACCATATTAATATTATGAATTATTAAATTAATATGCAAATGTCATTAACAGGTCTATCAAGAAAAAGGTGGAAATATGTGACGAGGTCATGGTCATTTGCATTTATATTATTTTGCTACCTTGTTTACCATGATAGTCAAAACGTATCGGTTCTATTAAAACTATGAATTGCATAGTCGCTCTAATAAACACTTTTTAATCAATAGACATTTATTATGTATTTGTGTGGCGGGTGGCCTATGTATAAATTATATTTTTTCATATATTAATCATATCACAATTTGATTTTATTTGAACATCGTTATCTCCACATCTCGCTGTCTATTAACCACCAAATCCTTTCTGTAATAGTGTTTTTATAAGCTGTCGTTTGATCTTTTTAACAAGTGTCAAGAGTTTCTGTTTATTCATTAATGATTGGTAAATTATAAATCAAATTATTATAGATCACCCTCGTAACAAATTAAGGCATCACTTTGTGATGAAATCAAGTATAGCCTTTAAAGTCTACTGCTCGTCTGCTAGTTCTCATAAAAATTAGCACGTGCATTTCAATATATTTCCCCATTTTATTTGTTAAGTGGTTTATATATCTCATCTTGTTGTATTGTTCAATCACCCAAAGGATACACTACATTTTTTTTTATTTTTTGCTGCTGGCGCCCTCTGGAATACTATTTTTGAAAATCCTATTGTGATCATTTCCTAACATTACGATTTGAGTTCTGACGAGTTTGAGAGTTCACTTTAAATAACAAGGTTAACTGTCAAGTATTTATTTCAATATTTTGATTGAAAGACAAAAACAACGGAATCGGCTGTACATATATATTGTAAGGCTACTCACTAACGTATATCGTTTGTTGAAACACAACAATCAAACCAGAACCACAGTTTGTAATATCAACTTACGTACCTTTCATTTACAGTACTGAAAATTATGAAATTGAGAATTTTTCCGATTCCGATCCGGTCCGCTTCCGATCGCAATGTCATCTATAAACCGATCCGATTCCATTCCCATTGCGGTCCAATTTCAATTCGATTGCACTCCAGTTTTTTTTCACTCCAAACAAAGCGCTCCGAACGACCTTTAAACAATCAAACCGATTCTTTATTACTTATAACGCGTCTCGCACTGAATTTACATTTCTGTGACATTTTGCTTATTTGCAGTACGGTTATTTGTTTAATTTGATCGTTTAAACACCGAAGAAAGTAAAATGAGCATTTTAAAGGATTGAATCGATATTTGATGGTTTTCATTCGGGTATGGAAAACAGTTCGGTTGTTTAAAGTGTGTTAAGCCCGAAGGGCTGCACGCGAACTTTAAACAATCCAACTGTTTTTCATACCCAAATGAAAACCATCAAATATCGATTCAATCCTTATATTTACACACATTAATATTCTCTTTAATGCAGAAATTATTAGAAGGATGTGTGATATTACGGCTTTTTCGAATGGCTGTTGGAACAGCAACATTGACGAAGAATTACGTCACGTTTTTCCACAGCAACTCGTGGGAACATGTGCGTGCTCGGCGACGTCACACACACGTCACATCATTGTGCAACGTCCAATAAATTGTGAATGGTTCTACTTTAGCCACGCCTTTCAAATTATTACGTCACACTGTTTACCATTAGATTCGTTAGATGAATAAGACTTCATCGTAGAAGACGAAGTTGAAGTGTAAATATAAGATATAATGACGTCTTACACAATGTATTAAGATTCTACATCGGTTTAATGTAAGCGTTTATAACATTGCAATTTTTAAATTTCAGCGTAAAATTAGACCCAATATAAGTGTCATTCATTTGAGCTGTTATGGAATCGAGCTGGTTTAGCGTAAATCCAGTCATTAAATTCTTTTAAATTAGAAATGTTTGCAACATCAAGTAGTTAATAAAGTTTTCAGCATAAATTGACGCTGTGGGAAGAAGCAAAACAATTACTAGAATATACCGTTGAAGAGATTTTATGTGTAAATGTACGCTGCAGTTTTGAAAGGATTAGTTATTATATAATAAGAATAATTTTTCCTTTCTTTTTGCGAAATTTATGTTATGTAACATAGGAGTCAAAGAGATCGTCATGTTCTTTAAAACTTGTAAAACATTGATAATAAACGAAAATCATGTTTATTTCTTTGTTTTCACCGCTGAAATCAAAAGGGTAAAAATAGTTTCACTTTTATTTCGGACAGCGTTTATGAATTTATATTTCATTCAGGATTTAATAAATGTTAAGTTAGGGTACACAAGTGTTTATTAGTATTACTAATATTTCAATCGCGAATCTCCTTACTAAATAATAATACATTCACGCCAAAATGTAGCACGTTGAATGTACATGTTCATTATTTCTTCTATTGTGTAAGGCAATTTATAACTTATTTTAGTATTAATTAACGCTTAAAGGGCACTATATTAAAACAAATAAGAACTTAATTTTAATAAAATTATGTGTGTGAATCACAAACACATCGTTTTCTATTATAAGTCTTTGATTTTTTACAAAATTATGGTTGAATTAGTTTTTTATTACTAGTTTTTGATAGCAGAAACGCAATTAAATTATTAACAAAAATCGCTTCGTTTTAATTCGTACATTTGTAAAAAGAATCGGTAGTAGCGATTCGGATTGCTACTATATATAACTGATACTATAACGAGATTCGATCAGATCCGGCCGGTCAAAACGCTCCGGTCTTTTCACTCCAAGCGATCCAAACGCTCAAAGCGATCTGATGCGGTCAAAACGCTCCGGTTATTTCACTCCAAGCGATTCAAACTTTCAAAGCGATTCGTTTCGATTCCATTCCAATTCGATTGCACTTCCATTGCGCTCCTGACAGGATCGGTTTGCGGTCCGCTTCCAATCCGATTGTCAATTTCATGATTTTCAGTGCTTTACAGATACTCAGTATTTGGAATTATACCAATGTCTTGAGATGGTTTTAATTAAGGATTGAAGCGATAATAATTTAAAAGTTTTCATTTTGGTATGGAAAACAGTTGGGTTGTTCGGGATTCACGCTTACTTTGAACAATCCAACTGTTTTTCATACCCAAATGAAATCTATCAGATATCGATTCCATTTTTACACACATATTCTCAAAAATACAGCAATGATGACAAGAATTCCTGATATTGCAGCTTTTTTCGGATGGCTCTTGAAACAGCCAAGTTGACGGCAAAGTGAATGACAGCACACTTTTAGCAGCAACTCGTGGCAAAACGTGCGTGCTCGGCCTAAAACAAATCTTCCACATATCAATTTCACTTTTGTCTTTAAAAAAGAAAAGTTAAGCCATTAATGACATGCTTTTTAGACACCACATGTTCCGGTCTCGGTAAGATCATTGAATCACATCCTTTTTTTGTTTGACAATGGCATTAGCATCTTACTTTTTATATGCTTGTTTGCTTTTGCTTCCTGCATAATTAAGTTGATGGATGGGTTGGAGCTAGATAGTTCACCAGGTTGTAGTGTTTAATGTGGCATTAGCATCTTACTTTTTATATTTTTGTTTGCTTTTGCTTCCTGCATAATTAAGTTGAAGGATGGGTTGGAGCTAGCTAGTTCACCAGGTCAAATTGAAGTGTTTAATGTGGCATTAGCATCTTACTTTTTATATTTTAGTTTGCTTTTGCTTCCTGCATAATTAAGTTGATGGATGGGTTGGAGCTAGATAGTTCACCAGGTCACATTGAAGTTGATGGATGGGTTGGAGCTAGATAGTTCACCATGTCACATTGAAGTTGATGGATGGGTTGGAGCTAGATAGTTCACCAGGTCACATTGAAGTTGATGGATGGGTTGGAGCTAGCTATTTCACCAGGTCAAATTGAAGTGTTTAATGGGCATTAGCATCTTACTTTTTATATTTTTGTTTGCTTTTGCTTCCTGCATAATTAAGTTGATGGATGGGTTGGAGCTAGATAGTTCACCAGGTCACATTGAAGTTGATGGATGGGTTGGAGCTAGATAGTTCACCAGGTCACATTGAAGTTGATGGATGCGTTGGAGCTAGCTAGTTCACCAGGTCAAATTGTAGTTCACCAGGTCAAATAGTAGTTCACCAGGTCAAATAGTAGTTCACCAGGTCACATTGAAGTGTTTGTTCTAATTAGTACCTGTAGTTGAAAAAATAAGTAATATACGAGGGATGATCCAAAATAACGTAGACTTTTGTTATAGGTTTTATATTATTCAAGATATCACAAATAAAATTACATAAGCTTTAATCGGAATATGTCCAGCATATTTTTACAAAATATCAGCAAAATAAAACATCACATGAAAAAACTATGAACAATTAAAATCATACACTAACCGCCATCCGGCGCACGTCAAATTAGATCTAATAACGTCAACGACGTTAATTCATGGGCGCAGCGTTAGCGAAGCGGCAAATGTTCTAAGTTTCTTTAAATAGACTCCGTCACCGCAGTGTGATGCCGAGGAACTCATTGATCGAACATAGAAGTGAATCATTGCTGGACAATGTCTCGCAAGGAGTTATGAGGCTATCAAAAAGCGGTCCTTTTCTCGCTTGTACCGCCGAAAAAACGACCGGGAATGCAATACCCACAATATCGCGGTTCTTTAGCAACGGGCGTGTAACTGTTTAAAAAACTCATTAAAATTGTATTTGTTAATATATAACAAGTCTTTGCATTGAGGACATCCGTCTGTGTAGCTGTTTATTCAAGTGTAATTAAAATTATAAATAACTTTTTTTTATTCTTTTTTGATAATTTATGACTTTGTAGTGATCCAAATACCAAACAAAAATATTTTTTTTTGAAAAACATATTTGTAGATTAATTAACACACCTTTAAAATGTCATTTGTTCGGCAATATCCATTGCACGGTACCTCATCCAGTCTAGAATAGTTCGAAAAGCGCCACAATAGTTAGACATTAGTCCTCTTCGATTGCCTCTCGGCTTGACGTCGCTGCCGTAACGCCGATTGTTTTCTTTTTTCCTTACCTCTGGCCTATTTAATGGCTTTTTTGACCGTATAAAAAACACTGGTACCACTTTAAAACTACAGCTCGGCTTAAGGAAGTTTTCATTTGCGTCTGCTAGATTATTATAGCTTTTCATGAGGTGATTTTCAAAGACCATGGCAGAATTTTATAATAGCGCGTATATCCGGGCGATCTGACGGCGACATTTCTGACGTTTTAACGTTGGTGATAGCTCTATTAAATATTGACTATTTTTAAAACGCATAGTCAGAATGACGCAAAATTCCGGCATGACATCAATTGTATTTTGTGTTTTGACGTTGCGAAGTTTGGCTCTTTTTGCACTAGTAGTTTTGTTTTTATTGACAGGTATATGCTTTATAAAGTACAATGGCAACGGCGTGCGCCGCCTACGTGTTACCATGGTTATTCAAATAAGCGACGTGCTTTTGAAATCGATTAAATATATAAATATTTTAGCTCAGTTTGTTACGGTTGTGTTCTGATTTAATTTATATATAATTTATTGCGAACGTGTTTCAAATTAAGATGCTATGACAAAAGTCTACGTTATTTTAGATCATCCCTCGTATGCATATTGGGAATCGCCACACACAAAACACAGCCTCCCCACGCAGCGAAAAAGAAGAGAGGAAGAGAGAGCGAGAGAACATGTTTGTTGTAAGAATGTCAATTCAAATAGGACGCAACAAACAGCTAAACAAAAAGAGAACATTTGGGGATACCGCCTTGGAACGGTCAGTGGCAAAACAAATTGTGTGAGGTAAGTGAACCCTCGAAAATGGGAACAACTTAAGATGGTAAATTGTTTTGCTACAGACAGTTCCAATGCGTTCATGCCTTAGATTCCTATGCCGTATAAGGTGGGTGGACACATTACATGTACCCGCCCATTTCTGACGTCAAATATTAAATATTGTCTACATTTGGTCAGAATAATGAGTGAGGTTCCCTCTATTGAAATATGCAAACTATTTCAAATTTGTCATTTTGATAATCAAAACATTTAAAGCTTAACTACGGCTGTCTGAAGTTGCTTATTTTAATGTAATTGGAGGGAGCCATTTTGAATGGTGACTAATGACATCATCAGCTAATGGCAACATCAACAAATACTTAATTAATAGGAAATATCAATATAAGTTTTAGTTTGTCATGTAACTCTATATAGGCGATTTTATGATATTCGTGTGTTTTTGCAAACAACATTGTTGAGTTGATGGGTGGGTTGGAGTTATTTCACCAAGACAACTTGTAGTGTGGCGATTCCTTATATACATATTTCACTTTTTTCGTTTTTCTAGATGCGCGCTTATGAAAATGGGCGTATTTAAACCCCTAAGAAACTTCACCCGGTATTCTTGCCATAATAGAGGAATATAATTTGACACATTAATGCCCTCGAAAAAACTAGCACAGGTATGTCATTTATGGCTTTCCACGAAAATTCGTTCTCGAGATATTTAATGATGAATAGTATTTCGAAAACATATCGGAACAACTTGAATTAAATGCTAAAATTTCATTTCAATTTTGATCCATCATGCATTAATTTATTAATTTCGCCGTATTTGGTAGATGAAAATAATTAGGTACTTTAACTCGCAAAGATGTTGCTGTTGCTGTTAAAAATCGGCGATAAAAACATTTTATCTACTGATAAATCTCAGTTGTTTTCATGACAGGTCTCTCTTTCTTGAAGAGAATCATAAATATAACGTTGTTGTTAACTGGCCTCGAATGGCAATAATGTTATATTATAAATATACTGAATTTAAATCTTTGTTTTGTGTTGTTTATTTTGTGTATTTCGATGAATATAAAATTGTTGGTAATTGTTAGGTCTAGCTAATTTTGTTTACTAATCTTTCGTTATGTATGTAATAGATTAAAAGGAAAGTTTGAAATCCAGCGAACACGACAAATGTGAAAATTTTGCATAAAAACAAACAAAAAAACGATTTTTAAATTTATGTGGGCACAATTTTAACGAACTTCATTTTGTCTTTTTTTACCGACGACGATGCAATGGCGAATATAGACGCATGTTACGTTGTACAAATGTCGGCGAAGTACGCATGCGTGTATAAAAATAAGGTAAACTCACACTTTTCCAGATTGTATTAAGTATAATTTAAATATAAAGAAATTAAATTTTTGTGATAACATGAGATTTTTTATCCTGCAGAAATATGGACCTATACGTACATGCATATAACATAGTTATCATGGGACGAAAGTTTTATATGCAAAGTTACATAATAATCATGTAGGAAAAGTTTTATTGGCAAAGTTACATAATCATTATGAGAAGAAAGTTTTATAGGCAAAGTGACATAATAATCACGAGAGAAAGTTTTAAAGGCAAAGTTACATAATAACCATGATAAAACAGTTTTATAAAACAATGTAACATCATAATCATGAGAGAAAAGTTTTATTGACAATGTAACATAATTATCATGAGAGAAAAAAATTATAGATAATGTAACATAATAATCATGCGAGAAAAGATGTATAGGCAGTTTCATAATCATCATGAGAAAAAGTTGTGTAGGCAAAGTAACATAATCATCATGAGAGAAAAGTTTTATAGACAAAGTTACAAAATAATCATGGGAGAAAAGTTTTATAGGCAAATTTTTAAAATAATCATGAAAGAAAGGTTTAATAGACAAAGTTACCTACTTATCATGCGAAAAATGTTGTTTAGGCAAAGTTACATTATAATCATGAACGAAAGGTTTAATAGACAAAGTTACCTACTTATCATGCGAGAAAAGGTGTATAGGCAATGTAACTTAATTATCATGCGAGAAAAGGTGTATAGGCAATGTAACTTAATTATCATAAGAGAAAAGGTGTATAGGCAATGTAACTTAATTATCATAAGAGAAAAGGTGTATAGGCAATGTAACTTAATTATCATAAGAGAAAAGGTGTATAGGCAATGTAACTTAATTATCATAAGAGAATAGGTGTATAGGCAATGTAACTTAATTATCATAAGAGAAAAGGTGTATAGGCAATGTAACTTAATTATCATAAGAGAAAAGGTGTATAGGCAATGTAACTTAATTATCATAAGAGAAAAGGTGTATAGGCAATGTAACTTAATTATCATAAGAGAAAAGGTGTATAGGCAATGTAACTTAATTATCATAAGAGAAAAGGTGTATAGGCAATGTAACTTAATTATCATAAGAGAAAAGGTGTATAGGCAATGTAACTTAATTATCATAAGAGAAAAGGTGTATAGGCAATGTAACTTAATTATCATAAGAGAAAAGGTGTATAGGCAATGTAACTTAATTATCATAAGAGAAAAGGTGTATAGGCAATGTAACATTAAAATCATGATATAAAAGATTGATAGGCAATGTAATATACTCACATTTGATGAGATGAAAGTTTTGTAGGCCGTGTAACGTAACTATCATGAGAGAAAAGCTTTGTAGGCAGTGTTACATAATTAATATGAGAGAAAAGTTTTATATAAAAATGTTGTAATAATCAAGGTGTTCGCCTTTAACATGAGATATTCCGGTATTTCTCAAAAGCATAAATGTACTTAGTTAAAATGCCGTTTAATATTGTTGAACATGACATAAAGTTCATCTGCTGACATACGAGTTCAACATGTCGACAGCTTAAATCACATTGCCTGAAAATGAAAATTAATCCTTGATAAGAAAACGACAACTCATAATTACAGAGAAATCAGAGACACAAAACTTAATACAATTTAATTAATTCCAAATTAATTAGGTATTGTTTCAATTTAATTAAATAAATAATAATTAATTTAATGTCAATTAATTATTAATTAAAATAATAATATTTTATATTATAAATATGGAAACAATTATATTTATTATACTTTAGAGTTTACAAGTAAACTTGATTTTAGCAGCACTTATAATGTATTCCTTGATCAAGAGACTGCTTAATACCGTGAGATTTAAATCATTTTACAAATTAAATGTGTGTTCCTGCTTTCAACAAGTACTCTTTTAATACAGGTATTTACTGATATTTGCTACAGTAATAAAATTTATAATAATATATCATTATTTTGTTTTAAAAGAAAAGAACATTTTGAAAAAAACTACCACGATACTTGTCTGCTTCTTAATATTTCGTCGTAAAACAGGATGTATTTAGTAATAGATGAAAAGGGAACTGTAAAAGCCATCGTACACAAATATGAAAATATTGCAGGCTCGGTTTGTTTGAGCCTGTTCATGGGAAGTAATGGAAATGCATATAACTGCCCACGCCGCCTAGTCCCGGGTTGAGGGCAACTCAATATTTACACCAATTAACAATACAATTTGGATCATAACAAAGGATGGTGTGCATATTGCGGTGGACGCGAAAACTGCAATGCGATATTTTCATATCAGTACAATTCCATGTTTAGCGTCGTATGGTCCCCAAATAAAAGAATGGGTTTGCCGAAAAATAAATTGGCGGAACTAACAGAATAGAATTTTGAAAGGGGATCTTATAATATCAATCCTGCATATCACAGACAACGCCAAAGGCAAAATTAAAAAACAAAACTAAAAAAAAACAGGATATAATTGGGAAGTAATTGATAACAGCACTGTGTAAAATAAAGTAAATAAATAAATTAAATAGCTTTTTAATACATTATTATCTTTTGAATATTAATTACTCATTTTTAATAAGACCCTTAAATAAACCTCTTGTTCGAAATATAGAAATGATTTTCAAACCGCATTCAGTAGATGGTCTCCTCTTGACTAACACAACCATGAGTGTCCCAAGTAAAGCAGATGCTATCGAAACATGAATGCCGAATAATATGAGTAACATTTCCCATCCGTGTATGTTATCATATACTTCGACCACAGAATCTAAAATAAATAGAGGATCTTTGTTTTTACGAGTGTAAAATAGAAATATATTTTATCGAGTGAGCACCGAAATCCGTATCTTCACGAGTGGCAAAGCAACGAGTAATACTAGATCTACATAATTCCGGAGTTAACGGGAGGTATATATTTCTATCTTTCACTGGTAAAACACATTTCCGTTTCATTTTATGCCTTTTATGAACGATTTCCTAGAATTCGACAAAAAAGTGCTTACAGTTGGCTCTAAAAGCGATTGTTTATGACGTTACGTCATGACGTCATACACCCACACTTGAACCCGTTCTCTATCTATTATTTTTTGCCGAGTATTTGGAGTTATTGGAGACTTTGTCACACATTTTGACAGCATAGTGTTATTTAAACCTCACATTGTTTAATAAAAAGTGTCTTCATACATTGTATGAAACATTTGGCCTGTGGCTAAGGCATTTACGCGTAATATACATTTTCTAATTGTTTTTATGTCATCAGCAAAACAAATAAGATAGGTTATTTGTTCTGAAATGCCACAAAAATGTAAAATATGCATATCAGGAATTGCCACATTTAAAAAACACAGCCTCCCCTCACAGCAAATAAGTAGAGAGGAAGAGCGAGCTTATAATTATTATTATAATAATAAATAAAAAATGAAAAATGCATATCAGGAATCGCCATCCTCAGAAAACACAGCCTGTTTACGCAGACAAACATAAGAGATAAAAAAGAGAGCGTGGATAAATAATAATATCAATTTTAAATGAGAAATCACAAACAATTTACAAAAAAACTTAGATTTACCTCCTTGAAACGGTCCGTGACTAAACAATTTGACATTTAACACAGGTTTTAGTGTGCATCAAACTCACACTTGTCCCATCAGGTTCTCAAATGAACAAACACGTGCAAATTGTCTTGGTGAAATAAAACTCCAACCCACCCGTCAATTCTATTATGTTGCAAGCAAAAGCACAAATAAAAATAAAAATATAATAAGCTAATAGAATAGGGTATCACCTCCGATGAACCTTGTTACCAAGATCAGGATGACGGTAATTAGTACTCCAATTATGAAATATACCAAGGGCACCCAGAATTCTAACATTTCTTGACGTAGCATTGAGCATTTACTCCGACCTAAGTGAAAATTTAAAAGTAGAAATTAGGTTTTTATACATTCATACAATAAACTAAAAGTATACTGAGCCAAAATGAAAACTTGACAATTATTAACATAGAAACCTCCTGTTTCATTAATAGTGGTGGTAAATGCTAAAATATCTGGAGGAATTTGATCACCAATATGTTTATTTTGGAAGTTTTGGAATCTGTCGGTTTAAAAATGAAATAAAGAAAAAAAAATCATATGTGGTGTTGACAAATTAAGAGTTGGATTTTGTGTTTGTTTTTTAATTAAAAAGGAAGTAATTGGCAAAATGGGATATTTAAGTAACTTTATATTTTTTTAATTCAGTGAACTTTGATGATTGTGCTTTCCTTCTGTATATGCCATAATCTTCTTAAGGTAGTTTAACTGTAATGCTTTCCCGCGCATAAATTTGCGACGTCGTCAAACATCGGCTCGCTTTCGGTGACTTCCGACGCCGATAGTAGCCGAAGCAACATCGATTATTGTCGACTGTTAGTGACAGTTAACCGAGTATTCACGACATTCGAGAAAAAAGCGCGGGAAATAATTACAGTTAGACTACCTTAACTTGACAGTTAAAAATTCTGTATAAGACATTTTTACTTTATCATTTATTTAACGCATCATTTTTTAGGAAAGAGTAGATAACTTTGACCACTGTGAAAAAACAACATCTTCTTGTTTTATCGAATGTCTAGATATACAAAAATACCACAAATGATATGAATGATAAGATAAAGCATTAATAAACAAAATATTTGACTTTGAAAATGGTAAGTTTCCGTTATGACTCGGGATATTTAACAGGTAAAAAATGTTTCACCAACGCTTTTTACATCTTGGACCGAGACAGTTGCTTGTGACATAAACAGTAACAAACCTTTTGTTAAGTGAAATTAGTCAATTTTAACTGCTTAATGTCTTTTTAATAATTATATTTTATTCATGAAGTACCTGCTTTCTTCGGGCACTCATTCGAGGCCACCTTGTTCTGGAAAAAGCGGATAGTTCTTCCCTTGTCCAGTTTGCGAACTGTGAAAAAATGGTAAGACAAGCGTATTATTGCAAATAGCAAGTTAGTTGTATGTGTATTATATGCGATAGTCAAAACATGTAAGCCCGGGTTGTTCTACGATGTTTAAAAACCAAAGTGGCTATCAAGAATCTGTCAGAACTTGTATAATTTGTCTATTGAGAAATTATATCGCCTATGGGCCGAACCCTCAACCCCTAACCCGAACCTTCTGTAGATAGTGCGCAGCCATGTATATCTAAGTACAGTACCGACTGAGCTAGCTGGGACAACCCCAAAGAGGTTAAGCGGATACACCTAAATCATCTTTACATGACATCGATAACCGGTTAATTATTTATAACAAACGGTCTTATAGTAAGGAGCCTGCACAAATAGCAATACAGTGAGAATTTCTATAATTTCTAACTTCAATATACTTACGGTATATTAAAACGATGTCTATCACGATATACTTACGGCATATTAAAACGATGACTGTCACGATAGACTAACGGTATATTATAACGATGACTATCAAGATATACTTCGGTATATTTTAACGATGACTATCACGATATACTAACGGAATATTATAACGATGACTATCACGATATACTTACGGTATATTATAACGATGACTGTCACGACAGACTAACGGTATATTATAACGATGACTATCAAGATATACTTACGGTATATTATAACGATGACTGTCACGATATACTAACGGAATATTATAACGATGACTATCAAGATATACTTACGGTATATTATAACGATGACTGTCACGATATACTAACGGTATATTATAACGATGTCTATCACGATATACTAAAGGTATATTATAACGATGTCTGTCACGATATACTAACGATATATCAACACAATGACTGTCACGATATACTAACGGTATATTAAAACGATGAGTGTCACGATATACTAACGGTATATTATAACGATGACTGTCACGATATACTAACGGTATATTATAACGATGACTGTCACGATATAATTACGGTATATTATAACAATGACTGTCACGATATACTTACGGTACATCATACCGATGACCGTCACAATATATTACGGTATCTTACAACGTAGACTGTCACGATATACTGACAGGTATATAATTATGATGGCTGTCACGATGTACTTACGGTAAATTATAACGATGACTGACACGATATTGAGAAATATCAGGGCGGCAATTAGTGCTGCATATTTGTAACTATCCCAGCCTTTGTCTGAAACAGTAACAGTAAAGAAGTATCAAAACAAACAGTTTGTTTTCATGTTTAATCTTTAAAAAAATAGTTAATCAATTTCTTAATAGCTATTCATGTCATTAAAACACGTTTATATTGGACAAAGCTAGAAAAATTAAAACATTGTGTGCAAAGAGTAATTTAATAACTGACCACTAGCTCTCAAATTGAAAACTAGTTATATGAATCGTATTTGGGGCGCTCCACGGGTAAAGGTAAATCCGGGCATTTGACGTTAATTCTTGAAATTACGTCATTAAGTTGAGCAGACGACACAACTTACATGTATTATGCATTTCGCGTTAAAATGAAATTATGTTGTCAAAATGTTTTGCAAAATTACCAATATTTTATAAGAAAATAAAAGATAATTGAAAGATCTTTCCAAATATAGTAACAACTAAAATGTCTAGAATAGGACCGAATTCATTATTTCCCGTGACGCGCCCCATTTTATAAAAAATGAAAAATGGAACTTTCAAAGCCATCGAACATAAATACATCTATCTCATAACATAAGTTTCTTGTTCGAAGGTCATGTAAGTTAAAACGAGACGTCGTTTGTCAAAACAAATTGTTAAATGAAAAGTTATTCTATCGTTGTTGGTATAAATATAAAGAATCACAAGGTCGAACACATAAAAGAGAATGTATTGCATTTATTTCTTAATCGTGACATCTGTACATATGAGATAATGTTTTTTACGCTTTAATCATTTTATTTACAAAAAGCTGTCAGCAAAGATTATCATAAACTTTCAAAAAGACGATGCATATTCATATCAGAAAATGACACTTACAGAAAAGTACCAAAAAGTGAAAGTTTAATTTTTGCGCATCCTTGCTTTAAATGGCGTTCAAATCAGGACAAAAATAAAAGTTTAACACTCACCGATGTCGCAGTTTGTTCCAGTCGGATCACACTCTTTGATATCTACAGAGCAACATAAGATATACAAACTTCATAGATAAGGTTTAACAATTAATGAATAGTGGACATTGAAAGCCACTGCACACTACAAATATGAAAATATTACACATGTTGCAGGCTCGGTTTGACTGAACCTCTTCATGGGTAGTAATGAGTTACTGCGCACAACAGGAACCATAACATTTTGTTCATACAAAAAAGGCAATGTTAAGACATTATCAATAACGCACCTGACCTTGTACTTTGATTAGCATAAACTAACGAATGATGTCAACTAACCGTTTAATCTTTTTATTTTTATGCAAATCCTTGCCTAAATAAGAATTGAAATCGTTTACAACAAGTAAATGTGTTATTGTATTACTCACCAATGGCGGATTGCTTTCCAGTGAAGCCAGGTTGGTAAGTACAGGTGTACTCATTTTGCCCATTTATGCAAAATGCGCCGTCCTCACATGGATTCGAAGAACACTCATCGATATCTAAAGAGAAAACATAATGGCGTATATAAAACATTATAGATAAAGTTTGACAATAGATGAAAAACGAACATTGAAAGACACTGAATACGACAAAAGTTTACAAGTTTGCAAATATTGCAAGCTCTGTTTGATTTAACCCTTTCATGGATAATATTGATCATCTTAAAATTCTGACCATATTGACTGACAATAGATGGCGTGAGTTTTACTTTTAGTCACAAGATGGCCGCTATATAGGTCATGTAACGTAATGTTTGTTTGGGGTTAAACCGATGCCAATATTACTTAGCCCGTTCATGGACAGTAATGATCACCTTAAAAATATGATTGATGTGAATATACCTTTAGATCTTTTATTTTGACATTAAAAAATGCCCCAATTAGCGTGCAAATCGCTAACAACAAATAAATATATATTAAGTGTATCACTCACTAAAGTCGCAGTCCGTTCCAGTCCAGCCTGGTTGACAAGTACATGTGTACTCGTTTTGCCCATTTATGCAAGCTGTACCGTTCTTACATGGATTCGAATCGCACTCATCAATATCTGGAGAAAAGCGGAATATAAAAATACTTAATAGAAAAAGTTATTATTTTTTATTTTAGAGGTGAATTTTGCACCTATCTACGACGCACTGGAACAGGTGCGTTCGATGAAAATAAGACATAATTTATTATTGCGCGTGTTTATAAATGGCTGTAAAATGTTAAATAGCTATTAGTGATGGTATTTTATGACAGATTTCCGTTTGGTGAAAAAAAAGAAATATCGAATTGTTGCGTATTCTCAATAAATGAATATCTTTAAAATGTTTAATAAATATTCGTAATGTTATAAACAATTTCGACCCCAATATTATGTTTCTAAATACTACATAACAGTTTTTTTTTTCTGCTCACATTTATATAGATACTGTGGGGGGAAGTGTGAGGTTCGAATCTGGTTGAAACCTCCAGTGACTAATTGTTTCGCCACAGACCGTTTCAAGGCGGTAACCTGTCGGATTCACACTTTCGTTAATTGTTTGTGGCGTCTATTTTGAAACTTTTAATTGCATGTCCATACACATTTTCTCCTCTACATTTTTGCTGTGTAGGAAGGCTATGTCTACTGGATGTGATCTTTTCTGATATGCATATTCATCTATTTTGTATTTTACTTTTACGTCAATCCTTTATTAGCGAGCATTAAAATGAGTGGCTGAATAAAATATATTACTATATTACTTACCGATGTCGCAGTCCATTCCAGTCCAGCCAGGTTGACAAGTACATGTGTACTCAATTTGCACATTTATGCAAGCTGCACCATTCTGACATGGATTCGAAGCACACTCGTCGATATCTGGAGAGAAACGGCATATATACATTATTTATAGATAATGATATTGCCTCTAGCTGGGAGCGAACCCGCACCGTCACGGCGAAAGCGCCTAGCCCTGCAATTCCTGCGACGCAACCAATTTAGCTATTTATAGATAAGGTTTAGCAATAGACGAAAATATTTAACATGTTTAACGCCACTGAACACGACGAATTTGACAATAGAGCACAAGTTGCTAGCTCCTCTGATTTAGACTGTTCATGAGAAATAATAAAGTCCATTACTTTCCAGAAAGTGTAGTGCAACTCATTATTAACACTAAACAAAAATGGTTATTCATATGAAACGCAATGCTACTTCACATTTCTATGACTTATTGGAAAATGTGCTTTCCATCAGGTCAAATTAAGGATTGATGTTAATTTACCTTTTGGTATTTTATAATATGTAAGTATTTGCCTTATCGAGCGATAAATTCGCTCGCAACAAATAAACGTATAATTGTAGTGTATGCTTGTTATAAAAAAAGATCGGATGTACAACATTAAAATATTATAGAGATACAAGGCTGTTCGATAAATTCGAGGAATTTTGCTGTAACTCTTTTTTTTTCTTCTTATTTTTACTGTTGTTTTGTATTAACGTTATACGTATACATTGTGTAAATATCAAAGAACGTTTTTAGTAAACGCCCAAAATACTAGTCACCATAGTAACCCATGTCTTGCTTGTTGCCGGGCTACATTTTTCTTCATAAATAGTCTTTAATTTTTAAAGCAAAACATCAATTTATGAATTTAAAAAAAATGGCGCGAACTTAGCAGACGTTCATGTAACGCCATGATGTCGTTTTCGTGAAAAGTCGGTGTCATTACAGTTATCGTTACGGAAACATTGTCCTTTAAGTCTCTCTGGTACCAAGCATAATTTCGTCGCTATGACGTCTTCAAAAGACGACGAATTACGTGTAGTTGTAAAGTTGCGTGTTAAGCTTGGAAACTCGCCAAAGGATACTATAGTTATGATTTAAGAGTCAGCTACTACAGATTCTTGCAGCAGATCGTTGTATACAAGAGTCATGAACGGGTTTTGAAAAGAAGAACTTCACTATAGACGATGCACGCCAAGAACAACCAACAATGGTAATGACGTCGACATTGGACGCTGTTCGTGATATGTTAATTTACGATCGGCGCGTTTTGGTGAAATGCGCTGTCAAACTTATAAAAACGCAATTTTTTTAATATTATATAGCAAACTAAACATAAAGGTGTATTATTAATATTATTATTATTACTATTTGCAAATACCGTTTTCCATATATCATATACCTGTTCTCAGGTGTTACGCCGAGACCTTCTTTACTCGATTGCTAGGAAACGACCAGAGTTGGATTTGTGCGATGTTGCGTTCCACCAAGACAACGCTCCCGCGCATCGCACTGCATCTACCATGCGTGGCATTAGGCTGCTGGGATTTGAAGTGTTAGAGCATCCGCCAGAATCTCCTGATCTCGCTGCTATGGACTTCCGGGTGTTCCCGGTAATCAAAGCCTGTCTTCGCGGAAGAAAATTCGACAGTGTTCAGGAGTTACGCCGCGCCACCAGGGATGCGATTTGATCATTTGCACATGACTGGTACAAATAGCTATGCTTAATAAGTGGGCGTAGAGCCATCAGCAATGTGTAAGCATTAGCGACAATTACATTGAGAAAGTGCAACGCTCACTTGACTTAATAATGACGTTGACCTTGATTCACATTTGAAGCCCGGCAATGTATGCTTCATGGTGTTAGTAAAATGTATGTAAAAGTTTATGTATTGATGTATTTTATTGAAAATTACAGAGTCCGATGCAAAGGTGTTGTTTGATATCTTGTGAAAAAATCTTTTGAATCGGTTATTTTTTCAGCATTTTTACAATACAATTCTAGGAATATATCGAATACCCCTCGTATAGACTCTACTGGTCTATTACGTTTTCTTAAAATGCTACATAATAGTTCGAGTCCTTTTCAGTTTACGAACGATGCATATATTGATGGTAACAAATTAATGTATTGCTGTATCACTCACCGATGTCACAGTCCGTTCCAGTCCAGCCAGGTTGACAGGTACATGTGTAGTCTTTTTGCCCATTTATGCAAGCAGTACCGGTCTTACATGGATTCGAATCACACTCATTGATATCTGGAGAAAAAAAAACACCGAAAGATAACGATTAACATACGTCATTGAAACAGGTTTGACAAGTTAGTATTGCTAGATAACACATATGTAATAACATAAATAATGGCTGTAATACCTTTAATAATGATTCAGTGATGTTATAAGAAATTTAGATTTAAAATTAATATGTTTTTTCGAAATGTAACATAAGAGTCGTTGTCTGCCCATTTAAACCAAATTGTTTTGCCACTGACCGTTTCAAAACGGATTCTTACTTTCGTTAATTAATTGAGGCTTCTATTTTGAATCTAACCATTGCATATCCTTTTACCCGTCCCCTCTATACTACTCAATATTTAATAAGGATCATTTATAAGATTTCGTTTTTTCTCACATAAGTTTGAAACGCTAAACTATTTATTGTGATTCTGAAAATTCGTTTATTTGACATTAGCTTTGTGCTAGGTATGTCGTTAGAATAATCTAAATGTATGGAAAAACACTTACCTTGTGTTTACGATCTTTAATAAATAAAATGTGATCCCTATTAAAATTTTAGTAGAATATATTACTCACCGATGTCGCAGTCCGTTCCAGTCCAGCCAGGTTTACAAGTACAAGTGTACTCGGTTTGTCCATCCATGCAAGATGCCCCATTCTGACATGGACTCGAAGCACACTCATCGATATCTGGAGAGAAACGGCAGATTTACAAGTTTGACAAGTACATTTGTACTCGATTAGTCCATTCTGACATGGACTGGAATTACACTCACTGATATCTGAAGAACAATGAAAGCTAAACATTACTTCATAGAAAAAGTTTGACAAGTTAATGTTACAACTCGGCAACCCTAAGGGTTCTCTTTTTCGTAAATTGTTTGTGGCGTTTTATTTAAATTGGCATACAGTCGAACTTTGATGGCACGAACACTGTATGCTCGAACACCACCCTTCTCTCGAACAGTTCGTCCGGTCCAGAACTATAACTCTACATGTTCTATATTCATTTGTTCTACCTCTGATGGCTCGAACTACCTATAACTCGAACAGTCGAACACAAATCAACGTCCCGACAGTTAGTTTTCAATGTTTTAGACACTGCTTGGTTCGAACAGACAATTATCGGTAATCATTAATAGTGCGAACGAAAGTGCGAAAATGTCTCGCCAAATTACGCGAGCTCTTTACAACGCAACAGTTGGAATATTTGTTAGGTGAAAATTAAGACATATTGAATTGTTGCGTGTTTACACAAATGAATAGCTGTAAAATTATTAATAAATATTATTGAGGTAATAGGAAATTTAGACTTTATATTATTTTTCATTGAAGTGCTATACAAGAATTGATGTCGGCTCACATTTATGTGATTCATATGAGAACCTATTAGGGCAAGTGTGAGGTTCAAATCTCGTTTAACCTCAAGTGGCAAATTATTTTACCACTGAACGTTCCAAGACTGTAACCCCTAGGATTCTAACTTGCTTTTATTTTTTGTAGCGTATATTGTAAAACTGATCATTGTATGTCCATATACGTTTCTCCTCTCTACATTTTCTCCGTGTGGGCAGGCTTTGTCTACTGGATGTGGTAATTCCTGATATGCATATTTCTGTTTTTTTTGTAGTTTACTTTGCGTCAATCCTTTTATTAGTTGGCGTTAAAATGAGTTGGTTCAATAAATATATTACCATAATACTCACCGATGTCGCAGTCCGTTCCGGTCCAGCCAGGTTGACAAGTACATGTGTACTCGTTTTGTCCGTCTATGCAAGCTGCATCATTCATACATGGACTTGAATCACACTCATTGATATCTGAAGAACAATGAAAGATATATATTACTTCATAAAAAAGTTTGACAAGTAAATATTAAAAAAAAACTCAGTTGTCCCGGTTAGCTCAATTGGTTGCGTCGCAGGAATTGCAGGGCTAGGCGCTGTCGCCGTGACGGTGCGGGTTCGCTCCCAGCTAGAGGCATTATCATTAATACGCCAACTTTTTACGACGCACTGGAACAGGTGTGTTCGGTAAAGAAAAAGACATATTGACTTATTGCGTATTCATCATAAATGAATATCTGTTAAAATGTTTAATAAATATCCGTAATATAAGAAATTTCGACACAATATTATGTTTCATTAAAGTGCTATATAAGAGTACATGTCAGCTGACATTGTTGTGGTTCAGATGAGAACCTATTGGGACAAGTGTGAGGTTCAAATCTCGTTTAAACCTCCAGTGGCAAATTATTTTGCCGGTGAACGTTCGAGACTATAACCCTTAAGGATTCTCACTTGCTTTAATTGTTTTGAATTTTGAAACTGCTCATTGTTTGTCATTCCATTTTTCTGGATATGGTCGTTACTGATATGCATATTTCTTTTTTTGTATTTTACTTCTACGTCATTCCTTCATAAACGAGCGTTAAAATCAGAGGCTCCATAAAATATATTACGATATCACTCACCGACGTCGCAGTTCGTTCCAGTCCAGCCAGGTTGACAAGTACATGTGTACTCGTTTTGCCCATTTATGCAAGCTGCATCATTCTTACATGGTTTCGGAGCACACTCGTCGATATCTGATGAGAAACGGGAGATATACATAATTTATAGATAAGGTTTGAACATCAAACGCCACTGAACACGAATAATATGACAATAGTGTACATTTTGCTGGCTCGGTTTGATTGAGCCTATCCATGCGAAGTAATAAAATACATAATATTGCCCAGAAAGGCTAGCACCGGGTAGAGCGCAATTCAGTATTGACAGTAAACATAGCCTAACAGTTTGATCCATTCGAACAAAAACGCAATGTTACGTCACATTTCTGTGACTTATTGGAACGTGTGCTTCCGATCAGCTGAAAATAAAGAATAATGTCTCATTACTTTTCGATCTTTTATTTATAAGGCAATACTTGCCCTAATGAGCGTTAAAATTGATGAAAAGAAATAAATAAATTACATTATCACTCACCGACGTCGCAGTCCGTTCCAGTCCAGCCCGGTTGACAAGTACATGTGTACTCGTTTTGCCCATTTATGCAAGGTGCACCATTCTGACATGGATTCAAATCACACTCGTCGATATCTAGAGAGAACCGCAAGATATACACAATTCATAGACTAGGTTTAACACAAGATGGAAAGGGAATATTGGAAGGCACTGCAAATGGGCAAATATGAGAATATTGCACATGTTGTAGGCTCGGTTTGATTGAGACTGGTCAAGAGCAATAATTAACGGTAAACGTAAACGTTTACTCCGTGCGAAAGGAATGCAATAATACTTCACATATCTAAAATGCACAAGAAAATGTGCATTTTATCAACTCAAGCCAAAGAATTATATAAATTTATATTTTGATTTTTCTTTTACGTAAGTCTTATCCCTAAAAAGCGTTTAAATTGCTCGCAACACATAAATGTATAATTCAATTTGTTTCACTCACCGACGTCGCAGTTTGTTCCAGTCCAGCCGGGCTGACAAGTACAGGTGTACTCGTTTTGCCCATTTATGCAAGCTGCACCGTTCTTACATGGATTCGAAGCATACTCATTGATATCTGCAAAAAAGGAAAATAAACATATTTCATATACATGTTTATGTTGTTACAAATCAAATAGGCACGATTGTGTCCCAATATCTGTAACCCATGGAAAAATATAGGATTGGTGAATTATAAAACATATAATAAATCAGACACCGATGTTGCAGTTTGTTTCAGTGCGGCCAGGCTCACAACTACATACGTACATGTATTGGCCATTTATGCAAGCTGCGCCGTTCTTACATGCATTCGAAGCAAACTATAACAAATAATATCTGCATAAAAAAGTGAAATATACATATCAGGAATCGCCACACCCACAAAACACAGCCTCCTCACGCAGCGAAAAGGAAGATAGTTCATGTTTGTTATAAGTTATGTAAATTCAAATAAAAAGCCACAAACAAGTAACGAAAAAAGAGAACACTTGGGGTTACCGACTTGGAATGATCAGCAGCAAATCAAATTGCCACTGGGGGTTTAAACCAGATTCTAGGGTGCACCAACCTCACAGTTGCCCCAACAGGTTCACATACCACAAAGCAAGTACAAGCTGTCTTGGTGAAATAACTCCAACCATCCCATAAGCTCAACAATGTTGCATGCAAAAGCACACACATATAAAAACAAAAGAAGCTAAGAGCATTGAAAAGCCAAACGGGCGGGTACTCAATGATCTTACCGAGACCAGAGCACCTGGAGTCAAATAAGCAAGAAGACGATGACAGGGATAAAAGATAAAAATCGAGCTTATAAGGTCTTTTTAAACAAAATATTTCCTTATAAACCTTCATAAACACTCAAACCCCTCCGACCGTCGTACAATCAAAGAGGTAAGCATAATGATCAACTGTATCGCCAGGCCTGCATAGCGCTGCAGAATGTCGGTAACCTTTCTTTTTGCATTTACAGATGGGTTTTACTAATAACCGGGAGAAATTGCCTTTTATTGTCTTAAGTTTATAAATTAAATCTCCATAAAAAACTGGAATACTTTAATTGAAATCATTAACATAATTGCAAGCTCCAGAAAAGCGAACAAGCTGTGAGATATAAACCCTGTAAGATGTGGTTCGAGGAACACCGCCGTCTAAAAACGGAAAATTTACTATATTTAAATTCAAGTAATCTCTTTTACCATATAGTTTAGCAGTGACGCATCCATTTTGAATAGAAAATTAAGATCAAGAAAATTTGCTTGCTTACCTGAAATGTTTGCTTTATTAAGTTGTAGTTCATTTTAGATAAATTTTATTAACAAGAAATGGAAAATGGTTATTATCTATGTTCAACAAATCACCAAGGTACCCGGAGGTGTTTTTATAGGCTGAAATGATGTCATCCTGATGTTCGGTAGAAGAAGACAACATAAAATCTCTTTCATAACAGTATAAAAACAGATTAGCAAAAAGGGGAGCACAATTTGTACCCATTGGAGTGCATTTTACTTGTTTATAAATAGAGGTACCAAATATCACATAAACTTTATTCAATGAAAAAGTGAGCGCCTGGATAAGGTCTCCACAGGTCCATGAAGTATAGTTATCATAAGAACCATCTGTAAAGATTGCCATATGTTCATTACAAGCGATACATGTTTTATTTTTCCTAGCAAAAGTGTTTTCAATGAGACTGGTTAGCTTGTCTCTTATTAAATTATGAGGGAGAGAAGTATACAACGTTGAGAAATCATAAGGAGACAAACAGAACGCCTGAAAACTATTTGATTTAAGCTTCTTTAAAACTTCATTTGAATTTTTATAGATCAGATTAAATTTTGCCAGTGGTTTGTTCTTTTATAGCTGTATACAAGAAGTTAAGAGCAGGGATAAATTAGTTGTTGTACAAATGCTTGTAATGATGTTAAATATTTCAATATTTCAATGAATGTCATCTTTGCATAACAGAAAAACATTAAAAACAAGGTGGACGTTATCACTTAATAAGGAAAACCTTTTGCAAGATTTATCTACGATGCTAGATATATTTAAAAAGCTCATTCCTAAACTCAAGAAAATAAAAGACAATTTTAATTTTAAGTTTTTTGTAAAAAAACATTTGTAGATTTAAAAGAAAATGATATTCTACAGCGCTCTACAACCCTAGTGATTAACCCATATACCGGTGATCGTTATGCTTACCTGAGTTTATGAAGGTTAATTGGAAAATCTTGAAAAAAAAAACACCCAATAAGCTCGATCTGTTTCTTTTATCCTTTTAATGCTTATTTTATGTTTTGTATGTTTTCATACAAAAGGAAGCGCTCTAAAGTTTTTTTTGAGAATTATGAAGTGATGTTTCACTCACCGATGTCGCAGTTTGTTCCAGTCCAGCCAAGTAGACAAGTACATGTGTACTCGTTTTGCCCATTTGTGCAAGCTGCACCGTTCTTACATGGATTCGAAGCACACTCGTCGATATCTGGAGTGAAACGCAAAATATTCTAACTTTATTTCTAAGGTTTAAATGGTTTGTGTTGTTACAAAATATGCACGGTTCTGGTCGCACCACGGTTCTGGTCGCACAACGGTTCTGGTCGCACCACGGTTCTGGTGGCACTTGTAATACCGACGTTTTTGTGAAATATAAATCATTTGAAAATGTATATTTATAAAAAGAAACCACATAATAATTTTAACTGAGAAGTATTAAGTGATGTTTCTCTCACCGATGTCGCAGTTTGGTCCAGTCCAACCAGGTTGACAAGTACATGTGTACTTGTTTTGCCCATCTATGCAAGCGGAACCATCCTTACATGGATTTGAAGCACACTCGTCGATATCTGAAAAACAGTGGGAGATAAACAGACTTCATAGATAAAGTTTGACAAAAGTTTAACAAATGGAACGTTGTAAAGAGAAATATGACAATATTGCACATGCTGCTAGCTCGCTTTAATTGATCCTGTTCAGCATTTAGTTGTACTGACACTGACACTTCCAAGGCGGTAAGTCATCGGGTTCTGATTTGATTTTTGTCGCGTTTTTTTTTAAACTGATCATTGTATATCCATGCACTCTTCCCCTCTCAACTGTTTTTAATGTGTCGGAAGGCTGTGTCTACCGGATGCGGTCATTCCTGATATGCACATTTCTCTTTTTTTTATTTTTTTTTAATTCTTTTTCGAGCGTTTTAATGAGTGTCTACTATTATATAGCATTTCAAGGAGTATTAAGTAGTATTTATTTAACATAAAAAATATTACTATTTTACTCACCAACGTCGCAGTCCGTTCCAGTCCAGCCCGGTTCACAAATACACGTGTACACGTTTTGCCCATTTATGCAAGCTGCACCGTTCTTACATGGATTCGTATAACACTCGTCGATATCTGCAGAAAACCGGAAAACATACATACATCATGTATAAGGTTTGACGGGTTTTGTGATGTTAATGCGCCGTTTCGTAACTAAAAAGTATGTATGACGTACTGTAAAATGTGCATTCGGTGCAAGTTAATTCATTTTAAGTTTGTGTGTATTCTGAACAAAAGAGCTGTAACTTGTTAAATGAATAGTTTAGAAACTTCGAATTATATAATAATCCTTCATATGGTATTTAACAGTCGGCATCGGCTTCAATAAATGAATGATGTTTACCAAAACACATTTTGTGGTGGCAACAAATAAAAGTAAAACTATAACACTCACCGATGTCGCAGTCCGTTCCAATCCAGCCAGGTTGACAAGAACATGTGTACTCGTTTTGCCCATCTATGCAAGCTGCACCATTCTTACATGGATTAGAAGCACACTCGTTGATATCTGCAGAAAAACGGAAAATAAAAATACATCATCTATAAGGTTTGAAGGTTTTGTGTTGTTAAAAACGCACTTTTTCGTCACTAAAATGTATGTTAAATCATTTTCATGTTTTTGCGTAATCTGAACAAAAGAACAGCTGTAACTTAAACCGACTGAACACGATCAATATTGCACATTTCGAAGGCTCGGTTTGATTGAGCTTTTAGGGGCAGTAATAAGTTACTGAAAACAAAGGCTATCGCCGGGTTGAGTGCAACTCAATATAAACAGTAAACATAACGTTATGATCCATAAAACGCGATAATACAGTATTGTGAACGTTTAAAGTTACAAAATTTGCGTCTGTCGTGCGTCCGTCTATCGTGTATCGTGCGTCCGTCTAACGTGTATCGTGCGTCCGCATATCATATATCGTGCATCTTACTTCTTTTAATTTTATCGTTTAACATGAAAAGGTTCCTCGTATAATTTATATTATTTAATTTCAACCATTCATCTTATATTTTGATGGCATTTTCAATATTTTAGAAATCTCACACACAAACTACATGAATTGGCAGTACCGTGTATCGTGCTTCTACCCTGTATAGTGCGTCCGACTATCGTGTATCGTGCGTCCGACGATCGCGTATCATGCATCCGACTATCGCGTATCGTGCGTCCGACTACCGCGTATCGTGCGTCCGACTATCGCGTATTGTGCGTCCGACTATCGCGTATCGTGCGTCCGTATGTCGTGTATCGTGCGTTTCGTTTGTAACCTGATACGTTTACAGTACTGTACATCAGATATCTATGACGCACTGGAAAATGTGCTTATGAATAGCACACAATAAAGGTCAATTTACCTGTTGATCTTTAATTTTTAAGTCAGTAATTGTCATAATGAACGTTAAATTCTGTGAAAAGATATAAATTTATTACTGTATCACTCACCGACTTCGCAGTCCGTTCCAGTCCAGCCCGGTTGACAAGTGCATGTGTACTCGTTTTGCCCATTTATGCAGTCTGCATCATTCTTACAAGGACTCGAAGCACACTCGTCGATATCTAAAGAGAAACGGGAATAAAACATAAATCATAGATTACGTTTCACAATAAATGAACAGTTAAAATTTAACGGCACTGAACACGACTAATATGACTGCGCATGTTGCTTACTCGGTTTGATTAATCCTGTTTATGGGCAGTAATGGAAATGGATATTGTTGGCCACGCCCATGGCCTTAGGTTGAGCGCAAATCAATACTAACAGAACACATAACGTTTTGATCCATATAAAAAAAACGAAATGCTACTTCACATATCTATGACTCGCTGAAAAATGTGCGTTCGATCAGCTCAAACTAGCTTTTGAACTTTTATTATTGCGTAAATCCTTGCCTTAAAGAGCGTTAAAATCGCTCGCAACTAACTAATGTATTACTGTTTCACTCACCGACGTCGCAGTTTGTTCCAGTCCAGCCAGGTTCACAGGTACATGTGTACTCGTTTTGCCCATTTATGCAAGCTGCACCATTCCTACATGGATCCGAAGCACACTCGTCGATATCTGATGAGAAATTCAAGATATATTACTTCATATGTAAGGTTTTCAAGGTTTATGTTGTTATAAATACGCACCGTTCTGCCCTTTTATCTATGACACACGTTTAAATGTTCATTTGGTGAAATGTAAAACATTTAAATTGAGAATTATTAATTGATGTTTCTCTCACCGATGTCGCAGTTTGTTCCAGTCCAGCCATGCTGACAAGTACAGGTGAACTCGTTTTGCCCATTTATGCAAGCTGCACCGTTCTTACATGGATTCGAAGCACACTCATTAATATCTGCAGATAAAACAAAACACATTGATACCGTGAAACCTCTCTACTACGGACACCAAAAGGACTGAGGGAAAGTGTCCTTAATAGCGGGTTGTCCTTAACTGTGGGTTTGAATAAAAAAGGAGAAAACATGTCTGTTCTTTAAAAAATCGTCACTTATACCGAGGTACTCGTAATATCGTTTGTCCGTAGTGAGAGGTTTTACTGTACTTCATTTGTCAGGTTTAAATAGTTTACGCTGTTACAATTACGCAAGGTTCTGTTCTCATATCTATAACCCATGGTTAAGCAAAAACTAATAGACATCTAATGGGTAATAATAATTATGCATCCCCTTTTGATGTTTCTACTGTTGTGAAAGAAACTTTATGCAATGTCTTTCTCCCATGTGACAAACATCAACCTGACATTTTTACAGCCTTTAACAACACCTCGTGATACGTTGTACCAAACATCAACATGACATTATTACAGCATTTAACAACATCTTGTGATACGTTGTACCAAACATTAACATGACATTATTACAGCATTTAACAACATCTTGTGATACGTTGTACCAAACATCAACATGATATTATTACAGCATTTAACAACATCTTGTGATACGTTGTACCAAACATCAACATGACATTATTACAGCATTTAACAACATCTTGTGAAAAATTGTACCAAACATCAACATGACATTATTACAGCATTTAACAACATCTTGTGATACGTTGTACCAAACATCAACATGACATTATTACAGCATTTAACAACATCTTGTGATACGTTGTACCAAACATCAACGTGACATTATTACAGCATTTAACAACATCTTGTGATACGTTGTACCAAACATCAACATGACATTATTACAGCATTTAACAACATCTTGTGATACGTTGTACCAAACATCAACATGACATTATTACAGCATTTAACAACATCTTGTAATACGTTGTACCAAACATCAACATGACATTATTACAGCATTTAACAACATCTTGTGAAAAGTTGTACCAAACATCAACATGACATTATTACAGCATTTAACAACATCTTGTGATACGTTGTGCCAAACATCAACATGACATTATTACAGCATTTAACAACATCTTGTGATACGTTGTACCAAACATCAACATGACAATATTACAGCCTTTAACAACATCTTATGTTACGTTGACTTTTTATGAAATATTGATACTTACCACTTTCCATCACCGATTATTTATGAAATATTGATATGAACCATTTTCTATCACCGATTATTTATGAAATATTGATACTAACCATTTTCCATCACCGATTATTTATGAAATATTGATATTAACCATTTCCATCACCGATTATTTATGAAATATTTATACTAACCATTTTCCATCACCGATTTTTTATGAAATATTGATACTAACCATTTTTCATCACCGATTGTTTATGAAATATTGATACTAACCACTTTCCATCACCGATTATTTATGAAATATTGATACTAACCATTTTCCATCACCGATTATTTATGAAATATTGATACTATCCATTTTCCATCACCGATTATTTATGAAATATTGATACTATCCATTTTCCATCACCGGTTAATAAAACAAGTCTTAGTGAACTAAAAATTAATTTATAAAAAGTGAAAACTTTAGAAAAATCACATTTTTCCTTGATCTAATCATTCATTTGAGAATGGTTAAGTCACTACTAAAATATAGTATGATAAAGAGATGATTTTAATGTTAATACAATGGTAAAATTTCGTTTTTAGAAGGCGATGTTCCTTGTGAAACATCCAACGGGTTTTATATCTCACAGCTTGTTCGCTTTTCTAAAATTTTGAAATGATGTTAAAAATTTTAAATAACGTATTCTTTGCATAACAGACAAAAACTATAAAAACAATGTTAGCGTTATCACTATATAAGGAAAACCTTTAACCAGCTTCATCTATTAAGCTTAATAAATGCATACCCAAATTGTCTAAAATGGACCATTTTATCAATGCGAAAATTTCGCAAACGGGCATTGTTGTCGTTCAAAACCTCCAACAGTGACCAAACTTCTTTTCCCAATATGAGAAGGAGAACCCAGATGACCCACAGGAAAATGTGCTTTTGGATAAATTCAATTATAAAACATTTGAAATTGAATTGTCTTCTAAGAAAAGGAAGCGCTGTAAAGTTTTAATTTTCAATTATAAGGTGATGTTCCACTCACCGATGTCGCAGTTTGTTCCAGTCCAGCCAGGTTCACAAGTACATGTGTACTCGTTTTCCCCATTTATGCAAGCTGCGCCATTCTTACATGGATTCGAAGTACACTCGTCGATATCTGGAGAGAAACGGAAGATATTCATTTTTTTATGTATTTTCGCAAATAAGATAGCTTAGCACAGCAATAAATAACAGTAACAACAAAGGTTTAGCTAGTCTATTTAGATGTAACTCTTCATGTACCATTAAATTTTCTTCTGGGTTACGCTTTTTATCAAGAATTTTATTTCATTTGATGAATAATTTAAATAAACAAATTATTTTCTTAATAAAGGTTGGCTAAATATATCAAGTTAACGGTTTTGCATTGTAGGTTTAAATAAAGACTAAAAAGCCGGATAAAGTGTATTAATTTTATTTTAAAAAAACCTGTAATGATTTAAGCTTAATAAATGCATACCAAATTTTTCCAAAATGGACTATTTTATCAATGCGAAAAATTCCCCAAACTGGCATTGTTGTCGATAAAAATCTCCCACAATGGCCGGACTTCTTTTCCCAATATAAGAAGAAGAACCACGATGACCCACGGGAAAATGTGCTTTTGGATAAATTCAATTATAAAACATTTGAAATTGAATTGTCTTCTAAGAAAAGGAAGCGCTGTAAAGTTTTAATTTTCAATTATAAGGTGATGTTTCACTCACCGATGTCGCAGTTTGTTCCAGTCCAGCCAGGTTCACAGGTACATGTGTACTCGTTTTCCCCATTTATGCAAGCTGCGCCATTCTTACATGGATTCGAAGTACACTCGTCGATATCTGGAGAGAAACGGAAGATATTCTTTTTATGTATGTTCGCAAATAAGATAGCTTAGCGCAGCAATAAATAACAGTAACAACAAAGGTTTAGCTAGTCTATTTAGATGTTACTCTTCATGTACCATTAAATTTTCTTCTGGGTTACGCTTTTTTTTAAAGAATTTTATTTCATTTGATGAATAATTTAAATGAACAAATTATTTTCTTAATAAAGGTTGGCTAAATATATCAAGTTAACGGTTTTGCATTGTAGGTTTAAATAAAGACCCAAAAAGCCGGATAAAGTGTATTTGGGAAAGAAAAACTGGAATGATTTAAGCTTAATAAATGCATTCCCAGTTTTTCAAAAATGGACCATTTTATCAATGCGAAAATTCCCCAAAAGGGCATTATTGTTGATAAAAACCTCCCACAATGACCGGACTTCTTTTCCAATGTAAGAAGGAGAACCACGATGACCCACAAGAAATGTGCTTAAGGATAATTAAAAATGATATTGCCTCCACCTGGGAGCGAACCCGCACCGTCACGGCGACAGCGCCGAATCCTGCAAGCCGACGACGCATGGAACTGAGCAAACCGGGACAACCCCAAAAAAGGTTGATCGGAAAGCCCTGATATACGTTGTCATCACTGCACGACATCGGTAACGGGTTATTTTACTGATAACAGTAGACTATATGTACCTGGAGAATTTTTTTACGGCCGCCAGACTGCACAAATTGCGCTACTGTGAATTCCAAATGATATTGCCTCTACCTGGGACCGAATCCGCATCGTCACGGCGACAGCGCCTTCCCTGCAATTCCGACGACGCAACCAACTGAGCTTACCGGGACAAACCCCTCAAAAAGGTTTATCGCATAGCCCTGATATACGTTGTCATCACTGCACGACATCGGTAACGGGTTATTTTACTAATAACAGTACACTATATGTACGGGGAGACTTTTTAAGGCCGCCACACTGCACAAATAGTGCTACTGTGAATTTTAAATGATATTGCCTCTACCTGGTGCATTATAATAAAAATTAAACATTTGAAATTGATATGTTTTCTAAGAAAATACAGCGCTGTATAGTTTACATTTTCAATTATAAAGTGATGATTCGCTCACCGATGTCGCAGTTTGTTCCAGCCCAGCCCGGTTCACAAGTACATGTATATATGTTTTGCCCATTTATGCAAGCTGCACCGTTCTTACATGGATTCGAAGCACACTCGTCGATATCTGAAAAGAAACAGAAGATACTCAATTAAATCCGATTCGTTAGACATTTCATTTTTGGGTGGCGTTTAAAAACGCCGCCCAGTGTTTCACATGTGAATTTTGGTCACATGATCAAAATGGTACCTGGGTCTCTATCTACTTATATAGTCGAACGCGGTTACCAAAAGTGAAATTCGATCATTTTACCTCCAGAGAGTTCACTGAGTTTATGAGACGGTAGACGGCGCTGCGCGATTGTTATTAGGTAAACAGGTGATCTCGCAGCAGTGTATGTGTTTACAAACAGCAATACACTGATCAGCTTTCAACAGAGGGCTTTGCTTGTAATTAGTACTGATAAGCCAAGATAGGAACAATAATAAATATAACTTATTCAAGGGATATTCGGACATTTACCATTGATAATTGGAATAATAATAATGGGGTGATGATAGCTTATCTCAAACTTGGTGTGGCATTTCATTCATGCAGAATTTTGAGGGATATTTGATTAAACAATAAGCATGGATATTAATGAAATACGGCTTTAAAGTGTAAACTTCAGGCGAATTTTTAAAGCGTTTAAAATTTATTAGATTTGATGCAGTGCTCTGCCTAATTTTTATAAAATTGCTTTATAGTCATATTATTCGAAAAGAACAAAAAAAAATCATCCATTAACCACGATGCAACTTTTTTGCACACGGTACGTTTTCAAACAAGTTTTAGTTTCCAAAAAGCTAGTCGGTAATTAGCGTGACATTCTAACAAAAAAGAAGGCACCTTTAGACGAAACTCCAAAGCGTTTAAAGCGTTTCAATTTAATTAGACATGATGCAGTGCTCTGACTTATTTTTTTAAATTGTTTTATAGTCATATTATTTTTATTTTTGCATATCTTATATTTCCTAATAATAAATAAATATTGTTTCAAATCATAGTGCAAATAGCAACTATATCATAGTTTCTCTTTTCCTCTCTACTTTTTGGCTGTGTGGGGAGGCTGTGTATGCTGGATGTGGTCATTCCTGATATGCATATTTCATTTTTTAAAGTATTTTTATTTGTCCATGTGTGTTCACTTCTTTATTGTCAATTTAAAGTTTCAAATCAAAGGTTGACTTATTATATATTTTTCCTGGCACAAAATGACTTCAGTCTTGGATATAAGCATCCGCCCGAAAATCCGTGGTAAAAAAAACTTGATAAAGCAGAAGCCGGGCATGCAAACTTTTGCTCTGCCATCCGAAAGTTCCTTCATACTCCTCCAATAGGAAACTCCAAACAATCTATAGATGATGTTACATGACAATCACTCTAAAACGCCACCCATCAGTACTTTCAGTGCTTTGATTAATGTATTTTCTTAACTAAGATATATGGTGGCTGAGTTATGCCATTTCGTTTTTTCGTTAATTCGCCGCGAAATAACGCTTAGCGAAAAGACGAAATAACGAAAAAACGCCACGCGAAAAGACGATATAACGAAAGAACGCCACGCGAAATAACGAAAAAACGCTATTTTTGCGCGAAATAACGAAAAGTCGCCGTGCAAAAAAACGCCAATTTAACTGCACAAAATAGCGTTCTTTCTAGCTTCGCGTTTTTTCGTTATTTCGTCTTTTCGCGTGGCGTCTTTTTGTTATTTCGCTTGGCGTTTTTTCGTTATTTCGTCTTTTCGCGTGGCGTGTTTTCGTTATTTCGTCTTTTCGCGTGGCGTCTTTTCGTTATTTCGTGTGGCGTTTTTTCGTTATTTCGTCTTTTCGCGTTGCGTTTTTTCGTTACTTCGTCTTTTCGCGTGGCGTCTTTTCGTTATTTCGTTTGGCGTTTTTTCGTTATTTCGTAATTTCGCGTGGCGTTATTTCGTCTTTTCGCGTGGCGTCTTTTCGTTATTTCGCTTGGCGTCTTTTCGCTCGGCGTTTTTTCGTTATTTCGCGTGGCGTTATTGCGCTTGGCGTCTTTTCGTTATTTCGCTTAGCGTCTTTTCACTCGGAATGCAAGTTTCTGGCAATGACTCAAAGTGCAATGCACAAGAACCGTAAATCTACCTTCTTTCGTTATTTAATTATTACCCTTTGAATTATTTTACAGAGCATTTCTTTAACTGTCACCATAGGTTCAAATGACTCCAAACTTGGTATGCATGTTTTTGCAATGACTCGAAGTGCACTGCACAAGAACCGTAACTCTACCTTGTTCCGTTTCTGAATTAATTTTCTTTGATTTTTATACAGCATTAAATTTCTTGTTAGGAGCGTAACAATGTCACAATATGTTCAAATGACTCCAAACTTGGTATGCATGTTTCATAAAAGCAGTGTTAGGTATGCTTTGCGACAATATTGCTCATATTTTGTCCCATTAATGTCGTTAAATTGTTCCCCTTTGATTGACTTTATAGAGCATTTCTTGTCATTCTTTTATATTATTCCCCTTGATTGATTTAGTGCCTTTCTTGCCAAGGCATAACTTGTTGTGCAAGTTTCTTGCAATCAGACAATTAAAATGTTATTTTATATGTGAATTTGGTGCAAACACATTGCTAATAACTGTACATCAATAAACTAACAAAAATTTAGTTAGGCGACACATCTGACTCGCGGAGCTCTAGTTTATTTTATTTGTTAATCAACTCAAACTAACAAATGCTTTTGTTGTTGCGATTGGGTGGGAATTCAGGCACCTATCTATCACAACCCACCTGTATTTCTTTTTTTTGACTTTTATTTCTCAAAACTCGCACCAATCAAAACTTTTTGGTGGTGATGGTTGGAAAAAATCGTTGGTACCACCTCTGCTCTTCCATTTCTATCCCCCGCCGCGTAGCGGGAGGGTGTATAGAAATGGTCTTCGTCCGTCCGTCTGTCTGTCCGTCCCTCCTTCCGTCCGTGAATAGTTGTTTTTACCCATATGTCCAGCTTTACAGTTGCTACACTTTGCGCATGTCAACCGGAAGGCGAAAAGACGAAAAAACGCCAAGCGAAATGACGAAAAAACGCAGAGCGAAAAGACGCCAAGCGAAATAACGAAAAGACGCCACGCGAAAAGACGAAAAAACGAAAAAAACGCCACGCGAAATAACGAAAAGACGCTACGCGAAAAGACGAAATAACGAAAAAACGCCACGCAAAAATACGAAATAACGAAAAAACGCCAAGCGAAATAACGAAAAGACGCCACGCGAAAAGACGAAATAACGAAAAAACGCCACGCGAAAAGATGAAATAACGAAAAAATGCCACGCGAAAATACGAAATAACGAAAAAACGCGTTCGTTATTTCGTTATTTCGTCTTTTCACGTGGCGTTTTTTCGTTATTTCGTCTTTTCGCTTGGCGTTATTTCGCGGCGAAATAACGAAAAAACGAAATGGAATAAATCAGCCACCATAAAGATAGCTTCGCACAGCAATAAATAATACAATCTAAACATACGTTTATCTGGTCTATTTAGATGTAACTCTATACGAACCATTAAATTTACTACAATGTACTCTTTTATCAAGAATTTCGTTTCATTTTATGAATAATTTAATCGAGCAAACTATTTTCTAATACAGGTGGGCTAAATATGATGTCAAGTTAACAGTTTTGCACAGTTTATTAAAAAAAAATACCAAAACGGGTGGTAAAGTAAAAATGGACTGATTTAAGCTAAATAAATGCATAACAGAATTTTCCAAAAATGGATCAAATTTTGGAAAAGTTTAAAAAAATGGCATTTTTGTCGATGAAAATCTCCCAAAATGACTAGACCTCTTTTTCCAAAAAAGGAAGGAGGACCCCTGATGAACTACGGGAAAATGTGCTGTATAATAAATATAAAACTTTTGAAACTGTTATGTTTTGTAAGAAAAGGAAACGCTGTTTAAATTTAATTAACAATAATTAGGTTATGTTTCACGCACCGACGTCGCAATTAGTTCCAGTCCAGCCAGGTTGACAAATACATGTGTACTTGTTTTGCCCATTTATGCAAGCTGCGCCGTTCTGACATGGATTCGAATCACACTCGTTGATATCTGCAGAGAACGAAAGATAAATATACTCCATATGGAAGGTTTTAAAGTTTTATTGTGTTTAAGTACACACGGTTCTGTCCTTAAATCGATGACTCAAAAAGGCACTTCTGTCGATAAGAAACTCCTAAAATGACCAGACTTCTTTTCCGCAAAATAGGAAGGAGGACCCTTGATGACCCACGGGAAAATGTGTTTGATAATAAATATAAAAATAATTTTAGAAACGAAATTGTAATGTTTTTATACAAAAAGGACGATCTATAGGTGATGTATCACTCACCGACGTCGCAATTCGTTCCAGTCCAGCCAGGTTGACAAGTACATGTGTACTTGTTCTGCCCATTTATGCAAGTTGCGCCGTTCTGACATGGGTTCGAAGCACACTCATTGATATCTGGAAGTAACGGAAGGAAAACATTATCCATATGACTGTAAGGTTTTGAAGGTGTTTTTGTTTCAAATACACACGATTCTGTCCTTTAATCGATGACCCAAAAAGGCACTTCTGTCGATAAAAACTCCTTAAAATGAACAGCCTTTTCCCCAAAATAGGAAGGAGAACCCCTGAAGACCCACGGGAAGATGTGTTTGATATTAAATATAAATGATAGTACTTCTAGCTGGGAGCGAACCTGCACCGTCACGGCGACAGCGCCTAGCCCTGCAATTCCTGCGACGCAACCAATTGAGCTTACCGGGACAACCCCCCCCCCCCCCCAAAAAAAAAAGATTGATTGGATAGCCCTGATATACATAACAATCACTGCATGACATCGGTAACGGGTTATTTTACTGATAACAGTACTGACTATATGTACGGGGATACTTTTTACGGCCGCCACACTGCACAAATAGCGCTACTTTGAATTTCAAATGATATTGCTTCTAGCTGGGAGCGAACCCGCACCGTCAGGGCGACAGCGCCTAGCCCTGCAATTAAAAACAAAATTGTTATGTTTCTACAAAAGGAAGCGCTGTTTAAATTTGATTAACAATTATTAGGTGATGTATCACTTACCGACTTCGCAATTCGTTCCAGTCCAGCCAGGTTGACAAGTACATGTGTACTTGTTTTGCCCATTTATGCAAGTTGCGCCGTTCATACATGGATTCGAAGCACACTCATTGATATCTGGCGAGAACGGAAGATAAACATAATCCGTATAGAATGTTTTGAAGGTTTATGTTGTTTCAATACACACGGTTCTCTCCTAAAATTGATGACCATGAATAGGCACTTCTGTCGATAAGAAACTCCTAAAATGACCAGACTTATTTTCCCCAAAATTGGAAGGAGAACCCTGATGATTGACATGAAAATGTGATAAAAATATTAAAAATTTAAACTTTAAAAATGAAATTGTAATGTTTTCTACAAAAAAGAAAGCGCTGTTTAATTTTAATTAACAAATATAAGGTGATGTATCTATCACCGACGTCGCAGTCCGTTCCAGTCCAGCCAGGTTGACAAGTACATGTGTACTTGTTTTGCCCATTTATGCAAGTTGCGGCGTTCTGACATGGATTCGAAGCACACTCATTGATATCTGGCGAGAATCGGAAGATATTCATTATTCACTGTTACGATTATAGAGTTCAACGGTGTTACAAACAATCACGGTTATATACCCTTATATGTGAGTCACATATAATTGTCCAAAACCTTGTGTGTTTGTAACAAAATTAACCTGTAACGTTTTCTCTGCAATATCTGCGCCTTCGGAAAACGGAGATGTTGCCAAAGTAAACGGCCCCGTTCCCGCTGATATTTTATTGGTATTATCCAATTAAATACACACTGTCTTTCAAGAATAACGGAAAAAATCGCATAAATATTTCGAAAAACACGGTAAACAGTAACCGTTATCTTGGAAATAACAGAGCTTAGTGACTCCGAAATAATTGCGTTTATCTTCCGGACCTTCTTTCAACATTAAAACGATGAATTATATCTATAAGTTAAGAACTATTCTGAATAACTGTGCAGAACCTACGGGGATCCGCAGAATATACACTTTAATCCGACTCGTAAGACATTTCATTTTTTAATGTATTTTCGCAACTAAGATAACTTCAATAAATAATACAGTAAAAACAAAGGTTTATCTGGTCTATTTATAGGTCGACCCAGGTAAATTGGCGATGTTTACAATTACCGGTATTAATAGAATGTAAATACTGGTTTAGGCAAATTTAGGAATTACCAGTATTATTATGCAGGAGCATATTATATCGCCTCGATAGCGCAGTGGTTAACGCGTCCGGTTAGCATCGACATATCTTTTTTTCGACACGGGTTCGAATCATTCACGGAATTCAGAGATATATTTCGATTTCTATTTTTTAATTTTTATTGCAGTTATTTCGTATGTTATATTTTTTGCTTCAATTTATTTTATCACATCGATTATCTCCAGGATCTCGAGAAAATAATTATTGTGTAGACAATTTTAAAAAGTTATTAAAAAACATGTTTCGAAAATACAACCTATCGTACCGTTTCTACCATTGCATTTCAACGTATTTTTATTAACTGCGTCTTAGACCACTCGGCTAATGGGGCGAGTGTTAAGAGCGTTACGCTTTGTAGTAAACAACGATTATTATATATGTCAATTGTTTACATGCAGCGCCAATGTAAACACGCCAATGTAAACAGTGCCAAATTACCTCTGTCCAATAATAGATGTTACTCTATATGTACCATTAAATTTACTACAATGTAAAGCAAAATATTTTCTTATAAAAGTTGGCTAAATATGTCTAGTTAACAACTGTGCATAGTTTTTTTTCTTTAAAAAAGACCAAAAAGGTGGTAAAGTAAATGTGGATTGCTTTAAGCTTTATAACAAAATTATTATTATAGCATAACACAATTTTCCAAAAATGGACAAAATTATCAAATGTTGCAAAAGTTCAAACAATAAAAACTCCCAAAATTACTAGACTCTTTTTTCCATAAAGGAAGGAGGACCCCTGATGACCCACGGGAAAATATGCTGTATAATAAATATAAAACTTTTGAAACTGTTATGTTTGGTAAGAAAAGGAAGCGCTGTTTAAATTTAATTAACATTTATTAGGTTATGTTTCACTCACCGACGTCGCAATTCGTTCCAGTCCAGCCAGGTTGACAAATACATGTGTACTTGTTTTGCCCATTTATGCAAGTTGCGAAGTTCTTACATGGATTTGAAGCACACTCATTGATATCTGCAGATAATGAAAGATAAAAACACTCTATATGTAAGGTTTTAAAGGTTTATGTTGTTTTAAATACACACTGATCTTTCCTTAAATCTATTGATATCTGCAGAAAACCAAAAATAAACATACTCCATATGAAAGGTTTTGAAGTTTTATGATGTTTTTAAATATGCACGGTTCGGTCCTTAAATCGATGACCCCAAAAAACGCTTACGTCGATAAAAAATTCCTAAAATGACCAGACTGTTTCTGCAAAATAGGAAGGAGGACCCTTGATGACCCACGGGAAAATGTGTTTGATAATAAATATAAAAAAAGACAAACACATCGTTATGTTTTTCTACAAAAAGGAAGCGTTGTTTAAATTTGATTAACAATTATTAGGTGATGTATCACCTACCGACGTCGCAATTCGTTCCAGTCCAGCCAAGTTGACAAGTACATATGTACTTGTTTTGCCCATTTGTGCAAGTTGCGCCGTTCTGACATGGGTTCGAAGCACACTCATTGATATCTGGAGAGAACGGAAGAAACACATACTCCATATAGAATGTTTTGAAAAAAAGGTGAAATATGCATATCAGGAATTGCCACATTCAGAAAAAACAGCCTCCCCACACAGTCAAGAAGAAGATAGGGGGAGAGAGCATGGTTAATAAAACAATTAGTTTCAAAAAAGACACCACTAACAATAAACCAAAATGAGAACCCGAGGGGTTACCGCCTTGGAACGGTCAGTGGCAAATCAAATTGCCACTGGGGGTTTAAACCAGGTTCTAGGGTGCACCAACCTTACACTTGCCCCAACAATTTCCCATAATTATCACAAAGCAAGTACAAGTTGTCTTGGTGAAAAGACTCCAACCCACTTATCGGCTTAACAATGTTGCATGCAAAAGCACACAAACATATAAAACATAAGAAGCTAAGATCATTGCAAAGCCGAATGGGGCGGGTACTCAATGATCTTACCGAGACCAGAGCTCCTGGAGTAAAATCAGCAAGAACACGATGACAGGAATAAAAGAAACAAATCGAGCTTCTAGGTTCTTTTAAGAAAAGATTTCCCCAATAACCTTCATAAACTCTTAAACTGCCACCGTCGTGCAACCAACGAGGGTTTATTTTGTTTCAACACACGGTTCTGTCCTTTAATCATGAATGACCCAAAAAGGCACTTCTGTATATAAAAAACTCATAAAATGAACAGACTTCTTTTCCACAAAATAGGAAGGAGATCCCTGATGTGTTTGATAATAAATACAAAACTTAAAAATGAAAGAGTTATGTTTTCTACAAAAGGAAGCGCTTTTTAACTTGATTCACAATTATTAGGTGATGTTTCACTTACCGACGTCGCAATTCGTTCCAGTCCAGCCAGGTTGACAAGTACATGTGTACTTGTTTTGCCCATTTATGCAAGTTGCGCCGTTCTTACATGGATTTGAAGCACACTCATTGATATCTGCACATAATGGAAGAT
This sequence comes from Corbicula japonica, assembly GCA_038501625.1. Taxonomy (NCBI): domain Eukaryota; kingdom Metazoa; phylum Mollusca; class Bivalvia; order Venerida; family Cyrenidae; genus Corbicula; species Corbicula japonica. Next base: position 136,005 of record JAZAYU010000251.1, on the reverse strand, counting down.
AAAAACACTCTATATGTAAGGTTTTTAAGGTTTATGTTGTTTTAAATACACACTGATCTTTTCTTAAATCTAAAACCCTTGGCATAATGTGCGTTTGGAATAATTTAAAACATTTGAATTTTTATGTTTTTAAGGAAGCGCTTTATAAGTTTGATGAACATTTTAGGTGATGTTTTACTCACCAACGTCACAGTTCTTTCCAGTCCAGCCAGGTTGACAAGTACATGTGTAACTATACTGGCCATCTGTGCAAGCCGCACCATTCTTACATTGATTCGGAACACAATCATTGACATCTGGAAAAAAGGAAGATTCATATACTGTACTGTGAACGTTTAATGTTACCAAATCTGCGTCTATCGTGCGTCCGTCTATCGTATATCGTGCGTCCGTCTAACATGTATCGTGCGTCCGTCTATCGTGCATCGTGCGTCCGTTTATCGTGCATCGTGAACCATGCGTCTTTTAATTGTATCGTGCAACGTGAATAAGTTACATGCATATTCAAATTTTTATGATTTAATTTCAACCTTTCATCTTATATTCCCATAGCATTTTCAAAATTTTAGATATCTCGAACACAGACTATATGAATCGGTAGTATCATGTATCGTGCGTATACCGTGAATAGTGCTTCCGTCTATTTTGTATCGTGCGTCCGTTTATCTTTATCGTGCGTCGGTATATCGCGTATCGTGCGTTTCATTTGTTACCTTAAACATTCACATTATTTTACTTTATAGGTAAGGCTATACAGGTTTATGTTATGTAAGGCTCTACAGGTTTATGTTATTCACAATACGCACTGTTCTGTCCCCATATCTTATATGTACTAAGGCACAGCCTTAACGCGAGCTCTTAAACATAGTTGAATACTATAATATGAACTAAAGCACTGGTTCTCTGAGAATCAAGGTATCAAACTTGAGTGAAGGATATCATAGGATGTATGTTTGACAGTGGAACAAAGAAAAAATCAAACAGGTTGGATATTTTTATTCTTTTTAACCAAGCTGGTCACAGTTCTCAGACACAAGAAAATGCAGGTTTAGTGATAGGTTAAGAAGACATTTGAATTTTTAATATTTTCTTAAACCATGGAGAGCTGTTTAGTTTTTGTAATTGGGGCACGATGCGGGAAAACGCTCCTTCGGTATCGGCGATAAAACTTGCAAACGATTTTCCTTAATTTGTGATACCGAAAACTCTGTTTTAAATTTTTTTTGTAATGCACAGATACGTTTATTCACATCGTTGCAAGCTCTTGAAAAGCGAAAAAGCTGCGAGATATAATCCCCGTAAGATGTTTGCAAGAGGAACATCGCCGTCTTAAAACGGAACTTTTACTATATTAAAATTAAAATCATCTCTTTTATCATATATTTTAGTAGTGACGTAACCATTTTCAATGGATTTAGATCAAGAAAGTTTGCTTACTTTTCTGAAGTGTTCACTTTATTAAGCTGTAGTTCTTCATTGATGGAAAATGGTTATTATCGATATTTAATAAATCAACAAGGTACCTCGAGGTATTATTAAAAGCTGTAATAATATTATCTTGATGTTTGGTAGAAAGAGATTAGTTTAACATAAAGTCTCTTTCAGTTTAAAAACAGATCAGCAACCTTCATAAACTTTGAAACCCGCGCCACCATCGTGTAACCAAAGACGTAAGAAAAATGATCAACTAAAGACGGGTTAAGCGCCAGGCATGCAGAGCGTTGTAGAATATTGGTAACCTTTTTCTTTTGAATTAACAGATAAGTTTATGAATAATGTGGAGAAACTAACATTGTCTATTATTTTCTTAAGTTTATAAATTAAATCTCCGTAAAAAGCGATAATATTGAAAAGGGATTGTTGAAGTTAAACTGATTAAAATCATCTCCTCAAAACCGCTGCGCTATCAGGATCTGACGACGAATAACTGAAACGTGCTTTTATCACTAACTCTTTGAACCAATCAGATTGTCGCATACAAAATCGCAATAGTGAAAGTAAACATAGTATTTGAAACCATAGAAAGTGTTGACAACCTGCGTAAGACATATTTTCCTGAAGATTTACATGTATGTGTTTATGTAGTATTGCATTCATTTCTAAAGTATTGACATCTTCAGATCAGTTTGAGAGCGAATAATCTTTCTGTGTTGACGATTTCTAAAACCGCTATAATTTATGTACGGTATCTGCGGGCAGTCACCAGATCTAACATTTTGTTAGATCTGACTTTAGTGAGATTGTGTTAATATCATGTTTTAATAATTTTATTCTATTTACTTAGGTTTTTACACTAACTTGGTTTTTTACACAGACTTGGTTTTTACACTAACTTGGTTTTTTACACTAACTTGGGTTTTTACACTAACTTAGGTTATTACACTAACTTGGTTTTTACACTAACTTGGGTTTTTACACTTACTTGGGTTTTTACACTAACTTGTTTTTTTTACACTAACTTGGGTTTTTACACTTTTTTTAAAAGTATGTATGTTTACCTAAGCGTTGACAGCACCAGCAACCATTGCAACCAGTATAAGATTCCGTGTTCCCCATGGAATATCCCCGATAAGGGTCACTTTCACATCGCTGCTTCTCTGTGCCTAAACCCCCGTTGATGTATGCGATATCCTCCGCGGTCCAACTGTAGCACTTCCATAGTACTGAACAAGAGAAGTATAACATACATGTACACTGCTTAAAACTTCTAAATGCACACTTGATAAAAATTGATTTTCCCAACTACATGTATTTGATTGAATCATTCGAAATTGAAGTTTAACTAATTTCTATTCATTTTAGTTTTAGATTATTTATAAGTTGGAACTTGTCAAACAAATCTAATACCAATATGTTCGTGTTTAGATTCTTTTACGTACATATTTAATGACGTAAGATCGCAAAGTCAACGTTCATTGTTAGCAACTTTATCAATCTAGAAAGTAATATCATTTGAATTTGTTATAAAATGTGCAAAAATGAGAAATTTCTTTTGCATTTACGAATAAAATCATGATTTTTTTTATAAATTTTAATTACTGCCGGTTAATAGCCTGTTGACGGCATTTTCGAGGTCTTCAGTCGTCAAACGTTCCTTAGCTATAAAGTGTTGGTGTGAGTGTTCAGAATGTCGGTGAACATAAGAATAACAAAAACGATCATTGTAAAAAAAACACACAATTTCGATTGCATAAATATCGTATGCTGACGTGGATAACGTAATACATATGCACGGTTTTCAAATAAATGTTATTGTTTGGTCATACTTAACATAATATCAAATTTTCTTTCAATAAGGATAATTTTATTTTGAGATATTAAAATATATGGTGTGCACTTAAAACTTTTGACAAGTGTAAGTTATTGATGGAAGGCATATAATGGTAATGGTAATGGAGAAAGAAACACATTTATATCACTTTTTAAATTTCTAAAATTTGAATACAGCATATATTGTATGAAACTTAAAATTAAAAACAAATCTTCAACCGAAAACAAATTTATTGCGATGTTTCCAAATTTAGTTGTGCATTGAAGTTGTTTTTCTTAATTTGGCACGAAAAGCACCCGTACAGCACCGCATGTATAAGCTTGAAAAAGGAAGTAAGGGTTCCTTATGGGTATCCACTTTAGGGTAGTTTTTATTTTACTTTTTAAGTTTATTCTGTCAGAAATTAACAGTAATGTTGCATGTTTATAATTAAAACATATATACTAAGCAAAAATGAAAACTTTACCAAAATAGCTTGGAAAATTCCTATTACATTAACCGTGCAAGTTAATGTACATATCTGGAGGAATTTTATCACTTATATGTTGATATTCCTACATGGTGGTTCAAAATCTCTCAAAGTGAATTAAGAAAAAATGAATACAGTGAAACCTCGCTATAAAGACCACCTTCTGGACTGGAAAAAAAGTGTTTTTAGATCAACATTATCTCCGAAATGGAAATCTTGGCCCTTCACTCATTCTTTTTATTTCTAAAGGAGTCTTCAAAATTCTGTTGGCATACCCTCATGGCTACATTAAAACAGTATTAAGTGAAACCATTTCATTTTGATTAAAAAATTGTCTTAATTTCGACAAGCAGAAATAAGAATTTTGAATATATGTATTAATTAAAATGAATAAAGAAAGACAAACTCCAAAATTTCATTACGCGTTTCGAATTAATTTGACTCTACTTCAAGTAAATATTATTATAACAACATCTGTTATAAACAATCTCTTATTTGTGCGGAAAAACATGATGTTATTTTTATGTACAAAATAACGTAAAAATGACGTTAGCAATATTACCGACGTCAAACATCTAATTTTGCACAAACACAATAAAAGTGAAGGAAACTTCTATAAAATAACGGGATTCTCGTTGCCAACAAAACCCAAAAATTATATAATATTGATAAAAAAAACTAGGAAATACATAAATTATGTAAGAAGCACAGGATCTTATAGATTCATCAGTCACTGGTAGAAAGTTACCCTTGTTTACCATTGGACAGTAGAAACCATGTCACACGTACCCCTTGTTTACCATTGGACAGTAGAAACCATATCACACTAACCCCGTGTTTACCATTGGACAGTAGAAACCATGTCATACTTACCCCGTGTTTACCATTGGACAGTAAAAACCATGTCATACTTACCCCGTGTTTACCATCGGACTGTAGAAACAATGTCACACTTACCCCTTGTTTACCATTGGACAGTAGAATTCATGTCACACTTACCCCGTGTTTACCATTTGACAGTTGAAACCATAGAAAACTAACACGGTGTTTACAACTGACCAATAGAATACCATTGGACAGTAGAAACCATGTCACACTTACCACATGTTTAATATTGGACAGTAGAAAACATATCATACTTTCCCCGTGTTTAGCATTGGACAGTAGAAACCATGTAACACTTACCCCGTGATTACCATTGGACAGCAGAAACTTTGTCATACTCACCTTTCGTTTACCATTGGACATAAGAAACTATGTCATACTCACGTTGTGTTTACCATTGGACAGTAGAAACCATGCCACACTCACCCCGTGTTAACAACTGGACAGCAGAAACCATGTCAAACTCAACCCTGGTTTACCATTGGACAGTAGAAACCATGTCACACTATCCCATGGTTTACCATTGGACAGGAGAAACGTTGTCATACTCACCTTTCGTTTACCATTGGACAGTAGAAACCATGTCACACTAACCCCGCGTTTACCGTAGGATAGCAGAAACCATGTCACACTTACCTCGTGTTAACAACTGGACAGTTGAAACCATGTCACACTTACCTCGTGTTAACAACTGGACAGATGAAACCATGTCACACTTACCTCGTGTTAACAACTGGACAGTTGAAACCATGTCAAACTTACCTCGTGTTAACAACTGGACAGATGAAACCATGTCACACTTACCTCGTGTTAGCAACTGGACAGTTGAAACCATGTCACACTTACCTCGTGTTAACAACTGGACAGTTGAAACCATGTCACACTTACCTCGTGTTAACAACTGGACAGTTGTAACCGTGTCACACTTACCTCGTGTTAACAACTGGACAGTTGAAACCATGTCACACTAACCCCGTGTTAACAACTGCACAGTTGAAACTATGTCACACTTACACAGTGTTTACAATTTGACAGTAGAAACCATGTCACACTTACCCCGCGTTTACTATTGGACAGTAGAAACAATGTCACACGCACCCCGCGTTTACCATTGGACAGCAGAAACCATTTTACACTAACCCCGTGTTTACCATTGGACAGCAGAAACCATGTTACACTAACGCCGCGCTTACCATTGGACAGCAGACACAATGTCACACTAACCCCGTGTTGACAACTGGACAGTTGAAACCATGTCACACTTACACCGTGTTTACCATTTGACAGTACAAACTATGTTGTACTTACCCCGTGTTTACCATTGAAGAGTAGAAAACAAGCCACACTTACTACGTGTTTACCATTATACAGTAGAAATCATGTAACACTTACCCCGTGTTCAGTAGAAACCATATCACACTAACCCGGTGTTTACCATTGAGCAGAGAAACCACAGTGTCACACTCACCTCGTGTTAATCATTTGACAGCAGAAACCATGTCACACTCACCTTGTGTTTGCCATTAGAAGTAAAAGCATGTCACATTAACCCCGTGTTTACCATTGGACAGTAGAAACTATGTCACACTCACCTTGTGTTTACCATTGGACAGTAGAAAGCATGTCACACTAATCCCGTGTTTACCATTTTACAAAAGAAACCATGTCACACGTACCCCGTGTTAACAACTGGACAGTAAAACCCACGTCACACTTACCCCGTGTTTACCATTTCACAGTTGAAACCATGTCACACTAACCCTCAGTTTACTATTGGGCAGTAGAAACCATGTCACACTTACCACGTGTTAACCATTAGACAGTAGACACCATGTCACATATACCACGTGTTTACCATTGGAGAGTATAAACCATGTCAAACTTACCAAGTGTCTACCATTGAATTGTAACAACCATGTCACACCTAATCCGTGTTAACCACTAGACAATAGAATCCACGTCACACTTATCTCGTGTTAAAAATTGGACTGTAGAAACCATGTCACAATTACCCGGTGTTTATCATTGGACAGTAAAATCCATGCCACACTTACATCGTGTTTAGCATTGGACGGTAGAATATGTCACACTTACCACGTGTTTACCACTGGACAGTAGAAAACTATGTAACACTTTCCCCGTGTTTACCATTGAACAATATATAAATATCACATCCCATTGGGGGAAACAGTACGAAATGTTAACCCGAGAGAAGGTAATGTCAACCGAGGCGTCAAGGGTTAACATTTCGTACTGTTTCCCCCAATGGGATGTGATATTTATTTTATTACACCGAACATTAGTTTTTTAGAGATCTTGGCTATGACCAAATTAATTGCATAACATTACATTTTGAGTTCAATGTTCAAAGAAGAGAAAAACGCATGCGTAGAAGTTAATTTGTAATCGGATTTCCAAGATATTTATTTTTAGATCCACGCGAGGGTGACAGTATGCTGTCGCATATGTGACAGTAGCGATTATCTCCCTGTGACGTCACATTACGCTATATAGTAAACTAATCACGTGAGGTGTAATAATAGAAACCATGTCATACATTTCACGTGTTAATGATTAAACAGTAGAAACCATGTCACACTTATCCCGTGTTTTAACCATTGGAGAGTAGAAAACATGTCACACTAACCACATGTTTACTATTGGACAGTAGAAAACATCATACTTTCCCCGTGTTTACCATTGGACAGTAGAAACCATGTAACACTTACCCCGTGTTTACCATTGGACAGTAGAAACCATGTTACACTTTCCCAGTGTTTACCATTGAACAGTTGAAACCATGTCACACTGACCCGTGTTTAACCATTGAACAGTAGAATCCATGTCACACTTTCCCCGTGTTTACCATTGAACAGTAGAAACCATGTCACACTTAACCCGTGTTTTAACCATTGGAGAGTAGAAAACATGTCACACTAACCTTATGTTTGCTATTAGACAGTAGAAAACATGTCACACTTTCCCCGTGTTTACCACTGGACAGTAGAAACCATGTAACACTTACCCCGTGTTTACCATTGGACAGTAGAAACCATGTAACACTTTCCCAGTGTTTAATATTGAACAGTTGAAACAATGTCACACTAACCCGTGTTTTACCATTGAACAATAGAATCCATGTCACACTCTCCCCGTGTTTACCATTGAACAGTAGAAACCATGTCACACTTTTCCCGTGTTAACCATTGGACAGTAGAAACCATGTCACACTTAACCCGTGTTTTAACCATTGGACAGAAGAAACCATATCACAATTAACCCGTGTTTTAACCATTGGGCAGTAGAAACCATGTCACACTTAACCCGTGTTTTAACCATTGGACAGTAGAAACCATATCACCCTTAACCAGTGTTTTAACGCTTGGACAGTAGTAACCATGTCACACTTAACCAGTGTTTACCATTAGACTGTAGAGTCTATGTGACTCTAATCTTATGTTACCGATTTAGCAAAAGACAGTGAGTTACACCGCTTTGTACTTATCGGCTAACAGGTATCATATAACACTTTCCATTTTCTTCCCACCAGACAGTAGAAATGATTAACTCTTAACAAATTATTTCTATTGGGTAATAGGCAGAGTGTAGTTTTTTTTGTTTGAAGTATAAGGCAGTTTGTAATTTTAAGCACATTATTTCTGTCTCATTTTCTGTTATATTTGTTGTTCTTTTTTGTTTTAAGTTATAAGACATTGTGTAATTCTTAGCGCATTATATCTATATCATTTTATGTTGCATTTGTTGTTTTTTTTTTCAGGTATAAGACAGTATGTAATTCTTTACGCATTATTCCTGTCTCATTTGATGTTGTATTTGTTTTTACGTATAAGACAGTGTGTAATTCTTATAGCATTGTTCCTATTTCATTTTATATAATATATAGTATTTTTTGTTGAGGTGTAAAACAGTGTGTTATAATTAGCGCAATTTTCCTGTCTCATTTTATGTTGCATTTTTTAAAGTATACACTCAACCAAAGTTATAAATGGTTATAAATTGTATATGTTTACAATGTATGCTAGTTTCGTTTCCTCCCTATGTCACAAGAGGTTGTAGAAAGAACTGTTTTGTCTTGAAATCAATTATCTAATGTCTTTTTAATCAATTTTTCATTAATTGATTAACTGAATCCAATACCATTAACTTACACCGCAGGGTCAAAATTAGAACAGTCTTTAATTAAAAGGGAGGTAATTTAAAAATTTAATACTTTGAACGGGGTTTATTTAAACAAATGTGCTGTTGATAAATAGGATTTTATGTTTTTCCTACTAACGAGGGGTCACATTAAAATAAAATAAGATATTAAGAGCAAATTTCTGTTTGCTTGACATTTTTATGGAAAATGCATTTTTAGCAAAATGAAGGATAATTCTCGCCAACAGTCATTTTCTACAAGATTAAAGCTTAAGTTGAAGACTGTTGTTGGCATATGGTCATAAATGAAGAGTAAATTCAATATCTTTCTAATAAAAGTAAAATGCGGACAAAAAGTGACCAATTAGAACTGTCGAGTGAGCTTCGGAATATTTCACGAGTGGCGAAGCTACGATTGAAAATACATAATTCCGCAGTTCACGGCTGAAATATATTAATATATTTCACTGGAAAACGAATTTCCTTTTTATTTTATGCTTTTAGTGCACAATGTGAATTTGACAGAAAAATGACATAAAATGGCACCGAAACGTTTGTTTATGACGTCATGACGTCATATACCCAAACTTAAGCCCGTTTTCTAAACGTTCTCATACGGAAAGTTATCTTCGTTTGGGTACCAACGTGAAAAAAAACAGTGAAAATAAAAATGATATTCCACTGTTTAAAAACAGTAGAATACCACTTTTATTTAACCGGGAAAATTGTATTTCTCACTGGAAATTATAAATTATAATAAATGCAATGTATGGTTATTTCAACCATGTTTCTATAGATCGTAGAAAGTTTATATATTTACCACATTCCTCCCAACGAACTGAAAGGGACATAGTGTAACACCACAGGAATCCTGTAAATTAAATCACAGACGTTAACTTATACAAACGCATTTTATTTGTCAATTAGAAGTCTGAAACATGACACGTACTGTAAAACGCATTAATTTCGCGAGATCAAAATTTCACGATTTTGTCTTAAAATCAGCTAGTTTCTTTATTCGCGTATTTATGAATTCTCAGTTCTATTTTAATTTGCATATTTTCTGATAAACTTCTTTTCGGATATACGGAAACTCAATATATTCGTGAGGTAGGCGATTCGCGAATATTAGCAAAAATAAAACTAACGCGAATAAAACCAGTTTTATAATATCATAGCCACCAAGTTATGAGTTCTCATTTGTCGAAGACGTCAATTTAATATATGAACAAATACTGACTGCCAATGAAAACGCAACACTTTACTTTATGGAATAGTTTTGATATGTGTAAAAGTTCAATAAATTGGCAAAGGTATATTTTGTGTTTTAAAATCAATAAGATGTCGTTGGACCAAGGGAATGATTGTCGACTGTAAACAATGCATCCGACGAGCGATTTCACGTCGAGACATCCGTCATTGGATCATGCCCAAAACCTCATTATCACACTTGTATAGAGCAAAACTTGAAAACTGAAAATGGGATTTATGTATCCGCAAGTAAATAATAGATGAAAAGGGAACTTTGAAAGCCACCGAACGCGATAAGTATGAACATATTGCAGGCTCGGTTTGATTGAGCCTGTTTATGGGCAGTAATGTGATTGCATATTATTGCCCGCGCCGCCTAGCCCCGGGTTGAGCGCAACTCAATATTTACACCAATAAACCGTACAATTTTGATCCATCCCAAACGATGGTATGCATATGGCGGTGAACATGGAACCTTCAATGCGGTATTTTCAGATTAATAGCATTCCATGTTTAGCGGCGTATAGTCCCCAAAAAGGTTAGCAAATGGGCTTGTTTTGAGGTTAATCATACATGTCAACATGCCAAAACAAATAATCAGTGCGTTTGTACGGGGTTACTGAAGGAGAGAAAGTTTGAAAGTACAATGAACCATTAATTATCGACTGGTCACTAATTGATTTTAAAACGCATCCACCTATATAAATTTATTGAATTTGTACATGCATGAAAAATATATTTAAAAAAAAAATAAGTTTTGCGTTTTCATTAGCAGTCAGTATATATTATAAGAATGTAAATTAATTTTCTTACCCTATCCCTTATAGTAGCGTACATATAGTCAGTACTGCTATTAGTTAATAATTGGTCACCGATGTCATGCTTTGTTGATAACGTATATATATATAAGGGTGAGCTGAGCAACAGTTCGGGTTGATTCCAGTATTGGCAAAATCCTTCATGAAAATTAATATTTAACCGTTCATGTAATGAGCCAGATGTTCATTTTGATGTTAAACATATTGACAAGTTTCCATGTTTATTAATTCATTTTTAATTGACACGTTTCTATGTTAATTGATTGATGTATTAATTACAAGTTTCTATGTCAATTAATTAATTATTATTGACAAGTTTCTGTGTTAATTGATTGTTTTGTTATTGACAAGTTTCTATGATAATTGATTGATTTATTATTGAAACGTTTCTGTGTTAATTGATTGATTTATTATTGAAAAGTTTCTATGTAAATTGATTGATTTATAATTGACAAGTTTCTGTGTTAATTGATTGATTTATTATTGACAACTTTCTATATTAATTGATTGAATTATTATTTATTAATTATATTTCTCCTTTTTAACCTAAATATCTCCATACATAACTTGATATTGGATATATGCATTTTAATTGAATAAATATTCTAAGAATGTAAAGTTATTTTTATGAAAGAAAACAAAAACATCGTTGGCACTTTTATACTGTAAAACGCTTTAATTTTGTGAGGTTAAAATTTCGCGATTTTTATCAACAATCTGAGGTATGCTTTGCATTGCACATTGGGAGCTTCCTACTGGTTATTAAATGTTCTGTCATTTGAAGAATTATTGTATTGTTGAATTACGATCGAAAACTGATTCAAAGAACTTGAGTCTGGAAACGTCCGACTTCCGGTTTCTAATGGATGTTGGCAATTGGCACACTACCTGATTGATGGCGTACATTATAAGTCTGATTTGAAGAAAAAGGTTATGTGAACTTATGACCCGGTGTTAAGATAAAACATACCTGCGCTAGTTGGATCACGACAGTAGTTAACTGCCGCCGTCAGACTTTTCTCAGGAAAATTCGCAGCTTGCATGCTGTGTGCTTGAGGTGATTGTTGATCCCAGCGCTGACACCCTAGTCCTGATTTGGTCTTGCTAATAGTTCCGGTGTACTGCGTGGAGGCAACGCCATCATAAAACAGTCCTAAAAACAAGCCGACATGTTTATCTATCAGAGGGCAACTTCAAACCAAACCGGCATTTTTCTGTTTCATCAGAGGAATTCCAAAAACAAACTGACATTTTTCAGTTCTATCAGAGGACATCTTAATACAAACTGATTTTTTTTCTGTTCTATCAGAGGACGGACATTTTTCAGTTCAATCAGAAGACTTTATAAAAACAAACTGACATTTCATATTCTTTCAGAGGACATCTTAAAAACAAACTGACATATTTTCTGTTCGATCAGAGGACTTCATAAAACAAACTGACATTTTGAGTTCTATCAGAAGATTGCTTTAAAAATAAACTGGCGTATTTTCAGTTCTATCAGAGGACTTCCAAAAAACAAACTGATATTTTTTTTCAGTTTTTATGATCAGGTATGAGTAAATTTAACTGCGTTATTTACGTTATAAAACTTTGGTTTTAAATAAATTAACCCGTACATGTACGTTGATTGTGTAATGATTACCTTAGAAAAGTGTTTGCCTGCTTTAGACTATCATCCCATAGCATAGCTTTCGAAACTGGGTGATAAACTGGCATTCCCAGGGAAAACTGGCATTGTCAAAATTGAAATATTCGTACCATAGAATCTGAATACCACTTTCTAATAGTTTGTAAATAAAAAAATAAATGTTTGTTCTTATCAATAAACGAGTAATGCTTTCCGAAAATATACGGGTAATGCCGATTGATGCCGAACAACAAACGGACAATGCCGATCGAAATATACGGGCATAAATATAAAGTATTTAGAGATTAATATCTGCCAAAAATGCCATCAAGAAAACTCAAACGTAATAATATCTAAGAGTAGGAAATTATCTAGTTTTGATATATTCTCTTGAAAAATATATGTTTGTTAACAAATCTGTGCATAATTTGTTTCAGTGTTCTTTGTACTTTTCTTTATCTATGTACATGTGGATAAGGCTTATAAAATATTGCTTTGTTGTTGTTGTTGTTGTTGTTGTAATAATATTGCATCACATTTTCTTTGTTAACAGGTCTTCTACAATTTTTACAACTTATATTATTAATTTTGATATTTGAAAACACTTAGTAGTTTCTTCCCCGATATGTGATAAGACACCTTGAACATTGAAATTACCTACATTTAATCGACCTGTATAATGTAATCTCACCTACAAAAATATTTATTCACAAATTTCTCACTAAGTAATGAAATTTTGAAATAACTAATTAGACACCTCGGTATTTTAATACATATGATACTAGTTTAGGTGACATCTGCGCAGTCGACTCTTCAAGTCAAATCATAAAACATTTTAATAACTAAGTCACTTAGAAACTAGGTCATTTTAATTTAATAAAGGGCTGGGTACATTTATTTACAAATTTTGTCTGTTTTCTTGATGGAAAATTGATAAAAATATAATTAATGTGCAGTTCACCTTAAATGACTTATTTAGTAAGTAAGTAAGATGAATTTTAAAAACGTAAGAACATCCTGTTCGTGAATATCATTTATGACGTCATATTATGCAAACTAGAGCAAACAACAAACATACATGTGTCTAAATTCTGATTTTAAACACAGATTTTGTACTTACCCCCAATTGAACCCACAAAGAAATTTATGCTATATATTTTACCTTGTTTTTAAATAGATCATTTTAATTTTGGGTTCGAAAGGTGTTCAATTTTAATTGTGACTAAAACATAACAAAAAGTAGGCATTTGTACAAATTGTGTCTTTAATTACGTCAATAATAAACCTATTGTCTAAGAAATGATACTGTTACTTTATGTTTCATGATAATTCACTGTAAAGACATGCAACCATTGAACCTTCCGTAAGGAAGTCAATAATAACTATGAAAATTAAATACCCTTAATACTCCGAATTTCCGGACACTATTCCGAGGGTTGCACGCAAGATTGTTGTAACTACATTGAAATAAAGAAGGAGTTACGACAGCCTTGCATGCAATCATCGTTTCTTAATCAAGAAAAATACAGAAATTTTACTACTTAAATAAAAACAACATGAATGATATTTAACAAAGTTGCCCTTATATTGATCGGCAACGATCGGCATTGTTCGTTTGTTGTTCGGCATCAATCGGCATTACCCGTATACTTTTGGCAACGCATTACTAGTATATTTTTCTTAAGTGTAATACCATGCTCTATTTTCCTCTCTACTGTTTGGCTGTGTGGGGAGGCTGAGTCTGCTGGATGTGGCCATCCCTCATATGCATATTTTACTCTTTTTAATATATTTGTTAACACTCAGGTTCTCACTTCGGTTAATTGCTTGTCTATTGCTTGTTTATTGCTTCTGGCGTCTGGTTTGAAACCGAATATTGCATAACCATGCTCTCTTATCCTCTTTACTTTTTTTGCTGTGTGGGAAGGTTTTGTCTGCTTGCCATTCCTGATATACATATTTCACTTTTTAAGTAATTAAACATACTGTATTTTTCTTGCTAAAGTACGTAAAAGAAGAATGTCGTATTAGTTATTTCGTACATGTTCACCTATATAAAATTATAAATCAGTTAACCGACACACGAGATATTTTCAATTATGTCTTTAATTGCTTTATTTAATATATAAGTATATATGAGTTAGGAATATTAAACTTGTTTTGTTAATGTTTGGAATCCTCAAAGGCTTGAACCGTTGAGCCTCAGTTAGGGTAATTGCATAAATTAAATGATTGGATCTTTCAGTATATACTGTTCATAAACGATTAACGTCTGACGGTATTGTGCGATAGCCATTTATCTTTAAAAATTGGCAACACATATTAACCGTTTTTTCGGCAATCTTTTTCATGTATCCGTTTGTTGTTAGGAATTAATCGCCACTAGCAGAATATTTTCGGCAAATGCACGTTGCCCGTATATTTCGATCGCCATTGTCCGTTTGTTGTTCGGCATCAATCGGCATTACCCGTATATATTCGGAAAGCATTACTCGTTTATTGATAAGAACAAACATTTATTTTTTTTATTTTCAAAAATTTCTCTAGATGTTTAAGTATTACTCCAGTTGATTTGGAAAAGTTCAGCATGTTCTGTATATTACTAGGAACCGATTGTCATTGGCATTTTAATGTTTGGTTATCGTGAATTGAATCGAATAAAATATTAAAATACTTATGCTAACTCACTTGAATAAGAAACCTCTTATTACTAATCAATAAACACCATGTAAACATAAAACAGGAAGTAGTTGCATGAAACAGTTACCTTCCGTTCGAGTGCAGCAAAGGAACAGCACAACGAAACTCAAAGTCTTATGAACGAACATCAATCGGCATTACCCGTGTATGTTCGGCGATGCATTTCTCATATATTGATTAGAGCAAACATATATATGTAGGTTTTCATTTTTGAACATTATTCCAGTTGTTTGGAAAAGTACGGCATCTGTATATTACTATGAACCGATCGCCATTGCCGTTTTAATGTTTGGTTATCGTGAATCGAATCGAATAAATCACCCAGACACTGATGATATCTCATATGAATAAGTAAGCTCTTATTACTAATCAATGAACACGATGTAAACACAAAAAACTAAGTGAACAGCTTCCAATTGTGTTTGATCATTTCCACGTGATCAAGTTGTAAGTTTCTACAACTTTTTCAGATTTTTTTTATTTCAACAAAGTTTCAAGAAATAGCGTCTTTAACAAAAATTTGTTAAAGCTTGTACTATGAAACTGCATACACTATGTCACTATTTCACTTGATCATCGGAGTTTAACAAATCTTTGTTAAACTATTCCCTTCACTTAACAGAGATGTTTAAAGAAAATCGGCCGAATTGTTAACAATAATTTGTTAAACATCTCTGTTCGCTATTACTGAATCTACCGCCAGTCATAGGAGTTTAACAAATCTTTGTTAAAGCTTATACTATTGTCTTCACATGACAGAGTTGTGGAAAGAAAATCGGCCGAACTGTTAACAATAATTTGTTAACATATCCGTTCGCTGTTACTGAATCTACCGTCAGTCTGATTTCAGAGCATAACAAATATTTGTTAACGATTATATGAGAATTGTCAGTTGGCAAAAATATTCAATGGGGATCGGCTGGTTATCAATGTTTTAAAAATATTTGGTTAGATGTTTAATTTTTAAAATATAATCATTCTGATTTCAAAAACAACCGAATCTTTTATATAAAAAATAAGAATATATCGGTGTTTTTAGTTTTTAAAGATGGGGAGTGAACATCAAAGTGATGCATATTTCCCGTCAACGTATTTGTCAAAAAAGCTCAAATACTGAGTGAATAAATCTTGAATAAACAACTAATAAAGCATTTATAGAAAACATTATTAATTTGACCGGTTTTAATCCTTTGCAAATATACTGTGATTAATGTTATTTGCTGATGATAATACAATTTCAAGAAAGATATAATATAAATTATATTTTTCGCTTATCAAACTCCGGATCATATTAGTAATTCAGTAATTGTATCATACATCCATATTAATAAAATCAAGTCCCCATGAACAAAATCAAAATAGCTAGTAAAACTGTATACTAATTTTTATTAACAACATTTTATTCAGTACTTTTCAAATAATAATAATAAGTAATTTAATATCATCTTTTTTTCAAAGCATGCATTTAATTTATATACTTTAACATTATTTATTTTATTATTTCTCAATATTTTACTTTATTAATCTGGTGTACAGTTACTCAAGATTGGGTATTTTATTATGAACACACAGTTACTTAAATGTCTTTAAATGTCATAAACACATACATTTTGTAAACCGTTTATGTTTCGCTTTTTCGAACAACTCAACCAACAACTCGCAGAAATTTTGTTTTAATATACTCATGTATTATGATTTATAGCGTTGGTAACTAGGCACTTTGACTTTTCCATTTTTAAACACTATGTAAAATCCGAAATCTAGAAATGATAGGTGTAGATTCCTGGAAAATAATAGAGACAATTTCACAGCATGAACGTTGATACCAATTTGCTCTTTCACATCTGCTTGTATTGATTCAACTATTCCGTGATTCCAGCTTCAGTAGTGATGACTAATGTACCTAAAATTAAATATAAAATTACATGAAAGTTAGCAAAAGATGAAATACAACAAGCCACAGAAAAAAAGTTTAGAAATGTAAGATGATCACTTTTATAATAATAACCTATAATAACCTATAAAAATGAGCAAAATCAAGAGAATCTGACGGATTTATGTCTTGAAATGGTCTGTGTAAAATAATTTTTCGCTGGGTCTGTTTAACAAGGTGTTATTGTGCACCAATCTCACACATGTCCATACAGGCTTTCTTTGAACAAACAAGTACAAGATGTTCATCATTGAGGTAACCCTAATAAACTATTGTTATGTATTCTTGTTGTAATGGTCTAAATAAATTGTGAATAAATTGGCGATGACTGTTCGGGTTCATATTTGTTGAATTAGCCGCTTAACAAATGTGTTTGTTTTAATCATGCAAAACTTGTATCGCTTTGCATGACTTCAGAGGTTGACGCTTTTGTTATTTTATTTATCCTACTGTAAGGAATTTCAGATGGTCGCTCCAGCCTATGCGAATTTTAGCTCGTCTTAATTTGACTCTTATTTCGCAAACAAAAATGACATAATTGGCAACAAAATAGAAAAAACCTTTTAAAGCACGTCACGGTTGACAGAAAAATGGTTAAACATGTGTAACTAAGTAACGATCGGCACCAAAACCAGGGATTTTTTTCAAGATTGAGATGTATATTTTTACAAGATTGATATCTACTGAATTCAGAAAAATCAGTTAAGACCGATATTTACGGTCTTTAAAATTGCGACATATAAAAAGAAAAGTACGTATGATCCATGCGTATTATCTGTTGAAACAAACTACATGTAGTAATGTTTCTATCTTTATATTTTAGGCTTTGTTCCATTAGTGTTTTTTTTTGTAAAATGTAAATACTGTCAGAAAGTGGCATATCTTTTTCTAAGATGAGATTCCCAGAAACGGGAAAGCCCTCCTCAAGAAAAACACGTATTTAGAGTACATGCTTATACAATCTTATAGTAAAATAAACGCAGACTTATGAATCATTTTATGAAAGGTAGATATAGCGTTAGTATATAGTAACTTGCAATAAAATTATGGAGTAAAACGATTTCACAGTCAGATGATAGAGAAGCGCGTAATCAACACAATGTGTTACACAAAACATAAAACGATCAATGAGTTCTAAATAGATAAACAAATAACAGTCCATGCTTTCTTATCTGACCATCAGGAGACCGGTAATAGCTACTGAATGGAGTATTATAAATCAAGTTAAATCGTTTTAGTTTAGACAGATCGATATGTGTATAAGAATTGTAACTTAGAAAAAAAATATAAAATGAGAAAAAATACAAAAAACAACGTTTTAACAAATTAAGCTTACTGTACTTTCTAAACGTTCTCATATTTTCAAACAACCAACATGTTTTCATTTAAGATATTGTACACTTTTTTAACCACAATTTATTAAGCAAGGGTGCAGAGGAGGAGCAGACAAAAACCTTTATTTTTTCATAGTGCATTTTAAGCTAAAAACCTAGCATTGTGTCACATGTGTATTCTAAGCGTCTTGGAAGTATAACGTTAACACTATTTCAACATTCTAATTGAAGAGTTTTACGGATAGGTGTACAATCTCGTATTGTGATGTTTGACGAATAACAGATTTATGTTTCCTTTATTTCTTGTCATGATGAGGAACCCATAGATCTTAAAGTGTTTATGTTCACATGATTTTTCCAAAATCACAAAGATTTGTTACTTTTCTACTGTTTTGTTCTTGCAGAAAATGATATAACTTAAATTGCCAATTAAAACACCAATTTTACAGGAATTGTTATTAATCACTAATGAAAAAAGAGCGTGTTTTAGGAGGGGGTGATCTGCAATACTTTTTTTAATGATCTTAACTAATCTATTAATCCGTTGAAAATAAATTGCAAGTGTCATAGTGTTTGAGATATTTATGCCTGTCTGTATCACTTCTTCGGTTTTTTGATGTATATGTCAAATAGAAAGTCACAACAAAACAAATGTGATTTCTTGAAATAATTGTCTTTGACAGATGAGTAAATTTGGTGAATTCGTTTCATTCAACTAGTACACCTCACTTTGTAATTTGATACACCATTAAGCTTCAGCTGGGCAATTATATGACTCCTGGGGTGAAGTGAAAGGCCGAGTTTGTCAGTTACACGCAGCTTTACAGCATTTAATTTTACATTTATCTGCCATGTTATCTCATTGTAATAATCTCTACTCAGCTCAAATTAGCAGCAGTTTCATGCGCTGTCCCATGAGATTATAAATGGCCATTTTGTAACCTAGGAGAAAATTTTCTGGTTTTGATTTCAACCTAAGTTGAAGTATAGTAACTGTTGAGTTTAATCATAATGTCATGTTGTAACTGGTTAACCAGCAGATAAGAAAGCGGCAGAAGATTCGGGGATATTGAATCATTTTTGTAAAGATGTCTTCTTTTCTAACTAATACGATACTATTTTGCATAACATGAACTTTACTTTCTCTTAGAGATTATAAAGATAAGTCATTCGGACAAAAAGGAAATTACATGTACATGTCAGTAATCATAATCTACAATTAAGGTAGCTTGCAGAATTTCAACCTGGGTATTAGCTATAAATCAGTTTTCGGCTTCAAACCGATACAGGGAACTTAACTGCAATTTTTATAAATGTTGTCGCATTGCATCAAGCAATCATAATTAGAATCCGAAGAAAATGACATGTTATATGTTGCAAAAAAATGAATGGCTAGTCTAGCGACAAGCAGGATTTTTCAAAAGAAATGTCACGGATGAAAATGATGTAACAGTTCGATAATTTGAATATATCCACTGAAGTTGTTTCGGTGAATGTCATTAGGTCGCCACAATTTTCACGATCTAATTGTGTTCCACTCTTCATCAATAATAGCACCAGATCATAAATCGAAAACACTGCAACTATATAAGTAACAAATGTCAGGCATATTTGGACATGTCAGCCTGTATGTGACAATTGTCCGCTTTTCAACACTTGCCTCCATATATACGCCTTTACGGCTAGGCTAACAGTGTAGATACAGAACAGCCGGCACAAGCGTGCTGTATAATCAGGATTTGCACTGGTCGCGTTTTGATTAATTAGCTTATTTTGACCGAAAAGCGAACAGTGCAGATATTAATCAGACGGCACGATTGTGCGGACTGTTTTGGATCCACACTGGCCGACGCTCGTTAAAAAACGCGTCTCGGAAAGGGTTAAACGTTATTAACGGCATTTTCAAATGGATGAGAATTGGAAATGTCAATGATCATTTTGAAAACGACACCAAGTGATATTTATGAAACGTTTAACTGTCAATGTAACAAGTCATAAGTAACACCCCAACTAACGGACACTGTCAGACAGGTATTTTAAAAGCTGGATAAACTATGTTGCTCATTAATATTTGTACATGTGAGAGTGTAAAAAATGTGTGGTTTTGTCATTTCAAGCAAAATCGATTGGGGCGAGAGAAGGAACTTGCACGATCTTGAATATGCAACATCCTCTCTTCGAATATCGGAATTTAGCTCATGTCATGTAAAACATGTACAAATGATGTAGAATATTGTAACAATTGTTTGAGGAACGCGTTCTATCTAAAGAATACTTTAATGTCTACCAATGTGTTGGACAATTTCTCGCTTTTATAGAACAAACATATCAGAGACCTTTACCTCGCGCTGTTTAATAATGATTTATGATTTATTATAAAGACCCTGACACGTCATTGCCACAATATACTTTTAAAGAATTTTAAGCACATTATTTACTTTTTAAAATAAATGCATACTATAAACAAACCAATTGTTTACAGCGATACATATTAAACGATAACAAAAGAACATCGTTATGAGTTATAAATATAAATGTAAGCGGAATACTTACCTATCAGTGTTGATACGAAATGTTGACCTGTTCTGTATATGCTTCAACTTATTTTCGTGTTCTTCATTCTCATATCTAAAACGTAAATATATATATCAACACAAAATAATAGCATATATAAGCAAATTACTTAACGAATATGAAAATGACGGAAATAAAGGAACATATTCTCCACACATATGCATTGGCCAGCGGACCCATTAAAAACAATCTCGACTTATGTTTTTAACAAAAGTTTATAAACCTAGTTAGCCTGTGTTTAATCACCACAAATATATTATGTTGAGGCGCAGCACTGTTTTCAGTATAATACGTAATAAGAAACATTCATGTGACCAGAACAACAAAAGATATTTTAGAAAATTAAATTATGACGATTGATAACGCTGGCGGCTTTAAGACCGCGCTTTCAAAACAATCAAAAGTAAATTAGATTTTTGAAAAAGATAACAAACATAATACAAATCTAAATGCTATTGTTATAAAAATATAAAGCTTACCATTTAAGAGATACCATCCACGACTTTGCCTGTCATAAGACAAACAAGATCTTTATCATCTGAAAAATCATATCCGAACTTCGATAACTGAACATAATATTCACAAAGACTTAGTGTTCCAACTCCCAACTTAATAACACGACTCGCTTTCAAATTTTGTATAATTGTCTTGTTAAAAAGACAGTCATCTAATTAGCCCTTTGCGTTGAAAAAGACACTACAAGTCTTGAGAAGCCTCTGCTTAGATTCAAAATGTTATAACTTGTTCGTTCAATAACTTCTTAAGTGATTTACAATAATAACCCACTTCAGCTTAATCTCAGAAAGTTTGACACACATTTCCATCACGTGACTACTTTTCTCGCATTTACAACACAATCACAGAACATTAAGTTTGGTAGTAGGATAGCCTGGCAGACGGCTAGACGGTTCTATGTTAGTTACTTGTATTAATATTTTTAGATATATTTTGTTTTATTTTAGTTCTTAGTTTCTAATTCAGATTTCTGTTGCTGTTTTAGGAGCTAAGGGAATGTAAAAACAGAAAAACATTGCAGTGAAAGCGTAAATTTTGTTGATATATTTTTGGATGACGGAGGAATATAGGGACTGGGGCACGTCTAGAAGCAGGCTACTCTTAGGTCAAACAAAGTTCAGTTTGTGGCATTTTCAATATCTGTATCGAATCGGTTAATGTAAATAGAGAATAAATTGCCTGTATCTGATAAGCCATGAAATCTAGTTCTCTCTCTCTCTCTTAGGCACCTAATGGTTTAGAAATACGTTGGAAAACATGATGAAGATTTTCTATTGTGTTAAAAGTGAATGTTCGGAATGTAACGCCCATGTGATAATATTTTTCTCAGTTCGTTCTAATCGTGATTTGAAAATTATTAATATCAATATTAGTGACAATAATTATTGTTTGTATCATATTCTACTTAGGATCATTTTATGATCATTAATCCTTACCCTTACTAGATTTGCCAATATTTCAACCTGTAACTCTCCATTAATTGTTCAAAGGTCAGATATGTAACAATTCCTTGGCTAAATAGCTGTTGGTGTATGTTGAGTTGTGAATTTAGGTTTGACTACAGTAATTCAACCCCCATAGACTCCTAGTAAAGCTTCAAATCTCCTATTCTAAATAAGCTATTGAGCCGACGCCTTAAGCTGTCGGTGTTATTATATTCATTGTTCAAAGGTTTGATTTGCAGCACTTAATTGGCTGAATAGCTGGTCGTGTATGTTGAGTTGTGAATTTAGGTTAGAATATAGCAATTCATTTCCCATAGACTCCCAGCAAAGCTTCATATCTTCTATTCTAAATAAGCTATTGAGTCAATGTCTTTAAATCTGCTTTTTGTGAACACTAATCTAGAGACATTTTACATGTAAATACACAGCAAAAATATAGCCTTACCAGTAATTTTTCACAATTTGTGCTGGAATACCACCACCCTCAGTCACGCGCCGCTCAAGTTCAGTTTCACTTTGTCAAAACTATAACCCATGTTGCAGATAAAAGTTTTCACTAACTCAAAATATGAATTCAAACGTTTGTTTCAACTTCTTCTATACACGACCTTATAATACGAGTGAAAAACACGACAAAATATATAACATAATATAAAAGTGATATTAATAGCGGAATAAAACATATGATACTTAAAATGTGGTATATTCGTATGGCTTTAGTTTGTATTTGCAAACTATAATGAATTTATCACACAGAAAAGGCGGACAAAGGAAAACGAACCTGGAAACGAATACATCACTTTTGTCATAAGATTTGACAAACAACTTATTTTTTAACAATCATATTATATTGGACACCTTATTTATGACATAAATTTATGGCGGATATAATGATCTTCATAATCACCATCATCTTAATTATCATCATCAACACCATCATCATTATCGTCATCATCATCATCATCATTAACACAACCATCTAAAAATAACGACCTTGACGGTGCGGGTTCGCTCACAGCTAGAGGCACTATCATTTCATATCATTACATCAGCATGCGATTACCACTGCCACTATTATCATCATCATCATCATCATCATCATCATCATTACAATGTGCATCATGATTATCATCATCATCACATTATGATTTTACATTCTATCTTTCATAGGACAAAACACCAGATAAAATACAAGTTTAGTTTTATGTATTCGTGCAACAATTTAACATAATGTGATATATAAAATGATGATAATGATGATGATGATGATGATGATGATGATGGTGATCATGCTAATTCTCCCTATGACAATGACAGTCGTCTTAAAAATTGAAATGAAGAATTGTTGTTGATATTGGTGATGATGAGCACATTTCAATTTCCGTGTTATTGATGATGATAATGATGATGGTGATGATGATCTGAGTGCTGGTTCTCCCTATAATGATAATGATGATGATGGACAGGTGTCTGTTGTCACACGGTTATGATGATGTTTCTGATTTCGCTATAATTTTCAATTCCATTCATTTTATATCACAACGTATATGTCATTTACTTTTAGGCAAGCATGCGTGCGTAAAATAGTTGAATCAGTTTACCTAATTTAACTCACGGACGAGTTTATAAGACGTTTTTAGAGCGAGGCAATGTATACAACGAAAATTATGGGGTTTTTTTGGGAATCAAATATGGGTGTTTCTGGACAAATACAACATATTTCAATATCACAGTAGCGTTGTTTGTGCCGTGTGGCGGCTGTAAAAAGTCTCCCCGTACATTCAATCGGTGCTGTTGTCAATTACGTCCTTTGAAGGTCGTTGAGCACGATATTTATGTACTTGGTCAAAGTATTTCTAAAATTGCTTTTGTTTTCATATTTCGGCCAGTTTTTAGATGGGTGGTTTCAATATCCCAGCCAATATAGATTTAAAATTTTGCCGTTGGCGTTGTCTGTGATATGCAGGATTTATATTCTCAGATCCCCTGTCAAAATTCTTTTTTGTTTAATGCCGCCCATTGTTTTCTCGTTTAGGGCAAACCCTTTCTTTTATCTGGGGACCATACGCCGCTAAACATGGAATGGTTTTAATCTGAAAATACCGCATTGAAGGTTTTATGTTCGTCATATGCATACTGGTCATCGTTTGGGATGGATCAAAACTGTACTGTTTATTTATGTAAATATCGAGTTGCGCTCAACCCGGGGCTAAGCGGTAATATGCATTTCCATTACTGCCCATGAACAGGCTCAATCGAACCGAGCATGCTATATTTTCTTATTTGCCGTGTTCGGTGGATTTCAAAGTTCCCTTTTCATCTATTACAAAATTTACTGAAGTCCAGGGGGTGACAACTCTCCAGAACCCAATCCATTTCAGCCCCCCCCCCCCCTCCACCACCCGGGCCACCTTTCTTCGTACGCATGGATAATGTTTCGGCTGAATATTTAACTTCTGTAACTTTTGCGGTTTTTCCGAAATGTATCAGTAACCATACTTCAAATTTGAGTGAAATTTCACATTAATTAACTTGGGAAGCTACATGTACCACATACACATATTTAATATTATTTTAAGATGAACCAATATTTTGTGTCAGTATTGATAAAATTAGGCAGAAAAGTCGCCATGAAAATTGGAGTCATTTTTACCTGCCCAGTACATGTACGTTAATATCGGCCAAAGTCCTGCATTTCTTTACATAAGTTGTATCTCACATAATTAAATGTCCTTTACGACAACTATATCAATTAAATACTTGGAAAACTTATGCGTGTTTTCAAAGCTATAGACCAACTGTATTTTTTTCATTGTTCATTTTATTGTCCGACCTATGTCATAGAATTCTTAATTGAATATGAATGCAACCTCGATTCATCAGTAAATATTCATATTCTAGACCGATTGGCGGCTTTCAAGCTGTACATTGCAAAACTATTTCTATGAATAAGGATTGTGAAATGAACACTATCCGTTCCAAGAATTGAGGATTAAAATAGACACTGGATCCGACATTTTAAACGTAAAAGAGAATTGCTTTATAGTATGCTCCGGAAGGCGAAAACAAGGAGATACGAAGACGAATACGAGAAAACACGAATTAAAAACAAATACGAAAACGCAAAGATACGATGGCGAAAATGTGAGATTATTTCCCATTATCATCATCGTGTTTTCGCGTTTCTGTCATCTTAATTTCGTGATTTTGTGATATCGCGATCTGGATTCTTTTCCGTTATAGTCGAAAATGGTGATGGCCCTAAGTGAATTTCGTAGTTACTCCCAGACTATGTTTGCTTTTGTGATGGAACCCTGATTTAAGTACTCAGTTTTTGTATTTTTAATAGACGATTCTATTTTTTAGTACAGTCCGAATAATCTCCCCTGACAAATACTCTTCAATCACCCCGTCCGCCATTACGGAAATGAAAACAAATAATGTAGCCTATGTAATACTGATCCCTTAGGGGATGAATTTCACTATTTGTTTTTTTTTTAAACAGAAACAGAAAATATATTCCAGTCGAGTATACTAGACACCCTAAAACATTAAAAATATTTACGAATAGCAAGGCTAGAATTTATTTTCTTTACTGACTTATCCAGTAACCAGTTTTTGCAAGAAGGTAATACTCACTTTCAGATCATCGATCTCAATTTGGATGTGGTTTAGTGCTTATCCTATTTATACTCATTTCTTGTTTTCTAGTATGCTTATGTACAATTGTGTACATGTATTTCACTTGTTTGTTCACATGGTGTTACTATGTGTTTGTAATCAACTGTCGCCTCTCATAAGCCCTGATGTGAAATAAAAAGTTGAAATTTTACTGAATAGATCCGAGATCCATTGGTCGAAGACGATATAATTGAGTGAGGCAAGTTTGTGAGACATTAACTTTGACACGTGTGCTATTCTGTCTACGTCTATAAATGAAAATATGTACCCTCTTAATAATAAAAAACACAACTGTATTAATTAATTTTCTATATTATAAGTTACAACTTATTGTAAAAAATACTTATCTCTACAAATTAAGAATTAAATGGTATTACATGTACTGTTAACAAGGTACGGTTATAGTTTCCCTTATTTATCTCATAATGTATTCCCCCTGCTTAGAGACATTGTTCCTTACTCTTTAATTGATTGGTACAGCTTTAGCCTTCATATTAAATGGGCAACTAGTGTAAATCCAGATCAGTACTGCACCTAATTTGTATCTACACTGTTAACTTTCTTGAAACCTTATTTATAAAAATAACACTGGTACTGGTTGTACATCCTGATCAGAATATATGGATATGCCGGTCGATCTGGAACTGCACAAGCACAAGTGTACACATCGGATGTGCCCGATCTTATATAATGAAACTTGATCTACACTGACCATCTGTACTGGTTAATTTCAAACTTTCATGAAGTTGTCTACAGCATTGGTTTTACCCTTTACTTCACAGTTTCGACTTTTACTGTTCATATTACATGACAGTTAAATAACTTTCTTTGAAAAGGTTTAAAGCACTGAAACAAAACCAAAGCTGAAATTAATTAAATAAATATTGTATTTTAGTTTACATACTAATTTATCATAAAACATGATTGAACAATAATTCAGGTCATCTGTTTTAAGTTAAACTGAGTTACAGTAGTTTTCACATCTGTGACCAATGTAGACCCTGGTACTAAAGTATAGATCCTGGGTCTACAGTGTTCACTTTTCATTATCACCATCACCAGGAACAATTAATCGAAAACCATGTACATTGAATGAATGAACAATTTCATTGCTTTTCTATCACAAGCTTTGATGTGGATCAATAGGTCGATTTACAAGTCAGTTCAAAATTTTAAACTCTACCCTCTATTTATAGTTGCATTCAAAAACACAATTATTCCAATAAAATGCTTAATACATGTATCTATCATTGTTTGGCACGAATTTCGAATTTTGATATTGGATTACTGTATAGCGTTGTCAAGAACTCTAAGGAATATTCACTTCTGTAATGGCGGACAGTCACGTGACATAAAAATGGCGGCGGTCAAATTCAGGGTATTGGAATCGTCTATAGTTACTTCGGCGTTGGAGGTTGAACAAAAGTAAATCTAATTCCCATATACCTCAATGTTTAATTACCAATATTCAATGTACAGTAAACAAAATTCTATCATCTTTATTTCTAAACATTTAAGATCAATATTTCATCTATTTAAAACATACAGGAAAACTGGGAATAATTTACATTTAAGAAAATTACTGATTTCTAACTGAACAGACACTATTTTAAACGCGGTATCGCAAATACGGTTCCCTATATATCTATACCGACTGCGCAGCTGCGTTTTATACTCGAAAAACGCAGCCTGCATAACGCAGCCTGCGTTAAAAGCTGCGTTTTATATTGGCCCCCAAAATATGTCAAAAAATGTACTGTATCTGTTAGAGTTCAATATTGGTGATCTACAGAAAGTAGAAACGGTGAAGCTAGACCGCAGGCGGAGATAGCTTTCTTCCTTTTCTGTAGATCATGGAACTTGAATTTTAACTTATTTTGGTGTTCGCAATCATTTGATCTTCTAGCTCCTTCCCGCGTTGTAGTGACGTGGTATTGTGGCGCAAAAGTTTAACAGCCACGTTGCTCGCTTTATTCTTGATCATTTGATTGCGTGTACATGAGATTTTGTTATTTTTCGAAAAAAAAGGAGTTTATACTCCATTTTTAGCAATAAAGAGCATTGAGTATTTAAAAGAACGTTTTCGGCATGTGTTTGTATAAAAACCCCATACGGGAAAATAACATTTTGATTACACCCAGGTATGTTCATATATAACATGTTCACGTGATAAAGCTTAATAATTTAGCAAGATTTGTTAATTGATCTAAAATAATACATAACTTCCGGTGATATATCGCAGGATTTATTCTGGGGCGGAGTTCGGATAAGTAAGGATATATCTACAAAATTTATATGAACGACGGCGCGCGATAAATCCCACAGTTTATCGCTAGAAGAGCGAGCTCTATGTATCGTTTCTATTCTAACACGACATTACTGAGTGAACAATCGATATATATTTTACCAAATGTTAACCGCCATTTAGCTTTATATTCCAGAGGCCCGGGGTGTGTTCTTTTTTCTGTAGTGTATTTGTTCTCTGTTTTGTCAGTCCCCCTTGAAACCCACTGAATGTTTATTATTTAATTGATCCCTGTTGTTACTGTATACATGTAACCGGGAATGAAATAAAAGTTGAAGTAGTAGAAGTAGTAATAGTAGTAGTAGTAGTATATTTTACCAAATGTTAACGCGTTGTTATAAACGCAAATGGGTTGTTAGTTCGGCTTTTAGTGTTATTCCCTAAACCTATTTTAAAGATTGATGATAATTCAGATATTGAATAGAAGACCTGATTACATTTTCATCAAACCGCGTATCGTTTGCTGTCCGGTCGTCGTTCGAACTGTATATTTCAATTTAACTTTTCGGTTACATAAGGGAAAATATTTCGTCATAAATACGGGTTTTATCATGTGTGCATACAGTGCAGATCCAAATCTACCGGCAAATCCGTACCGCTTTATCTGCAATGTTCGCATCTTGGCAAAAATTAATAAAAACAAACTAAAAGAAAGCAGTGTAGAATCAAGATAAGTGGGCACATTCGCCTGATCACGGATGTACCGGATGATCTGGATTAACACTGTTCGTCTATGAGATAGCAACCATACATGTATCGATAGTGTAGGGTGTTAACTGCTAGTACAGTGATATCAGTAAAAAAAAGAAATAAAATCCTCGATCAACATGTGAAATAGTGAAAAATGCGTAGTTCCTATTTAGAAAACATCGTATGAAAGACGTAATCTTCAAATGCTTCAAAAACCACACCCTCAGTTGTCAGTTAAAGTGACCTTGCAGATGCTTCTATGGTCTTTTGATATACACACCAAATCATGTGGACCGGCTGAATACGTTGTTCAAAATTAAATGACTGTCTCCACCAGAATTCTGCACGTTTTAAAGCAACAGCAATGTTGACAAAGCCGCGATTGTGATTGGCCCACTAATAGGTGCGAACACCATGCAGATGAAAGTATCAATAACGTTGTCAAACGGGAATTACGTTAAACTTTATAGAACAGTTTGAAAATGTGCATCAACACCAATGTTTTGTAGAGCAAAACTTAGCACTCAACTCACTCTTGGCAGTGGAATTGAATCTAGAAGACTATTCGAAGTTTATGCGTTACGAAAAAACAACAACAACTCACCATTTGCAGTGAATTCGACCTTATAACGTAATCTCTATCTAAGGCGAAAACCCAACTTGTTGCTAGTTGTGATTTCTTAAATGTATTTGTGTAGGGCGAACATATATTTATCTCACTGCTGACAGTGGATATAAATAAAGAAGTATGTTTTATTGTTGTGCAGTGGATCCGAATCTAGAGGGGGTATTTATTGGTTTACAGCGTATACCCAAATTCACTGTTGGAATGGGATTCCAATCTAAAATGGTATTAAATAATTATCAAACTCACAATTCACATATCACTGTCACCAATACAACACTACTGTTTTACGATAAATAGTACGTTTTGCACAATCGTGACAGATTAAGGTTTAACAAATTGTGATTAAGTGGCTGTCTATTTTTAATTTTTATAATAATTGGCATTTGAAAAACTTGTTTGCTTATTGAATACTTAACAATAGTAAAAATTAAATGCAACGGTTGTGGAAGATATTTTCACATGAAAGTCACTATGTTTTGGTAAAATTGATCACTGTAACGACTTAAAATCGAAACTATTTACAAAAGCAAACATCAAATGGCCAGAAAAAGTTATTACATGTAATTGGCGGTCTAGAGATCAATAATTAACAATAGTTTTCACATGAGATTACTATACTTCAATTGTACTAATTTCAAGTTATTTGGGAGTACATGGGTTGATTGATTATACTTAAAAATCCTGCAAGTATAGCAAAACACAATTGAAAAGCATAGACATTATCATTTGTTTGATTGTTTACTCTAACAAAGTATACATGTTTGACCCGGTATTGGTATAGCTCAACAAAAATGTTTAACATCGAGCATCCGCAAAATGCCTTGCTTATCAGCCACAGAAATCAGCGATAACAGTTTAATAGCCATAAATCTTGATAGACTGCTGAGCTGACCAGCATACTGAGAAACATTTAATTCCACCTAATTACTTGATTGCAGACTACATAATAGATTCATGAATGTGTGCGTAATATATTTCTTGCAGATTGTTTAGTGAAACAAATCAAAGAAATAAATATTGAACGGCAGAATTTACAAATTAAAGTATATTTTTACATTGTTAATTTTACATGAAATGCAGCGAAATATTTTTTTCTCTAATTCAAATGTCAAAAATCTAACCAATGCTATGTTTGTGAAGTTTGCAACCTATATGCCTGGAAGCCTGGGAGCGTGAAGTTATCAGTCTAGCAGCATGAAGTTTGTGTTTCTATATAAGAACTTGACGACGATATGCAATAAAACTAGGGTATTCCTAGACTTGTAGCTTAATCTTAATGCTTTCGATGTTTAATATAATTTATATAGCAGTTTCCCGCTCTCTGCGTACAAGGATATGAATCACTGTGCCGACCGCAATAAGTGCCACTGAACAATGTTCCTCGTGTTAAATTGCTTAAAGTTCAAAAGTTCATATTTGCAGAGAAAATATACAATGACCATTGCTTCTATAGACAGGGTTCGGTCCCTATGTTCTGTGACAAGTTCGTCTATCATCTTAAAATAATACCAAGAAAACTAACTCTGACAGTCAGTTGATTATTCTGTGTTTACCTTCCATTATCTCTCAGAAAATAGATTGATCGACAGAAATTAGAAAATGAAATAAGAAAGTAAAAAAATAATTATCTTAAATTTAATTTTAAATTGTATTTAAAAAGAACCATCAAGACGGATGCCAGGCTATCTTGCTTCCTGAAAATATCATTTGCGGCGACTACAAACCGAAGGTTGTGTGTCTGGTAAACAAACCATTTTACCTATTTCCTCCATAAATACGCATTTTACGCATATGCGACCATTGTAGATCCAAATCAGCCGGCACATCCGCGCCATCTGACTTGGATCTGCACTGGTCTCTTTTTGATTTGAAATAACCTAATAAATTAAAAAGCGAACAGTGCAGATCCTGATCAGACGGCATGGATGTGCTGGCTGATCTGGATCTACACTCTTCGCCTATCCCATGAAGGCAATTGTATGGAGGAAAGGGTTACATTTGTAAAGAAAAGTGTTAATAAATTAATTTATTTTAATGTTATACGTTATTCATAAAAAATACGGACTAATAGTCTCATAATAAAGACTTAATAAAAAGTCATTATTATTAAATTGGTTTGCATAGATAAGACTATTAATGTTGTTGTTTTTTTTTGTTTAAATCTTCCTATGAAACATTTAATAATATTTCAGGAAGAACAAATACCTGCAGCGCTTATTGATACTTATAAGCTGAGTTATGCACTAGTTTACTGTTAAACTTAAGCATATCGGTTTAAGCTTCATTTATTATTTTAAACATTTCTTATGTTGTTTTATGACTATATTACCACTAAAGTTCATGATAGAAATGCATACAACTAACAGCGAATTGGCTATCAAGTTGATTGAAAAACGAGCCTTTTAATTTTTTAAATGGGTAAAAGTTGCATTAACTAAAATAAAGTGAACCGATGAATATTATTTAGTGATTTAATAATAACTATGATTAAATGTATTGAACAAATGGTTCTGTAAAATCCTATACCATTATGCATCGGATGGGCATTAACCTTATTACTGTAAAGATCACGTGTGAATAGAAATGACCTGGCGGGAATGTATAGGTCAATCATGCTCTTATATTGATTGGAGATTTCATGGTAAATGAACTCCAGATGTCTGGGGGTAAAGATAACAAATTAAGATTCAATGTTATAGTGAAAGGATGAGTAAACATGCCAATAAGACTATTAAATGTTTCTTTTTATGAAAATGAATTGAACACTCGATTGTACATGTAATTATGAACATTTTATACATTGTGCAAATATGTTTAGTCTTATTGGGTGAAGAAAAGAACAGACCAGTAACTCAAATAGTAATGTATCATGCGTGAAATCAATAAATAGTGGAGTAAAGAGGAACCGATTACCAAGTGCTGTTAAGACAATGAAAACGTATCTCAATATTTTCTCAGATGAAATGGAAACGCTAACAAATGAAAGGAAAAATTGTTCTTGGAAGGAAAACAATTTGAATGTAAGTAACTTTCTAATTACTCTAATAATAATATAATAATCACAAAAATATGAGACCATTCTAAGTTTGATTTTATTGTGTGGATCAGTCATCCTGGAAAAGAAAGTAAATTCTTGTCTTACGGACATACAGTAACTTAGATAAAAGATGACTTCGTGGCTAAGGTTGTCGACTGTCATTTGCTGAACATCGCCGGTGTTGGTATACTGATAAGCCCTTCACTACATTGAATTGTTAAATAACTGGCTAAACTGTTAAAGATTAGCTGCACTGCTTACCTTATTTCAGGACAGGAATGTTTTGAATTTTGTTCATCTTTTCTTGTTGTTAAAGTTTTTACGGTGAATGTGTAGTATATTTATGTGTTTCCAGATAATTATTTTAAATAATAATAACACATTTATACACAATCTTTTAAAATGTTTTAAATACACAATTAATTCTAAAGTTTTTAGGATTTGTACAAAAAAATAATTGTTACAGCAATAAACAAAAACAATCATTCCAGCAACATTCTTTTGTGGTTTATATCCCCAGAAAAAAACTAACTGCAAATTGCAGCATTCATGTGCAATATGCTACAAATGTTAGTGTTAAAATATTTTCTATTGTACAGGCCAGACTTGAGTGGTTTATTCCCTTGTTCTGTTGATTTTTCTTTGATATAATCAATGCAAGAAAAAATATCGTGCTGGCACTTTCGTGGCTGTGGTTAAAAGATAACACAAATTATATGTTGGTCCCTTGCTGTGATGTTTGAGCCTAATGGTCAATAAAACAATTTCAATGATCAACTGAGCGTAAAATGCTTTTCGACTGTTAAAGGAACCCCTTATTGGTGGTTAATTATTTGTAACTGCAAAGTAAACAGAAACTAATGTCACATAAAAATACCCTATTCCGCCAAATAAGTTTAATATTTTTTCTCGTTTCTCTGTCTGTCTCTCTGTCTGTCTGTCTGTCTGTCTGAATCAAGAGTAAACTGTATACAATTGTTCAACATTTAACGTTATCTATGTTTCTCCTCTTAAAACATGTGAGCAGTTAGTAATTCCTTCTTTTGAAGATATTTATACGTAACTATAAAATACTTTATACACTTTTACAAACTCGAATGAAACATGACTAATTAACAATCTGATATCCGACTATTTTAGAATAGTGTCTGTCGCTACTGTTTGTATTTTTGAAAAGAATAGTTGATTATACATAAATAGAAGGACTTTTATTTTATAATTACAGGTTCATCAGAAAAGAACACATGAGGTTTGAGTTGTACAATACAACAACGGAAAGATATATGCCGGACTGCTGAAAGGGGCATCTTTTGTTTACTGTCTTTTGCCACTTGGCACAATATAGGGCAAATGTTTTTCACAAATGTGAAAAACGTAAATCATTTATTATAAATGAAAACGATGAGCAAACTATTAACACGAATTATTTAATACACCAGGTGACGGCCGTGGTGATAAACAACCAAATAAACTCTTCGACTTTAAACAATTCTGAAGAACATGTGAATAAAATACAACACACTCTCAAGATAATGCAAATACTGTCACCCTGCGTTTCTCTTTCCTGTGGGCTTTTGATCTGTATATATTCGTATGGGCATCATGACAAGTAAAAACTGTATACATTTTGTGTCCATATGGGGATGATAGTGTAAATTAAACATGTTTGAAACAATACTTTTCTGTTACGTTCACATTAGAATAACTGCTGAAAATTGTTCTTAGTATGTTAGTGTTTTACCTTCTGAAACTGTTTATATTATAATTATCATCTTGTTTGTAAATTTGAATCTTGATTATCTTTGTAGCGCATTTTATGTTGTTTTTTTGGTGAAAACTATGTAAGTAACATAATTATTTGAAAAGTACGGAATAAAATGTTGTTAATTAAAATTAATATACAAATTAACAAGCTAATTTTATTTTGTTCTTGGGGACTTGATTTGATTAAGATACGTGTATGATACAATTATTCAATTACTGATATGATCCGGAGTTTGATAAGCGAAAAATATAATTTATATTATATTTTTCTTGAATATGTATGATCACCAGCACAACACATTAATTACAGTATATTTGCAAAGGATTAAAACCGGTAAAATTAATAATGGTTTCTATAAATGCTCTATTAGTTCTTTTCATGATTTACTCACTCAGTATTTAAAAAACACCATGATATACTTATTTTTTATATAAAAGATTCGTTTTTTAAACAGACTGATTATATTTAAAAAATTAAACATCTTAACAAATATTGTTAAAACATTGATATCCAGCCGATGCCAATTTAATATTTTTTGCCAACTAACGATTCTCATCTAATCGTTAACAAATATGTGTTATGTTCCGAAATCTGACTGACGGTAGATTCAGTAGTTGTTAACAAATTATTGTTAACAATTCGGTCTATTTTCTTTCTGCATCTTTGACAAGGAGAAAATTGGTAAGCTTTAACAAAGATTTGTTAAACTCCTATATCTGACGGTAGATTCAGTAACCGCGAACAGAGATGTTAACAAATTATTGTTAACAGTCCGGCCGATTTTCTTTCCACAGCTCTGTCAATTGCAGAGAGTAGGATAAGCTTTAACAAAGATTTGTTAAACTCCTACGACTGGCGGTAGATTCAGTAACAGCGGAGATGTTAACAAATTATTGTTAACAGTTCGGCCGATTTTCTTTCCACATCTTTGTCAAGTTACGGGAATAGTTTAACAAAGATTTGTTAAATTCCGATGTTCAAGAGAAATAGTGACATAGTATATGCAGTTATATAGTACAAGCTTTAACAAATAATTGTTAAAGACGCTATTTCTTGAAACTTTGTTGAAATAAAAAAAAATCTGAAAAAGTTGTAGAAACTTACAACTTGATCACGTGGAAATGATCAAACACAATTGGAAGCTGTTATATTTATAATTTTAAGAGCACTAAAATAAAAATAAAATAAAAAGTAACTAATTTAATGTTTAAATTACTATTTTCAGCAAAAACAACTGTTTGAAACAAGGGTTGTGATTGGTTAATCTTTTTCATATTGCCGGTGCACTTGTAAATTAGCGGTGCACCGGTAATTTACACGATGAGCGCATAAAATTTATACGATGGACGTATATTTTTGTCGGTGCATCGCTATTTTACAGGTCCACCTTCAATTTTCAAAAGCGATGCACCGATAATTTACAGGTGCACCTTTAAATTTATGCGTTGGACGTATAAATTTACGGGTGCACCGGCACTTGTTACCTTTTGAGCCTTTTCGTACGCCATACCCAACTTGGCGGACACGGTTTCCGGTTTATCGTTTTACAAAAATGATTAACATCGGAAACCTCTTAAAAGTAGTGAACTGTTTCGCGAAAAGAGGTGTGTTTAAATAGAGTTTTTTTTTTTCGGCTGTATTTTAATTTTCATAGATACATCAATAACATTAGTGATACAGTATAACACTGTGTGATTATATTTAACAAAGTTGGATAAACTACATAATTTTTAAAAGTAAAAGTAAGTAACTCAGTTATAAATAAATCAATATTTTACACGCGCATTTGATGACATAACAGTATTCAACTTGCAATTTTATTGTAAACAAAAATTAAATGAATCTTCAATTCTTGAAATTAAACTTACTAGGTAGGTAGATGTAACTGGGTAATACTATTACTATTGTATGATTTGGGAAATAGGTACAATTATTACATATACGTTATAAAAAAAGGAAAATAACTTTTTTCTTTAATTATTAATATTAGTACTGATTTTAAACACAGCGTAACAGTATATCTAGTTTTAATGTGTCAACATGTCCCTTTTAGAATTATAACTGTGATTCAATAATTTTTGTAGTAATCAAACTTATTACTGTATTTGTATAAAAATGTACACCAGTCCGTAGTTTTTCTTTATTTATTGTACAATTAAATAATGATTCCAAGGGAAATGAAACTAGTAATTTGATGGACAAAGAGTCATTAACTAATTGAATGTAAGTTTGTTTTGATTTCTCTAAAGTATATTTTACAACCTTTTTTCTGGCACTGAATAATAATGGCATGCCAGTAGATAGCGACTAAGGACACATCATAAAATAAAACAGTGTACGTATGAAGTATAAATGTTTTCCCATCTACCAGTTTAACATAGGATAAATGTGATTTCTTGATACAGAAGTAAACTAGCATCAACATGTTGCAGTACTGTTACATTTGCATTTCAGTAGATAGCGAAATTCGTCTGCTTACTCCGATTATGCCACTTCTAAATGCTAAGGTCTCGTATTTGTTTTATTCCAATTTTTAAATGTATAATGGCTTTGTAAGTTACATGTATCTCATACTTGTCTAACATTCATTCTGAGTTCTTTTGAGATATTTACACGGTGACTTTTTGGGGCGGCGGGGATTTTTGGGTTTCACTTTACCTCGCTGTACCAACAACGACAGATAAATGTGGGAAAACGTAATAATTCTATATCGTTAGCTTTTTTATATAATTTAAACGTGCATTTAATATAATAAAAAGTAAAAAACTTAATATAGAGGCGAAATAAATATACCATAGGATTTATATAATTCTAGAGTCTTCCGACCGTGGAACCGCATGAGCTTAAATGGAGGTAATCATCGGAAAACAAAATCGATCAATTAGCTAATAGTATACAGACGGGTTGAGAGTATGTGTAAACGATTTTCGATGAATATAAGACACACATGAATGATTATGTTTTAATAAAATAATTTAACTGATGTGAATGTGTCTTATATTCATTATTCTTCATCCCAATTTTCTTTAGAATAGCTTACAAGACGACTTAGAAAATTCCACGTATATTAGGTGGCGGTTTAACAATTTGGGCTAGTAAATTAAATAATTTATTTATTTTCATTTAGGGCCTATAACTATAGCAAGTGAATTTTGGGTAATAATAATAAAAGTAGTCGGTTTTGGTAGAGATTTCAGTTAACTATACTTTACTTTTCGTTCTGAAACCTGCATGGTCACCACCATATTCAAGCTGGAGTCTGTTTATCCGACCCACGCCTATTTCTTTCCTAGGCCTTTAAATATACAGGTAAACTTACAGGTAAGACTGTAAAAGCCTGTTTTGACATAACAATAGTTCGACTCTCACACAGAAACTTCTTCAGAATAATGCGGCAAACAGGAGCAGTTTACTTGTTTATTTCTATGATATACCAGTCTCCAAAAGTAATAAGTTATGTTATCAAAAATGCTCGGTAGCGTCTGTAGAGTTTGTAACTGCATTTAAGCAGTGTCAAGCATGTTTGAAACTCGAGAAATGTAATATTGCGTCCAATATGGCCACCATTAGTCTGTAATTAGGTTAGAAAAAAGTAGTTTTAAATGAATTATTATTCTTATTATTATAAAAATAGAACATTGTTTTTCTTGTTTTAACATTTTCTGAAGTCTATCTGATATTTTCTTAGGTTGTTTTATTTCACAAAAAATGTAAACGCGTAAAATTTGTTTACAAACTTTACTTGTTATTACACTTTTTATGCATCCCCCACTTTATAAGAAGCGGTGGTATATGG
Source organism: Corbicula japonica (assembly GCA_038501625.1). Classification (NCBI taxonomy): domain Eukaryota; kingdom Metazoa; phylum Mollusca; class Bivalvia; order Venerida; family Cyrenidae; genus Corbicula; species Corbicula japonica. The sequence continues at coordinate 97,620 of JAZAYU010000251.1, read as the reverse complement.
CGGCCGGTCCCTCCGTTGGTTCTTAACAACCCTTGTCCGATCATTAACTAGACATTAGTTTCTAACCAATAGTGTTTCAGTTGATGTTACAGAAATAAATTTATTTTAATTATAAAAAAATCATCACCAATGAGAAGTTTTAGGGAGATTAAAATATAATAGGAAGATGGCGCCCATGATTGCCGAAAAATTGTTGATCTGAATCGCGATCTCTTTTTTTTCTACATGTATTACAACATAATTATACATATGCTTGTTGTTTTTTTTTAAATGCTATCTCACTTGTTTTTTACAAATAATTCAGGATTTTTCTGTTGTATTGTTTTTCATTTTTTGACGGGAAATGATAAAAAACTAAACATTTTTAAAGTTTTTGTTTAAACTCCAATATCAATGCCATTTTATTGAAACAATAGCCATTTCCTTCATATATTGGTCATACAGAAATCTAACCGTTTCTATTGTTGATAGATTAACATCTATACATCGTAATCATTACTTTATTACGTCACATTATTACATTATACATACACAATACAGACAAGGTGCCATTAAAAAAAAAACTAATAAGACGCCACAAACAATTAACGAAAAAGAGAACCCTTAGGGGTGGTCAATGGCAAAAAAAATTTGAATCATGCTTTTACTTCATACCCGATTAAAGTAAGACTTTGAAGTACACTGTTTAGTTTACTACAGACATGTTCTGAAACTTAATGTCAATTGCATTTACGATTCACACATTATATTACTTTTAACTGAATAAAACAACTACATATTAATAAATATGTTTTTGATTTTCATTTTTTTCCTCATATATAGGTTATATTCTATTATTTATAATAATTCGGCTACTTTCAATCTGTATTGATTTCACACCGCATCTAAACTTAACAATGCTGATCTGCTTGTTTGACGTTATTTAGTTAAAACACACTTTTCTGTTCAAAACTTAATTTTTTAAAAGTCCTGACTGTTCTCAATTTTTTACCTTTCGTATGTTAGTGAGTGCCATTCAAAATAGCTAAAGAAAGAAGCCATAATCGAAATAGTCAAGACAGAAAAATATTACCATATTTATCATTTTTGTCATTTTCTTAAAGAAAATATTGCCAGTTTTACATGAACTACCAGCAAGATGTAATAAATACTCAAATACTATGATCTTATAATCGATGAAAAGGGAACTTTGAAAGCCATCGAACACAACAAATATAAAAATATTTCAGGCTCGATTTGATTGAGCCTGTTCATGGACAGTAATGCATATTACTGCCCACCCCACCTATCGCCGGGTTGAGCGAAACTCAATATTTACACCAATGAACAGTACAGCTTTGATCCATCTCAATCGTTGGAATGCATATGATGGTGCAAATGGAACCTTCAGTGCGTTTTTTCCAGATTAATATCATTTGATGTTCAGCGACGTATGGTTCCCAGATAAAAGAATGGGTGTGCCCTAAACATGATTAACAATAAAACAACGGGCGGAACTAAACAGAGTGATTTTTTACAGTTGATATGAGAATATAAATCCTGCATAGAACATTTATATCTTTTGTTGTTTTTTTTTGTATTTTTTACGATTTCTTTTGTCATTATATCATGTTGACGTAATGGTTATGCCTATTGTCAACCGACTGGTTTTTTCTTAGGGTGGGTGGTGATTGGGTGTCAGTGTGCTAGTTTGAGAGGAAGAGTGAGTGCGGGAATGAGTGATAAGTAGGGTGAGTGTATGAGTGAATAAAATTTAATCAATTCTAAAAGAATATGCATATATTTTTTTATTAATATATTTGTTACTGATGTCAGATTTCACTCATTTGTTTACTGTACTTTTGTATGTTCTTGTAGAAATGATTGAAATAAAATTTGATTAAAAGAAAATCATGCATATCACAGACAACCCTTTAAGGCAAAATTTAAAAAGCAATTAATATATACTTGGAGTGATTGAACAGTATCCAAAACTATATTAGCTAGGATAATGAAACGAAACATCTTTAAACTTGACAAAATATTAAAACAAAGGAAATTTTAGAATAACTATTAATATAGTACATAAGTATCAACGAAAGTAAAAGGATGTAGCTTATAACTGCACTGATAAAAAGATATTTATTAAAAGGTGAAATATGCATATCAGTAAACACATCCAGCAAACACAGCCTTCTCACTCAGCCAAAATATAGAGAGGAAAAGAGAACACGGTGTTACAATAATCATTTTCAAAATGGACGCAACAAACAATTAACGATAGTGAGAATCCAAGGGGTAACCACCTTGGAAACGTCAGTGGCAAAACAATTTGCAGGTTCTAGGGTGCACCAACCAAAGGTTCTCATATCAACAAACAAGTACAAATTGTCTTGGAGAAAAGACTCCAACGCACCAAACAGCTCTTTTATAAGATACTTATTGGATATTTGTTTAATGTGCTTATGTTTAATACGCAACATCAGAAAACACATTTTAACTAGATCAATACGGCGCTGTTCCTTGTTCTACATCTTGACTTTTTGTGAATCTCCCAAACGATCAATCATAGCTTTAAAATGATAGTGTCTCTAGCTGGGAGCGAAAGGCAGCGAAATGATGACCACAGTAACTCTGTTACATTTGTGTAAGCATAACGGTAACATGTCTTTAGGAGGTTGATGCAGTAGCCCTGTTAATTTAAGATTCATTGTTAAATTAATTGGCACGAAAAGGGTTAAGCCACTTATTCCTGTAGCTTTTGAAATCAAGGGGTCCTGTTGAGAATGTTCAATGTGTCATACAATGTAATCAGATCAACGCGAGGCATATTTTGTGTTCATTGAAATAAACTACCTAAACAGTGCATTTACTTTATTTTAATATATTTTCAAGGGTCCTACAGATATAAGTTCATTTTTTACATTAACTCGACACAATATTTGTCTCTATTGTTGCAAATTTTGACCACTTTTCCTAAATTCTCCTGCATCAAAATAACCCAAGCTCAAAAGCAGGTGGGGTCAAAAGTGAAGCAATTCAAGTTGCTTGCATCAAAATGCAAGAACATGCATCTATTAAAATCCCTGGTTAAGTCGGTTCAGAAGATTGTGAAAAAAAGTAAGAATACCCACGGATAACTGAACTTGCGAAATATAACTAAATTGAATGAATACAAGTTAAAAATATATTGTGCGTCAAATATGCAAAAACAGACTGTTATGTATTTAGTACTTAGAAACGATCAACACCTAGACTGTTTAAGAGACTATTTAATACTGCATAGAACTAAAATAATAATGCGGCTATAACAGAAGATACAATGCAGATAGACGGGTACATAGGCGTGGCTTATAAGTAGAATATATTATATTCACGTGCTGTATACTCTGTATGTTATCATAATATACATAATACGGACACGTGTTTAAGGGTCCTTTTCTGGCCAGTATGTCAACAGGCAAAATAGGCTTAACAGACTTATAGTGCCATGTTTCGCATTTTCACCTTATAAATCTGCAATCTGTATCAAGAGATGTAACTGATGATCACTCAGAACACAAAATATGCCAAAATATTTTCGGAAAAAGCTTATTTCCCTTAATCGATTACAACGTTAACAGATCACAGAAAACATATTATCCCAGTCGTTTGTCAGTTTCAAAGACAAAGTCACAATTTACCGAACAGCTATTGATTGCCGTTGATTGAACATTAATAATTCCGATGACACCAGTAACTAAAAAAAAATTCACGGAAAATTACGAATTTTCAAAGTGCGTTATACTTAACAAATGTTTTCCACTATGACTATCGGCGAACGTTTTTGTATTAGTTTATGACTGTTAATTGCATATTTGTTGTTTGTGTTCCCTTAAAAACTGTTCCGTTTTCAGATGAAATATTAATTGATAATCAGAAGAGAAATCCTGTACAAATTGAAAAGAAAAGAAAATTAATAACGGTAATAGCAAATGATTGTGTCGAAATGTATGTAAAGTGTCAATTATCGCTGCAATCAGCAATTGATATTTACATGAATTTCCGGCAATAATTTGTATTATTCCTTTTGAAAAACTTATTGTTTCAATAAAGATTAGTAAGCAATACATTCACAAATATTACTACAACTGCAATAACAAGCATTTTGACCTCTTACCAATCGAATATATTTTATTGATGCAAGTACGCCACTTCGAAATGCGAAACCATTTTACTTCTAAAGCCATCGATTGTTATACCCAGTTGGTATCTACTGTGTATTATTCTCTTTTCGTTGTTTTCATTGCAGATTAATTTTGGGACACTTTCGTTGACACAGAATGGCTTTTGGTAAGTTTGGCACGTAAATTATTACTCGAAACCAATATGTTATATATGTTTATATTTTCGCAATGGAGTACAAATCCATATGCACGTCAATGAAATAGTTGTAAAGACAAAAAAAATATTTTTGGCAATTTGTAAGCTCTTAATAAACCAGAATTTAAGGATGCTATTGCTTCCCACTCCCGCACAAGATTAATATACAATTTAGTTTTAATTTCATTCGCATTTAACAGACATATTTTTTACATAAGTATTTTAGAGAAAAACAAGTCTTACTTTGATCGTCTGGGACCGCAAATAAAATTCTATTTTATCAATTTTATCTTGAGTCAGTTACCGCGTTCGGATTTGTACCCTTTATGTGCTTTTTATATAATGTTTTGCGAAATGAAAAAGATTTTTAACAACAGTGATCGTCGAACTCCTTGGTGAGATGATTCCTTCCGTGGAATTGGCCGCCAGTCAGGCGGTAGTTATGGCCATCGAAGCAAGAACTTTTTACTGCCGAGGCTGTTGAAATTTCCGAGACTACCATGTTGTCAGAAAGTATCGAAGAAACTTTAAGTAATCAACTTCAAGACGCCTTAGAAGAAGTGGAAACAACGGAGGTAAAAAATTTACGACACATCTCTTTCTTTCTAAACCCAAACATAAACAGTTCTTAACTAAGTTTTAGTGGCAAGCAGATACCAAATAGTTATTTCGTCAATAAGCATTAAACAAAGAGGAACTATGAGTGAAATTTCACCCGTGGACATGATTGTGGTACAAATATGTTTGCGTTGGGTGTTTTACTAATGATGGGAACAAACACCTAAATCACATTTCGGATAAAAGTATGTGGTATCTGGATACTATCTGAATAACCATTTCATTTTTAATGACCACAATACATTTTGGCTCTTACCTATTTTGAAATTTTAAATGTTGTGCAGCTCTGATCGCGATCGTTGGACTTTATCAACCTGCGTACCACGGTAACAAAGATATAAAATATACTTGAACATTCGGAGCAAACGGCCAATTTTTTTATAAGTTAATGACGGCGTTGAAAAAACAGAAAGAGCACAAGAAAGTTCGAGAGATCAGGTGGTAATTTTTGTACAAGTGATCGATAAAATAAGAATTTCTTTTGACGTGGAAGCTTGCACGCTCATCCATAATACTCGTAAAACTCAAACATTACGCTTCCTTATTAAAGACATATGCCAGGCAATTCATACTACGACAATATGCCTACAGATGTCACCAGCAGCTGACCAATTAAAAAAATAGATTTTTCATTAACAACTAAGACATAATTTACTAAAATTCTGTTTCATTAAATTGTCAATTAATCTGCGGTTTCTCTAGTTTGCGAAATTTATCTACAGTCGAACCTCGATAATTCGAACTCGACGGGACCGGGAAAAAAATTTGAATTATCGGAAGTTCGAATTATCGAAGGCCTGTCGGCCGGCGGAAGTGAATATTGTTTGTTCATGTTTGTTATGTTTGTTGATCTATAATATCTTTTGTGTGTGAAATAAAAGACAAAACAAATATTTGTTAATTATTTTTATGTATATGAACGTAAGGGTTAGGGTTAGACGAAGTCAACAAAAGCACAAATCACGAATCTCGACGTCACAGATGTTCAATTTACAAACTTTGCCGTTTCAGTTTGAATGGCCGCTCACCTTATAAAGTCTGTTTTCATCAGAACACTTTGCATCTTGCACAACATGCTTAGTTCACGCTCACTATTATCCTGATTTCCATAGAACCGTCTCATCGTTTCACAAGAAATTTATTTATCGTTTCCCGAAGAAACAATTAAATTCGCTCAATTTTTGTTTGCAAATTTAGTTCGTCGTAATTATTTAAATTTTTCATTAATTATATTTTTTATCTGATTTTATTTATATAAAAAAATTAATATTATTTGTTTTTAACAGGTATCGCGTTGCCTGTTATGTCTCTGTTTCACAACGTGTGCTAATCATATGGCGCCGCTATTGTTATCTGCTTGAAGTGTGAAATGTTTTACGTGTCATAATTTTGAGCGATAAATTTTAACGGAGTTAGAAATATCGAGAGTGAAATTAATAGAAAATCAACAGGAAGGACTGGACTTTGAGTTCGAAGTTCGAAATATCGGGTGATCGAATTATCAAGACTTAATGCAGATAAGGTATAAAGGCGTTTTGCCGGCACCGCGATACGAGTTCGAAATATATACGGTGTTCGAATTATCGAAGTTCGAATTATCGCGGTCCGACTGTAGTTGTAAGAAAGGTGTACAACACGCTCTGATAAAGGTAAACTAAGCAACTAAACAAAACATATCCCGGTATCCCAAACAACCACAAAACAATCAATAAGCGATTTTGTCAACCCTGTTGTGGTTCTCTGGTCGTGTTTCGCCTGAGGAAAACTATCACCATAGAGAGAAGTACAGACAGTGTAGCTTATTTTAGATATTTACGTATTTAAGTTATATTTTTCAAAACTGGATCAAAATATTGAAATTGAATTCTTACGAATTATACGGTTTTCGAATAGGTAAATGGTATCCAGATACGAACTTTCTATTCGTAAATCGGATAACACTTACAATTTGTTTTAAAAATAAACTCCCACCAACACATGCACTCTAAATAATAGTAAAGCACATGTAGCAATATGCATTGTCGACTTTTTATGGCATGTAACAGATCGTTGTTCACCTGAAATAAAAATCAATCACAGCAAGAGGGTAAAATAACGGACGGTGAAAGACCCTTTAAAACGAATTCCCCCTAAATATTGCTTCAATTTAGAAAAATGAAATCATTTGCTTAAATCAATTTTGTATACATTATTTAGCATTAGCCCCAAACAGGTTCATATATCAACAAACAAGAGCATCCCACCAATCAGCTCAAGAATGTTGCTTGCAAAAGCACACACATATATAACATATGAAGCAAATAGCATTGCAAAGCTAAAGGGGCGAGTACTCAATGATCGCACCGAGACCAGAGCCCCTGGAGTCAAATAAGCAAGTACACGATGACATGGATAACAGAAACAAATCGAGGTTATGGATGGGGTTCAACACAATGAATGTGAAAGATGTAAGATTTACATTAAGACGTTGTGTTTTGATGTTGTTCAATTTATTACAAAGTTTCATCTTAATTGTATTATTCGCCCCAAGTGTTATAGCTAAAACAGGTCAAAAATGTCTCGAGTGTAACACTTTAGCGTGGCATTTATTTTTTATGGTATTGTTCTTGTTGAAAACTTATAAACTTTCGGTCTTTGTAGTACAAGATGATTTTATATTGAAATGTCTCACTGTTACCTTGACTACACTCAACCAAAGTTCTAATTGGTCATTAATTGTATATGTTTACAATGTATGCTAGTTTCGTTTCTTCCCTACGTCAAGAGAGGTTGTGGAAAGAACTGTTTTGTCTTGAAATCAATTATCTAATGTCTTTTTAATCTTTATTGATTGTTTTCTTAAATGAACCCAATACCATTTACCTACACCACAGGGTCAAAATTAGAACCGTCTTTAATTGAAAGGGAGGTAATTTTAAAATTGGAAACTTTGAAAGGGGTTTATTTAAACAAATGAGCTATTGATTTATCATGTTTTCTGTTTTTCCTACTAATGAGGGGTCCTATTTTAACAAAACGTGGAATAAAGAGCAAATTTCTGTTTGCTTGACCTTTTTGTGCAAGAAATGCATTTTTCGCAAAATTTAGGAGAACTCTTGCCAAACTGTTCCAAAATCAATTATTACAAGATTAAAGCTTAAGCTGAAGACTGTGGTTGGCATAGGATTATTAATAAAGAGTGAATTCAATGTCTTTCTAATAAAAATTTCCGGACAAAAAGTGACCAATTAGAACATTTGTTGAGTGTATTCAGTGTAATACTTTTGTACACATATTTTTACCTTAAGTCATAATTTGATCTCATTTTACAATTGCACCTGTACAGAAAAATATTTTGTAAAAAAAATGGAAAGTTCAATAAATGCTGACCTTATGGTCCTTACCACATGCACTTGACATGCACAGAACAGAACAGAACAGAACAGAACAGAACATTTATTTGACAAGTACAAACATTGTACATAGTCATAAATTTACAATGTAATAGAACAAATCGCGTCACGTTAACAAATTATAATATCAGATTATAGGTGTGTATCATGATACAACAAGTCATAACAATAATGAGGATGATCTGATCAATTGGTTACATAGTCACAAGATATTCTTATATGTGTAGCTTCCTTAATATATTTAGCAAGGTTAAACAGAATTTGTTCATCAACTGATTTCAGCAGTGATATAAATTTGAACATGCTAGGTCTAACATAGTAAAATGGATTTAGATATTTAACACGGATATTTCTATAACGTTTACAGTTAATAACAAAATGAAATTCATCTTCAATTTCATTTTTATCACAATATTTACAAACACGATCAATTCTAGGTGTATAAGTTGTAGAGTAACGATCGGTTTGTATTCTAAGAGAGTGGGCAGATATTCTTAATCGAGTCACAAAAAATCTAAGATCTTTTGGTAAAATATTTAAGTATGATTCTAAGCCAATATAATCTTTAACATTTTTATATAGTTGTAGCACAACTAGGCTTTGTGACAAAACATTCCTGTAGCATTTCATTAAAATCCAAAGAGGTGTTGGAGATGAATAATGGACAAGATTTTACTGCATAATTTATAGTAGAAAAATGACTAGGGTCACATATGTATGCAAAAATATTAATAGCTGTAAGTAAATGGATTTTTAAACAGTGAATTAAGTTTAATAATTAGATAAACACATGCGACTATTTCATATTAGAAAAGACGATTAAAGTAAAAACTAAACATTCAAAAGAACATCCCTATAAAATTAATTTAAAAGCAGACCGGAAATGTCCCCAGTATTACATTGTGTTTAATCATATGAATATTTAACACATTCTTTGCAAATATTTGATTTGTTTGTATTTTTCAGACTCAGAGATTTTTAGTCGTACAACAGAAACAAATGTTGTCATGTAGTACAGCTATTTTTGTGCACATGGTCAAATGTTTTGTCCCGATAGTAACACCTTTTTCAGCATGTTTAAATCAGACATGTATATTACAGAATAAATGTCTTGAGCTCTTTTCATTTACATTATTATTACAATTATGAATTTTATAAATACTTTTATACCTGATACAGTGGAATGGAACATGTATTTGTTTAAAAAATAAAGAAGTCTTCCTTAAAACAACATCATTTAGAAATAAGTGGCCATATCTTTCAATATATGTTATATATTTAATATATTTCTGATAACTAATAAGCTATATCTTGAATTCATTCAGACAGTTTCCAAGATGGCAGCAGCACGAATTGCATTTGTATTAGCGATGTTTTATTTTAACTATACTGTCTTCAAATATAGTAGTATAAAATGTTACATTCGGGACACAATATATTACTAGTATTCATGAATTATATTACATTAAATTTATTTTCACAGAAACTAAAAACAGAAACAATGACACATGTACAATGTCACAATTAATTGTTTTGAATGAACACCACAGCCAGTTTGAAATTTTACAACACAATAAGTGTAATGTAACACCAAAACACAATTTTTGAATGTCAAATTTTATTTTTGTGGCATATAGCTTTCACATTTGTATGAAACAAGGAGGGGTACCTGTACATATCCACCTTTTTTTCAAACCTCCAATTAGAACTTTAAAGGGTGGGTTTGGGAATCAGGGGTACCCATCCCTTCCCCATATTATTTTTTATGTTTTATTTATTAATGAGGTTTAAAGACAAGGTAGAAAACAACATATCACACACATGTTTTAATAGGAAGTATCGAAAGGTGTAAACTGACAAGCATTGACATTAACAAGCCACATATTTAGACTAGAGATTCCTGTGGTAAAGTGAGCAACGTGTTGCAATTTCATCACATTATGCACATCTGTCTTAAGCAGTGCCGGTATAAATAGAAACTATGTTGCAAAAGTTTTTTAATGAAACAGAACATAAAACATATACTTATTTCTTATCATAGCAACTGTGAATGGTTGAACAAATGAGATTTCATTACAGTTAGTTTTGTTCATTTTCGAGCTTTTTGTTGAGGTTGATTAGAATTGTGATAAAAACAAGTTTCTATTGAATAGTATGATGAATGTATCCCGAGTGTAACAATTTCAATATCTTAAATAGTAACACCAACCTTTTTATTTAACATAAAATTATGTTTAAATATGTTTAAAAATAGTTTGCTATTGTCTTGGACATGTACATTCTATTTCAATGTACATGTAGAAATAGCTAAACACAGTTGTTTCATGATTTTTGTGTAATATATGTTTAATTTGAAACATAACAGTTTAATTTATAATCATTTAATATGTTAATTTTATGGCAAATTTATCACCTATACATAACAAAAAAGTCCATAAAGACAATTTATTTGTTTTTCATAGACAAATATGGATTTTTTTCTCGAGAAAACTGAAGTCAGATATAAAGTGTTGTGTTCAAAAGTTGTTTTATTTTCTATTTGTATATGTAAAACAATTCACAAATATTTGTAAAACCTCTAAGTTTAGTCAATATGAGAGTTAAAACTTTAAGCTTGTTTCAGAAAAACAATGAATTGATTAGAACAAAATGTTTCAAATTAAAAAAAAAACTATCTGTATTCGAATACTTTTACCCTTACTGAGTTTTCAATATTAAATATTTTACAAATCTATTTTAATGAAATTTTGAACAAATATGTAATAATTATTGTAAATTTTACTCGCCTTGTCACGTTCTTAACTTCATTTTTTAAACCTACCATTTTAGGTTCTTTAAACAAAGATTTCCCCAAAAACCTTCATAAACCTCTATCACCGTCGTCCAACCAAAGAGGAAAGCATAGTGATCACCTTTGGGTGGTTTAATCACCACGCATGCAGAGCACTGTAGAATATCATGTTGGTAACCTCTCTTTTTTTAATTTACAGATGGTTTTAAGAATAACCAATAGAAACTGACATTACCGTTATTTTCTTCAGCTTATAAATAAAATAACCAAACAAAAATGGCTGTGAAATACCTTGTTGCAGTAGTGATTTTAAACTGCACCCAATGCTTCTCTTTTTCGCTAATTGTTTGCGGTGCCTTATTTGAAAATAATATCCTTATAAACACATACTCTTTCCCTCTCCCCTTTTTCGCTGCGTGGGGATGTTGTGTTTTATTAGTCTTGCGATTCTTGATATCATATTTTACTCAATAAATTGTCGGATAAATCAAATATTTACATTATCAAGTAAACAGTCTTTAGAAGAGTTAAATGTCCTTGATAAGTGAGTATGGCGATTCCTTATATACATATTTCACTTTTTTTCACAATAAATCGTCGAATACATCAAATATTTAATTTTTAAATATACAGTAGGCAAAAGAAAAAAAATTAGATTCTCATTCCCGTCAGGCCCTGTCGAAAACCACCCGCCCCAAAATAATTTATTGATAAAAAAATCGGAACATATTCTGTTCCGGAGAGAACGGGTTTTGAACATCCCGGATATGGCAAAAACATGGCCGACAATAATAAGATATAATGTTCATCATTTTAAAGCTTCCCGAAGGTGATTGCGTCACTATTAAATACTGGTATGGCTTTTCAAGCAAGAAATGGTACCAACCTGCTACTTTGTAAGTTGTTATCATGATATGTTTTGAAGAAATTGAAAAGATGGACGAATATTCTACACCAATGGTTCTGGTAACTATAAATGACATTTTCTCAAAATTTTAAGCCAGTTTTTACTTCTTTTCTCAGGTATTTCGTTAGTATACTGAAAGAAATTAGAAACGCAACTTCTTTAAACAAGAACTACATTTCAAGTTTAAAGAAGTTGCGTTTTTAATTTCTTCAAGTGCATATAATATAGTAAAAGAAACTAAAAACGCAACTTCGTTTATCACGAAACATTTTTTGTGTTTAAAGAAGTTGCGTTTCTAATTTCTTTTAGTATATAAAATAAAAATTACAAAGAGTCCACCCGCCCCTTTTTCCCCAAATTTCGGATGGGAATCTAATAATTGTTTTCTTTGGCCGTATTTAGAAGAGTTAAAGGTACTTGATAAGTCTTTGTGTGTCTGTACATTGTTTCAACACCAACTCATGACAATCCTAGGTCCTGTAGTGCATCACGACGATTAATCTAAATGACTACGCAAACATGTTGCAATGAGTGGTTGGTAGCACCAGTGTTATCATGGAAATGAAAGTAACTTCAGCTAAGATTATCAATGTATAAAATTTAGTGCAAAATAGTTTATGTATTACTTTTTGTATATGAGAAAAAGTTTGACCTAACGAATATATTATGATAACGAATATATAATTCGAAATTGATTTATATGTTTAATCAAGATTGAGGACACTTTAAACAATGAGATTCGAGAGGTATTGTCATCGGACATTCAAGCAGAAATAGAAGCAGCAGGAAAAGAAACAGAAGCGGCAAGAAAAGAAATAGAAGCGACAGAAGAAGAATAAGACGCGACAGAGGCATCTAAAACAGGCAGTTCAAAGGTACAATAAATCTTTGGTTTACAATGGTTTAAACAGCATCCTAATCTAAATGATATTCATGTAAGCAACAGTGAGCAAGCGTTATTTTTCAATTATGTTAACTTTAATCAATCGTATCTTCTGATGATCACATAGCACAGCCCAGATTTGTATCAAAGTACTACATGTACATATGAAAAGATACTTTTCGTATCGTCTTCAAATCTGAAAGAATGCTGAAAACAATCTGCCAAGAAATAAGCTCAATTTTGAAACTTGAAAATATTGATATTTTTACAATAAAAATTACAAGGAAAGTAAATAAGATGACAGTCTAGTTCAGTATAAAATGTTTAAACCTATTAAGTTATTTAAACAAAAAAATTCTATATTGTTTGCTTATGTAAACAATTGTAAGGTTCATGTCTGATGGGTACGGGAGGCGTTCATAAGTAAGCTGTTACGTCAGTTGAATTATGCAATATTACCTGCAACATTTGACATGAAATAGAGTGTTTAAGACAAAATAAATTTTAACATTCCAGCTCCCATAAATTGGAAAATTTACAATATTTAATCAAAATCATCTCTTTTACAATATATTTAAGTAGTAACAAAACATTATTATTGGAAGATTTAAATTAAGAAAGTTTGCTTGCATTTCATATTTTGTTGACCCAAGATGGAAACTGGTTTTATTGGTTGATTAACAATATAAAGTGATAGGATAACACTCTTTCATAGTCGTTTAAAAACAGATCACAAACCAAGGATGTACAATTAGTCCACTTTAGGTATGAATTTTACAGCGCTACCAAATCTAGAATAAGCAAGTCATATTTTCTAATTCCCGTTTTGCAGTTCTTAATACATTAAAATTCAGAATAACGCCTTTAAATCTGAATGATTCTTGAAGGGTGCTGGTTAAAACGGCCTCACGTAAAAACGTCCTCAAGTTAAAAGGGCCTCATTTTGGTTAAAACGGCCTATAACTTAAAAAAAATTGGTTAAAAGGGCCTCAAAACGGCCACACTTTAAAAAAAAACTTTTTTGTTGTTATGTTATTTCAATACCAATATGCCAAGTGTTTTAACGATGAATTGTTGTAAATAAAACAAAAATGTCATAAGTTGTATTGATTTTAATCAAATTGATGAATATAAAAATACATAATTTATTGTATATATGTGCATGACTCTCTAATGACTGCATCTGATACATATGCATTGAACGTAACATGTATATATCAGCATGACTCACGAATGACTGTATCTGATCTTAGAAGCGTCTACTGGTCAGCAAAAGAAGCAAATTTCTTTTCTAGCCGTGGTCTGTATATTCCTGACATCAGCTTGACGATAGCTGAAATAGTAAAAAAACAAAAAACATTACGTAGTTGTAAATGTAGTCTTTATTTTGTTCTTCTGCTTATAATTATTAATAATAATATTATTATTATTATTATTTTAGTATTTATATTGTCATGTCATTATATTTATATTTATTGACTTTTATATTTGTAAAGCAAAAATTAACCAAAGTGAACGTGTTATTGATTTAACGACAAAATTATACCTTTCCCAGGCCGCAAATATCCTAGATTGAGTCGTCCGCACTGACTTTCTCTGTATTCGGCGCAAGCGCATTTCCCCCATAAAGCTGTACTTGGTCTCCAGCCTCTAGGCCCTCTCTGTGCAATAGCTTTACAAGATTGTAAAATGCTGAAAAATGCTACAAAATATATACAGAAATTAGTAATATAAAAAAAGTTGAAGTTCGTTATGGTCTGTATTTTCGATATTTCATCCCGAAATAAAGACCAACCCACTATTAAGACCACTTTTCCCAATCCCAGATGCAATGTTAATAGCCGTGTTTCACTGAACTAGAGGGAGCACTTTCCAACTCAATTTCTTCGAGTGTGTCTTCAGCTCGAGAAGCAATAGTGACATTCTGCCGACATCGACGTCATGAACAATCGTTTCCAAAGATAACGCTGACGTTGAATTCAACGGAGCTTGGACCAATGGTTGGATATCCATGTTATCGCAACCCCTACACAGGAATGGGATGTCTTCTATCTTTTTTTACTGCACGACTATACCGTGCTCGACTGATGCCTGAAATTTAAAGTTATTATGTTGCGTTTCAGCGGCGTCTTGTTATCTTTCAATCATTGACATGAATCACGGTGGTTAAGCTACTGGGACTATTTTGAATCAAATATACTTCTCCTGACTTTTTTTGATCTAGGGAAGGGCTTTTAAACGGACAAGGAGCCGAAAACTAAAAAAATCACCGTAAACTCGGATGAGTTTTAAAAATAAGCATCTACACGGAATAGCTGTTTATACATGTCTTGATATACCATTTCCCGTTAAAGATTTAACTCGTAGCATAAATAGTTTACTTTAATTTATGGTAAACATATCTATCCGTTTAGAGAGGACTCCGTTATGTCGACTGTAAACAGCCCTTAATTATTAAAATATTTTGAATTAAGTACTGGAAAAGGGATACACTGTTAATGTAAGTGTTAATAATGTCTGTTTTCAAAGAAGTTTCGCACATACTCAACATATCAATATGTTCTTTTTTGGCTTGATAGACTAGCAGTTAACAGAAAAAAGGTCGTGCTCTTACCAAAAAGATTGCAAGAGCTGACGGAAAAAGCAAAACCGTCTGCAATCGTATAATATGAACCATTATAGTTATTATTTGTCTTACCGGTATTACATGTCCTGTGTTGCCACATGTCACAAGAGTCACAGGAAACAGCTTCTTGTCGGTCCCCAACAATAACGACGCACTTAATCCATTGTAAAAATACACAAATTACAAGGAAAACATAAAGTTTACACAGTCACACAAACAGATGTTTACAATTAATCCAATTCTTTATACAAATCACAAAATTCTCATAAAACACTATCCGTAAACAATTATTTTAGAGTAATATATAACAGGTTTTCAGAAGTGATAATGAAACGTACGATATTTCAAGACAATATATACTATATTTTTTACACAATTTTCCTCACCTTTTTCTTGTGACAAATCCATTGCTTTTGTTAAAAAAGAAAACATACCGCTTTCTGATATACTTCGATTATCAGTTCAGTGACTTCATCCCATTATTTTAATTGTCATTATCACTACCAATTATTGCACACATAATCCTATTTACATTAAATAATTATTAATTTGCCGATGTTAGAACAGAACAAAAAACATTTACAGTAATTTTCATTTTCAATATTTTTAACCTAATCCAGTTAATATTCTATAATTTTTAATTATTTAAAACTATTATGAAGAAAACTGTTATTTTTCAATTATAACATTAACGTCGGTGTTACCTTTCATGTGTGTTTACTTTATAAACAATATGCATGCATTTATTTATTGGATTTCATTATTCATGATGAAAATAAAACAAACATCAATTACTAAACTATCCCTCACTACATCTAATTTAAGTTTTCTCATATAATATTTAAAGTTTATTTCAAAATTGAGGCCGTTATAACCAAATATTGATGGTTTTAACTAAAAGTGAGGCCGTTTTGACTTAAAGTGCGGCCGTTTTAACCAAAGAAAGGTGAGGCCGATTTGACCAATAAGAGTGGCCGTTTTAACCAAATGAGGCCGTTTTAACTTGAGACCGTTTTTACGTGAGGCCGTTTTGACTGTTATCCTTCTTGAAAACATCAATTTTAATAGTGTTAATCTCCTTACTTGATGTTAATATCCAACATTATTGGGGGTGCGGGGGACTTCCATAAATAAAAAAATACATATTTTTAATTATATCGTCGAAATTCGTATGGCGTTAGACAATACTGCAGTCGAAAGAAATTCATATTTTAAAATGCAATGCAAATTTCATCAATTGATTAAGATTGCAAAAACATCGATAATATAACGGCTGCAAACACGATATCCGACTGGGCTCTGCATATAGATTGATAATAGAGATAATATGAACTAAGGCACTGCCTCTCTCGGAATCGACAACCGAAAACTAAAACTAAAGTGAACAATGGCTGCTCATTAACATTGTGTTGGTATCTTCTTAACATTTTTAATGTCAGCATTTTAGCAAATGAATATTACTAAAACTAAGTTCATTCTGTTGTAATGTTTTATTTTATATTACAGTTTATGGATATGGTGAACATAATTGGTACTGTAGAAGCATTAGATATAAAATTATGTATTCATATACTATTATGTATACTGACCGCAAATAAAAAGTTACCACTTTTACCATTTGCATTGATGTATTGAAACTATTCTGTATCGCGAAATAGCACTAGTACATTCTTGCAATTTTGGGTAACTCACTGTCATCAGGTTTTTTTCTGTTGAATTTACTAAACAATTGAAAGTTTCCAATGTTTTATTTTAAGACAAACTCTGGCGTTCATTTTCTCAACCTTTGAAAATGGAAAAAATCAACAAAATGGAAACCAGGTAACTTGAAATTGACAGAATGGTGGCAACATAGTAATTGTTTCAAACTTCATCAAAAGTAGAAATTCCTATAATTCCATTCAAATTTAATCAATTACTTACAGTCGTTAGTTATTATCAAAGTAATTATCAAAGTGTTAACTTTCTATTGACAAGGAGTATATATACACAATGGTAAACCCCCTCATTTAGACCGCACTGATATTAAGACCACCTTCAAAGTAAGTATCCTATTTTATAGTTTTGATATACCTCCCCAAAATATAAGACCACTCAACTATAATAGCCACTGTTTCCCAGTCCCAAAGACGGTCTTAGCATTAAGTGGTGATAATTGCCACTATAAAGTAAATTATAATAATTCTTGGTATTGCACAAAGATTTATTTCACAAATAAAATTTTAAAAATCGAAGTTACCTTGAAAAACTGTAAAGTCAGTCACATTTGAATAACCAGGCAATAATCCTATGCTATTCATTAGTTACGTAAATATACCTTTGTAAAATCAAATAAACCATGTTTGAATTAACCCATTCCTCTATATATGTGCAAAATTTTATTGCAGATCCTTGTCAGGAAGAACACACATGCCATGTTATCAGGATCTACACTGTTTGCTTTCTGGTCAGAAATAACCTAATAAATCATTAAACAAACAGTTTGATATCTTTTTAGTTCATATCTAATTAAAGCTATACTGGTATTTACTCTTTACTTGATAGATCTATACACCTTTATTGAAAATTAAACAGTGTAGAATTTGATCAGCGGGCACGTTTGTCCCATCTGATCATGATCTAAACTGTTCTTATATATGTATTATTTCTAACTAAAATGAAAACAGTGAAGGTCCTAAGGCCGATCAGACATTACAAATGTGCGAAATAATCGAGATCTACACTAGTCACACATGCAATAAAATGCATACATATTGAAGTCAAGAGTTATGATAGTGATTCATATTGTACTACATCCGAGGCCTTAGGGGCATAGTTTTGTCGACAATGCTGACACATAACTACAAAAAATGTGTCCAATGCAATGATCAAAAACATAATCCATCTACTGAAAGCCAAAAACGGTCATCAGCCTTTTTTCTTTTGCCGATGACCCATTCTGGCTTTTAATATGGTACGTAAAAATTACCATTAGTAAAAATATGGAAAATAAAATGTTTGTCAACAGAACTCCGTACATCTTAAACAAATAATGTGTCCTAGGTATGCAATGCTCAAGAACATATGCAAAAATAACAATTTTGTCAACATTACTTACATATTACTCATACAAAAATGCATCCAAGAACATATGCAAAGTTAACAGTTTTGTCAACATTACTGACACATAACTTATACAAAAATGTGTACTAGGGATGCAATACTCAAGAGCATATGTAAAAATAACAATTATGTCTTCATAAATCTCACATACATGTAACTCAAACAAAAAACACATCCTATGGATGTAATGGTCAAGAACATATGTAAAAGTAACACTTTTGTCTACACTACTCATAGCAAAAATGCATCCTATAGATGCAATGCTGTCTGATCAGGATCTAAACTGTTCGCTTTTTTATTCATTAGGTTATTTTTTATCAAACTGCGACCAGTGCAGATCCTGATCTGATGACACTGATGTGCAGGCTGATCTGGATCTACACTGGTCTCACATGCGTATTTATGGAGGAAATGGTTAAAAACAGAGAAATACCTTTTTGTTGTACTTTTTCACAAATGTATTTTCTATCTGTTAAGAAACATTTAACTAAGATACCCCTCTTTCTGTACCAATCAGATGGTCCATAGTGAGCGTGTGATTTTTTGTAGAATTCGAATTGTCATTTTATTCTTCTCTTCCACACACACACATTCTTGGAGAATGAATTCTTCATTTAATATCTTTCAGAGCATTACACGTTTTCCAATTAAACAAAGCATTATGTTGGCATGTTGCAAAGTAAGTTTTTAAATAATATATGTGTAGACAGTCTGTGGTTCAATCTGCCAGTCTTTGGTGCTATATTGTCCAACAATTGCAGTGGAAGATCTGGTCACATAAATGACAATTTAACAGCAAAATAATGAGAATCCTGGGCTAGAAGTCAAATTCTTCAAAGAACACCTTGGATGACATCAACAACTTAATTTTTTCATATAACATCACCCATTAAAGTTGCTGAGTAGTTGTTTGGCTCTTTCCAACCACTTGTGAGAATTAATTCATTTAGTTTTTGCAGATTTTCCACGTTGACAGTGAATACTATCAAAATATAAACGCTTTGTATGTTCCAACTTGTGATGAAGAATTCAAATACAATAGAGGCGTGTCAAATCATGCCGCAGACTGGCTGAAAAAGTAAACTATTAATATTAATGATGAACCACATTTTTGTAAGTTTTAACACTGAATAACCTTCACCTGTATTGCACATATAGAAATACAAATACTGGTACAACTTTTAAAATAAAAGATCTATCATTGAAAAATTATTCAGATACAATGGTATTTAGAATGGTGAAAGATTTGAGATGTGTTAAGGAAATTTATGAGCTACAATACCATGCTTATTATTAATAAAATAATTTAAATAAAAATAAAACCATAAACCTACATGAGTACTTTTGTTTGCATGGTGCCAGTCTTTGAATCAGACACTTCATTGTGATACTGCTGCCAAAGCAGCACTAACCCATGACTAACTGTGTCATCTTTCTAGCATCACCTGGACCTGAAATGACAGGAAGAGCTGAGAAATTATTCATCTTGTAAACATATTTAACATTTTACTCCAGATAATATGCCTTTTATCACATGGGCTACCAGTATAGATCCAGATCAGCTACCACATCTGTGTCATATGATCTGGATCTAAACTGTTAACGATTTGTCAGAAATAACCTGAAGAATCTAAATGCAAGCTGTTACGTTCTAATCAGACAGCTGAGAATGGTTTAAGATCTAGTCCATATCTGATGGCTTTCATTTGGGTATGGAAAACATTTAGGTTGTTTAAAGTGTTTGAAGCCCAGTGGCTTCACTTTTGAAGCCCAGTGGCTTCACTTGGGTATGTAAAATAGTTAGATTTTTTTAAATGATATTAATGAAAGAAAAAGAAAGTATAAAGTCTGAATTATTTGAACAAGAAATACCTGGGAATGGAATGAACTATTCTCCCCAAAATACCAAAGAACTTTCAGAACACCAAAATTAATTAAGATATGACAAAATAGTGGTTCATTAACCCTTTAATAAACATTTTTTCCAAATGTTGTAAACACGGCTACGCCGTGCATGAACTTTAAATTTGCCACAAGATATTAATAAAACATCAAATGCCTGTATTGAAGAATTTCACTTTTCCTGAACACCACTTTTTTAAATATGTACTATTACCGGTATATTAATCTAAAAAAAATATAAAAAGAACAGAAATTTTAACACACATCAATAAAAATATTAAAGGATCAAAAACATCCCCAAATACATGTTGTTATATTTTAAAAAATTACTTGCAATGGTTTAGTGCACTTAATCCCTTTTCTCCATAGATATGCATTTATCAGGAGCAAAAAATTAGAGTCAAATCCGCCTGCAAAAGTTAAAATGTATACAGTCTGGATCTACTATGTTTGCTTCTTTATGTAAAGGATCTAAAAGCAAACAGTGAAGATCCACAACTGCATCAAAAACTGTTGCTGTTAATCCTTTACTCCATAGATACAATTATACATGTATTACATGGGCAATTGTGTAGATCTAGATCAGATGGCACATTTGCGATCATGTTTTGCACTTTTCACTTAAAAATGTATTAGTTATTTCTGACCGAGATGTCACAAGTTTAGATCCTGATCATATTGCATGAGTTTGTCAGCAGATCTTGATCTAAACTGGTTGCATACAAATTCAATTGTGTATATATGGAGAAAAGCACTAAGTTCTTGCAGCAATTAATCACTGGGAATCACAACTTCACCCTGCCTTCAACTTCAAAAGTTACAGTAGCAAGTGCTTGTAAAAAATTACTTTCTTTGGGAAAAAGATATGTCATTACAACCTTTTGATGGAATTCAGAATTTTATCATAGTTAGAAACTCAATTTGATAATGGTAACTCATGTTAAATAACTTTACGGTCTTTCTTCTGTGAAAAAAAGGAATATGCATATCAGGAATAGATCGTTAAAATCTAGAATCTCATTGCTATACGAGTAGTATGGTACATTTTGGGTGAAGCCAAATACTAATTCAGGCTAACGCGGGAAGTCTGTAACAGAAAATTCCGTAAATCAATTAATCTAATTAATAGTTAGTAATTAATTTGTATGTCATTGCAAAATGTGATTTTTAAATAATTATTAGATAAATATATACCGTATAAGTGGTTATTTCTGCGGTGGTTTTATTTCTGCTATTTCTGCGGTTAAATAAATGACCGCAAATTTAAAATCCCCAGAATATGTATCCCTTTGTGAACTTTATAACGGTCATAGTGCTTTCTACAATTTGACTTGATAAATGTGTAAAGTAATAACGAATGACGACTCACTTTTTAATGGGTTGCATACAAAAATTGATGAAACGAATGGCTATGTACAACAGTTATACATGCTTTATTAAATAATATTTGAATAAACGATTACGTTCAGAGTTTCCATTTGCAGCTGATTGGTAACTCAAACATAATAAATGTACATGTATTTGTACATGTATTAGCTTTTACTATATTTATATAACTTATAAGTATGTATGGCAATGGCATCGATCTTTATTTTTTCACTTTCTAAAGAGACCGCATAATTTTATTCCGGTTATGAAAGAATTTGATGCCGCAGAAATAAAAAAAAAACAAATTTTATAAACGATATTATTTGCCCAATGCATGCATGCCTTCCGATGACTTCATTTATTTTCTCAGTGATAGACTTCCTTAAAGTCGCCGGACCGTCGGACCTGTCCGGTTAAATTTGGACTGGTCTGATGTGATTTCCAATGTTGTAGGACCGAATGTCCGGCAAAAATTTGATCTGCATATTCAAATTTTACTCGCTAAATTACAATATTACTAGCTGTTTTGATTCGAGACTGTTCCGAGGGAAATGAGTGAGGATATCCGATATCTGAATGAAATATTTTACGTATTCGTCATAATGACAATTTGTACCACTGAAAAAAAAAACACCCTTAATACTGTGTTTTGCTTATTTAATGTGTTAATTGTTTCAGTCAGACAGAAATTGTTTAGGTCAGACAGATTTTCACATCTTGTCTGACCTCATTATTTGACACTTTTTTACAACTTGCGAGAAGTCTGTAGCGATCATTACACTCAAACATCTGAACCCAGGCATGTATACAAAAGCTCGACACAAACTATTGGACTGTGAAAACAAAAAAATACAGTTAAACCTGCCTTAGCAGCCACCTGCGAAAAGCAACCACCTTTCTTAAACAACCAGTATGAATATGTTAGAAACTGTCATTTTGTTCTCATTTTAACCTGTCTTTAACAGCCACCTGCGCAGAGCGGCCACTTTTTGTCACTCTCTTGAGTGGCTGCTTAAGACAAGTTTGACTGAAATTAAATTTTCAAATTGATACCAATTAATTATTGGTAAACACGGCTTCACCATGCAACACATTTGAAATTGTAACAGTTACTTGTTTTAAAAAGCATAGGTGTAGAATTCCACTCGACCGCTCGCCATGGCAAGTAAATGATCCGTTGGGTAGGGCGAAGCGGCCGAAACACTCGACCGGCTGGGCGATTAAATTTTTCAGCAAAGCATATGTGTTTTCTTTTCAAAAAATGAAATATTTTCACTTTGTTTACAAAATACAATTCGATTTCCAGAATTTTGCTCGATTTCCGGTGTATTCGTAAAGGTAACATCAGCGATTTATTTTTATCCTTATAGTGTTTCCCAAATCAGAACGAGGCTGCAAGTGCACATGTTTTCCCGATTTACGTATGTCAAAAATTATGTAGACTCGAAAGAAACAAATGAAGATAACGGTTTTTTACACAAGATACGGGTGATGATGAAAAGCGAAGGAGCGAGCGAGACAGTAAGAAAGAGATAGAACGAAAAGAAAAACAAAAATTGCAACAGAAAGAGTATTTTATTTAAAATGTAAGGGCGAGTGTAGTTTCTGTAAGGGCGAGTGCACTTACTCATTCTCTTGACCTACAGGGCGAGTGGATCAAAGAAAATTTCTACACCTCTCTCAGAGCAATTATTTCTAAAATCTGAAATAAATAATTAGTGGTAAACACGGCTTGGCCGTGCTTCCTATTTAAATCATTCTACACTATGCCTCTTTTTTTTATAAAATGTAGCCTTAAAATTTTTTATTAGTTGTAAATGAAGCGTTATTCAGAAAGCATTTGGTAAACACAGCTTTACAGTAAGAGGATTTTATTTAAAATGTAAGGGCGAGTGTACTTTCTGTAAGGGCGACTGCACTTTCTCATTCACTGCAGGGCGAGTGGGTCAAAGAAAATTTCTACACCTCTGCTGAGCAAATATTCCTAAAATCTGAAATAAATAATTAGTGGTAAACACGGCTTGGCCGTGCTTCCTATTTAAATCATTCTACACTATGCCTCATTTTTTTTATGAAATGTAGATTTAGCTCTAAAACAATTGTGTTGTAAATGAAGCATTATTAAGATAGCATTTCGTAAACACATTTTTACCATGCCTCAAATTTCAACTTATATATTGAGCAGAGTAGCTTTATGCTATATCTGCAAACCTTGGGTCCGAGTCCCGATCATGAATACACATCTTCAATGCCATTAGTTGTTCAGATTTCATTTGACCAGTTCTGTCTTGTCTACAATATCCAGAGTTTATTCAACGCAATCGATATTACTATCTAAACTGCAATGTTAAACTTACTGTTCTTGTTGATGATTGCAGTAAAAAAAAACGTCTTAAATTTCCAATGTTTAGAATGTTGGGGAAACCGGTGTAATTGTCACTTTATCACTCTGTATTTTAATTAATTACCAAAATTCAAACAACTTCCGTAATGCGAATCGCTACGATGGAGTCTACAGTTAGACCCTAACTCTGTGACAATATTAGGTTTTAATAAATGTAGAAACTTATTTACCTTAATTTTTTAGCGAGTTTAATCTTAATTGTTATCTAACATATGGAAGAAGAACTTCTGAAAATGTGAATCGAGAAACAAGATGGCGGCTTTTCAGTTTTTAAATCCGAAAGTAAGCACAAAAGACTATTGCACCCGGATGAAAGTTACATGGTCCAATCAGAAGCCTTATTTTGCGACACGGTTTCAAATTTTGAAGGTACTCCTTTTTTGTTCATGCGCAATACCGTAATCGGAATCAACACGATTCGCGCGTCGAAATCGTAGGGTCAATTCCGTATAATTTTAGGAGTTTACGAATGTAATTTAGGCGGGGAAAATATGATTGAAAACCACAGCAAATTCGGTATTAGGCAGTCAAAGGGTTCTCTTTTAAGTTTCTTGTGTGCGGTGCCTTAATTTGGATTAACAATTATATTAAAAATTGGTCTTTTGAGCTAGTTACTGTGCCTACCTTGTATGTGTATTTTTATTATCTAAGACTATAGTGAAATCGAATTGGTTTTGACATTTCATAAGCTGACTGTTAAGACGATCGCAAAATGGACTAGGCGAGTTGTACTAGCTTGCGGGGTATTGGATTATTTGGGTCGAAAAATTGAGCAATGGATACATCCTGAACATTCGGCAGAAAGTCAACTGAACCCTCGACAGAAAGCTGAACTCCAATCTCTTCTTGATGCAACAAAAACATTGAAACAGATTCTACAGTCATGGACAAAATCTTTTGAAAAACTTAAAGATCCAGTAATTTTGTTTGTTTTATGCTTTTACATATTCAAGATCCTTTTGCATATTCAAGTATTATAACAATTTTTATTAATTTCAAATGCATCTTCTTTACATTAATAGTCCTTGCATCTTAGAACGATGTTACTTTTCATGCCCTACTTAACACTAAGAGTTAAATTGAGCATTAGGTAAGTCGCCATACTTGCTATACCAAACTCTTTCAATAAACAATTGAATAAGAATAAAACAAATGCTCGGTTATTATGAAAAGAATGCCCGTTTCAGTATACATTCCCGTTTCGTTTTGGTTATGATCTGCAGAAATAAAATCATTCACCGATAAAAGCCGAGACGTGAACAATGTTATAAATACATGTATATCATATCATTTATTTTGTTGTTCTTGTTTCAAGTCTGTTGACCTCGGTACCATACATGTAGAGAAGAGAGGTCGCCGATATGAAATGTTAACTACAGATACTGTTGACTCTCTACTAGCACGTACGCAAACGGTAAGCTAAATACATGTCGTTCGATTACCTTAATTCACATTATTCGTTACTTATTTACTAAGTATAGTAAGTTCATGCTCAGGTCAGCAGTTCGGGTCAGAAGTGACTTTAAACTGCACTTGTATTTTTTATTTATTTTGGGTTTTGGCGATAAAACTTGCAAGTTTTTTCTTTACACGTTAACAAGCTGTGAAAAATAAAGCGATGTGAGATGTTGCACATGGATTTATCTAATAAAAATAGAAATCTCACAACATTAAAATCTGAAGAATATCTTATATCATGTATTTAAGAAATGAAGAAACAATAACCAATAAAAAGCTTTAGATCAAGAAAATGCGCTTGCTTTTCTGCATTTTCTGCGTTAAGCTAAAGTCCTGTAGCAGATAATTATTTTGTTGATCCGAGATGGAGAATATTAACTACTTTTAACAAATCGTCAAGGTACCTGTTATAGGCTGTAATTATTTCATCTTGATGACCAGTAGAAAATCAGATAACAAAATGTATTTTTCACAGCAATATAGAAACAGATCAGCAATATTGGGTGCACTATCACCAGTGGCGTAGCGAGGTACAAATGAAATATACGCCTTGGGTGTGGGTTAAGGGAGGGGGTGTCCCCCTCCTTTTCATAAGACAGGGGTTTCGGGGGTCTTCCCCCCGAGAAAATTTGGACTTTTAGATGCAAAATAACGCATTCTGGTGTCATTTGGGAGTACATTTAAGTCTCGGCGATGCCTAACCCGGGTTAGGCACTTATTTTGACAACGTTTTTCAATTTTTTTATTTTTTTTATTTTTTCAACTTCAGTTAAGACAAACTCTGGCGTTAATTTTCCCAACCTTTGAAAAGTGAAAAAAAATCGACAAAATGGAAACTAGTAACTTGAAATAGGCATAATGGTGGTAACATAGTAAATGTTTCAAATTCCATCATAAATAAAACTTTATAATTTATAAATAATATACACTCTTTATTATCGAATTTTCGAACACTTGTTCTTTATCAAGAAAAATACAGAAATTATTCCGTTTTAAGTAAAATCCATGTTGCAAGCGTAGTTGTTTGATGTTTCCCAGGACGACGTCGCGACATTTCCGGGACGTCTCACTTCCTTCGAGACGCGACGTTGTTTCCCGGAAAAAATCAACAACAATACTTACATACTATTATGAAAAAAGAGCTCAATACATATACATTGTACATAAACCTTGCATAAACACACTCACACACATATTTAAAACATTTGAAAATAATAATAATAACAATGAAAATAATAATAATAATTATAATTAAGAAAGAAGTCCATCCTAAATCTTATGTCATGATGCACCATTAAATGTTCAATCGGATAAATTTATAAACTAATGACAGTGATGAAAGTTTATGTTAAGGCTGTTAAAATCCTAGGGATTAACTGGAATGGCTGTCTAAAATCCTGGCTCTGGAATTACTGTACTCTTGTATATAATTCTCACTGTCTGTTATCATATTTTAATAATTATAATAATTATAACAATAATAACCAAAATTATAACAACAATCAAAATCACTACCATCATCATCCCATCATCACTATTATCACAATAACGAAATAATAATAATAATAATAATAATAATAATAATAATAATAATAATAATAATAGTTATAATCAAAGAAAACATGCTATAGTGATCAAACAATCATCATCACCACCATCATCATCATCTTCATAACCACTCACATCATAATCACTGTCAACATCACTATCGTTATAAATGTCACCAGCATCCTCATCATCATCATTGTAATAATAATTAATAATTAGAACAATAACCAGTAATTATAAAACTTCATCATCATCATCATCATAATCATCATCATCATGATCATCATCATCATCATAATCACCACCATCATCATTATCATCCTATATCCATTCATAATAAAATTGAGTACTTATAACATAAAGCTG
This sequence comes from Corbicula japonica, assembly GCA_038501625.1. Taxonomy (NCBI): domain Eukaryota; kingdom Metazoa; phylum Mollusca; class Bivalvia; order Venerida; family Cyrenidae; genus Corbicula; species Corbicula japonica. The sequence continues at coordinate 69,914 of JAZAYU010000251.1, read as the reverse complement.
AAGGGGATGGACAAATAATAGGCTATAACTATTCTTACTAATGAAAAAAAAACTAAATATTTATTTAACGTTACATTCCTGGGGCACTTTGTTCCTAACTTTTTGATCCACTGTTCCTCAACCATTTGTCTCGTTCCCGCAAAACAGTTCCCCCTCGGTGACAGATTTTTCCATCTTCACCTCACACTCATGCAAGATACTAATAATATTTCGCTGTGAACCATATCATACCAGTATGAAAAGATACACACGTCACGCAAGTAGTTTTCGTTTGTTTGAGGACTTTGTTTGTCTTCCCATGAAAAAGCACATCACAGAGGTTCTTGTCTCGTCTGTACGCAACTATAGGTGGGGACTTGAAGACTTCTATCAATCTCTCGGGACACATCTAGTTTAGCGGACCCCAATATTCTAAATAAAAAGCGCGCTTGCGCGCGTGTCACTAAGAAAAAGTATCTTCGGCGCCCTTCGGGCGCCTTTCTATAAGAGATCGTCGCGCGGTAGCGCGAAGATCTCTTTAAAACGGGCTCAAAACGTAAAAATAACGCTAAAATCGTGTTTCTCGTCGTTTTTTACGTTAATATTATATTAATAATATTAATAAATATTAATTAAATCCGGGAGGACATTGCAGAATACACAACGGTCTTCATTTTGAATACAATTAAAATTTTGACAGGTCACGTGACTTGTGATGTCACCGGAACCACGATGAGCATTCGAAATGTCAACAAACAAGTGTCAAACAGTATAAATGTCCAGCATAAAATTGAGAGATCTTTTTAAATTAACAGAAAGTACTGAAAACTTAATTGATTGGTTATTCAGATAAGGGTTACTGTTAAATTTGTCTGGAAAACTGTGTTCATTTTGTGAGAAAGGTCATTTTGGACTGAGAATTGACTCCAGTTTCAGCAAGGACAACTGCCATTGGAAGTGCTCCAACAAGGCCTGTGGAAAAAAAGTATCAATTAGACACGGTTCTTGGTTTTCTAACAGCAATTTAACCCTTGAAAAAATAGTTTTAATTACATATTTCTGGGTATACAAAGCGAATGAGGAATTTGTCATTCATGAAATAGAAATTACACAACAAACAATTGTAGACTGGTACAATTTCAGCAGAGAGGTCTGCACAATTATTTTAGAGAAGAGTTCGCAAAAGATAGGGGGGGGGGGGGGTCGGAAGGATAGTGGAGATCGACGAAAGTAAGTTTGGAAAGAGAAAGTACCACCGTGGAAAGAGGGTAGATGGTGTGTGGGTGTTTGGAGGTATTGACAGAGAGAGCAAAGAATGTTTTTTTCAGTGTGTTGAAGATAGAACAGCAGATACTCTGGTAAATATAATTAAAGAGAATATTTTACCGGGAAGTACAATAATAAGCGATTGTTGGAAAGCATATGGCAAGCTAGGGCAAGAAGGTTATGAACATCTGACAGTGAATCATTCAATAAATTTTAAAGACCCAGAAACTGGTGCACACACAAACACTATTGAAAGTTCTTGGCGAGCTTTAAAAAGATCATTGCCAATAAATGGCACAGTAAAAACATTGTATGACTCATATTTCAGCCAGTATTGTGTTAGAAAAAAGTATTTGCTGGACAGTTCAGATCCTTTTTTGAAATTTCTTGATTTAGTGAAGCAGGTTTACAACCCAGAATTTAATCCAACAATTGAAGAGATAGCAAATTACAGAAAAAGAAAGTTAGAAATTACTGAAATTAAATTTGCTAAAAAGTCTGAACCCTTGCGAAATATCTTAAACATCTCATCATCCAGCTTAGATGATTTCCAGTTGTAAGGTAAGTTCTTTCTGTTTAAGTTGGTAAGATATCCAATGTTTATGGTAATATTAAATGGGGGCTGCCGCCCCCACACCCCCGCTTGTAGGCAGCAAGTCCGTTTGTTTCATGTAAAGAATTTTCAGACCCCAATTATCGGCTAAGTTTTAAAAACAAAATCAGCTGATTTCGTTAGTTTTCACCAAAATCAGTTACAAATAACAATTTCTAAACAGCTTTCACAAATTGCTTAATTGTAAACAAAAAAATAAACAAAATAGGTTGTTTGTTTTAATTTTTATTTCGATACGCACCCGCTAAAAATAAAAAATATGTGTTACAAATTAAGCGAAGCGAAAAACAAAATGGCGACGTTGAAAATTGTAAACAGTCCGCGCATAGCAACGGTCGATCATGCGCAGTAGACGGGAACGTGATGTAAACATCCGGGGTCCGCTAAACTAGATTCTATCCAATCTCTCTGACCTGTGGAGCACATTCATGTGTTTCCTCAACACGGCATGTACATCAGGAAGGTGTCTGGAAAAGGTAAGGACTAAAGGTACTCTATCTGTACTTTTCTTCGTCGTCTGCTTCTTAGAAGGTCTTTTCGTTTCAGTGCATCTACCTTCAGCAATTGTCTCTCCACAGCCTTTCCACTGTAGCCTCTCTTCCGTAATTGATGCATGCTTCAGTTCTTGCCTGTGCTTTCCTTAATCTTCATTCTTTTCTCAAATCCTCCTGAGTCTCAGGCCTAACCCATATGCTAGTCATGACTTGGTGCTAGGTGGATGGCATGAGCTCTTATGTAGGTAAAGTTGCTTGTCACTTGGTTTCTGATATAGGCTTGTGAAAATTCTACCAATTTCAAGCTTCACCCACATCAATTGGCAATAAAGAAATGCCATTATTCATAACCACTTTTGGATCTATGTCTGGTAAGTATTTTATACATGTAATATTTATACTGGAAAATGTGAATTTCAAATTCTGAAGCTCATTTGAGTTGGTATTTTCTTGTATTTTTTATTGCAGAAATGTAGGCAGAACTACTGTAAAATATGTAAATTTCTCTTACAAAGTACCATATATTAAAAATGTAAACTTCTCTACTGTTACAATTGCTAAAACATAAACATTTAAAAGAAAAAAAAACATTGTATTTATTATTAGTGCAACTTCCAGTTTTCTGAATAAAAGTCTAGGTTAAGCAGATCCAAGTACCGGTACATGGGTCTGTGGAGTAAAAGGGTAAATTTCTCTTTTGTTTAAAATCTCATATTACTGTGTATTAAAATTAAAGGGTAATAATCAGTAGTTACTTTGACAATAATTATTGTCTAAAAATTTATGAAACCTGAAATTTCATACATCTAGGACAATCTGTCATGTATTTGGCCAAAATATGAAAAAGAAATATCTTTTAAAAAGATAAACGGCGTAGATTGTACATGAAACGATGCAATATGAGGCTGGTATTATTCACTTCATCTTGATTTACGCATAAATAACATAATTTCATTGTGAATCCTTCACAATGACTTTTTGTTAAAATTACTTAGATTTGAATTTAAAATTACATCCCACACAAAGTAAGAACAGATAAATAGATTTTAATTTTGTTTATAAATGTGAATCCAATAATTATAAAAAAAACGGATTTTAGAGGTCTGTGCTTTATTAATACCTTAAACATAAATACAAGTTAGTTGAGGATATATTAATTACCTTTAAGAATGATTTTGAGTTTCTGTTTAATTATATATATATATATACATATATATGTATATGAAATCATAAATTCGTGTATAATAATTGTATTTATTAGGTTGAAGTTGTTTTAATCACACAGATTGATGCACTGGCAATTTTGCTTGACAAAGATAATGTCATTTTGTTACCATTTAGTGAATTTGTGATTTTAAGACGTTTTGGTCTTATGTAAAATTTTATCATAGCTTGTAACCATTGTTTTGTTAAATATAAGATAGATATAAAGGGGTCTGTTACACCTTTTAGAACAAGAAGTTGTTTAAATATAACCAAGACGTTGTGTAAATACAACACTGGCTGGTTTAAGACAGTAAGCGAAGCCAACTGGGTGGCTTAAAGTAGTTAGCGAGGCCAATATTTTTGCTACCGAAAGGTTACCGCGTTCTCTGTGTGAGCTTTCTCCTCAGAGAGGTTACTTCGTACTTAGTACAATTATAGTATTGTAATACAAAGGCGTATCAGATACTAGTATACAGTGTACGATTCCTTCGACTGCTGCCGTAGTCTCATATGAAGCTCAGCTTCTCTGAGAAGGCATCATAGATTAAACAATCTGTTATCAAGATTCATAGAGTCTATGGGAGTTGGAACTCCTTACGGTTGGACTTCGTTGTCCCAACATAATAATAGAGGCTGACGCCCACAGAGTTGAAGCTGCTCGATAGGTAGTCCATAGACAGTCGTGGCTTGTAAAGAAACTTGTTGAGACCAAAACGTCTGTGATCAACTCTAATTAGTTTTCAATAAAAATCATTGTAAATCACATAGCTCAACATTTCAGTTCAATCATATAAGCAAAGTAGCTTGAGAAAAATTACTATATAGTTGGTATATCAGCCACAGTCTAAGGCATCGCCACCTTGTTAACAAACCCTTTTATATTGTTCAAAGCTAAAAGATTGAACAGTCTTCAATAAAGACATTGGTTCTCTCGGTAGCTCTTGACGAGAACCTGTTGGGGCAAGTGTGAGGTTGGTGCACCCTAGAACCTGGTTAAAACCACTAGTTGATATAAAAGAGTGACTGTATTGTTGCTGACAAATAATCCTAACCAATGACGAGTACTGCAGTGTGCCTCATTTCAACATTTTCAACACAAGAATATAGCAAAGTGCTAAACGTCACAGCAATAATCGTTTCAAACAGTGTAAACTAATTGTTTAAAAATCCCTCTAGATACCTCCTTACCCTATCATTGTTTAATTGATATCTAAAATTGTGCTTGTCATCCTGAAACCCAAGAACAAATAAAAACATCATATGAATGTCATTTTTGCTTTTAAAATTGGACTGGCATCAAAAAGTAAATTAATTTATGTTATAGTCATAATCTGTTCCCTACACCTACCCAAGGTGTTAATTCAATCAGTTTTGTTAGGGTGTCATATTGTTATATAAGATCACAATTTACAAACTTGCAGTTAAAGTCAGAGGTGCTAATGCAATCAAGGGTGTCATATTTAATAAATAAAAAATTCATTTCTAAACCAATTTCCATGTTGGACAATGCAAAATACACAGCTTATGTTGCAACCATCAATATTTGATGCTGTTTTAGTGTAGACCAAGTGACTTGTTAAAATATGAAGTAGTAAACTTAAGTACATAAGCTGACAAAGAGGACGCCTGAAATTTATTTGTTTAAGCTTCTTTAAAACGTCTACTGCGTTCTTATTGATCAAACTATTTTTGCCAGTGGTTTCAAAAAAAATTTCGCGATACTTTATTAATGCATGTTATTTTACGTCTGTCAGGAAACTTGTTTAAGAGCACGGATAATTCAAAGAATAAGTTTAAGAATTTGAGCTAGCAATATAATTTGCTTAATATATTATGTTGTGAATTTTAGTAATATAAATACGTAGTATGTATTTCATCTTGCTTTGCATCAACACTGATTCTTACTGTTGTGATATGTAGATTTTGTACCTTAACAATATCACTTCCTTGAGAAAAAGACAGTGTATACGCATTTGTATTTTTAAGCTATTTAGTTTTAATAATGATAAAGTGTATCCGTCACACTATAAACCATTTTTAAGCCATTATAGCTGGTATTAAAACAAAGACGAACACTTGATCTTATCAATGTGTGAATGCATCATTCTTCAAAGTACAATAGAGGCATAGATGAACAACTGTGGGACGAAGAATTAGGATGGGCATTAACCCAATGGTCCAGTAGCAGTATAATTATTATTGAACTTCACCTTACATGAAAGTCTCGTTTAATTTTATAATTCTACTCCTACTTGACCACATGGGGAAAATGAGAATTTAGATTCAAATGACTGTATTAAAATTATATTCAGCAATGAGGTGTTTAACAAACAATCCACTAGCTTACTGTATATAATATTTATTACGATCACATTTAATTCATTTTCTTGATACAACATTATATTGCTACATGCATTTGAAAATTCATTAGTAATGGCCTCTCATAATATTTTATTACAGCAATGCATGTTTCCTTAAAACTGTTACAAACATATCAATTTGTGAAATGATAATGTTAAATATTTCCCTATCATCCAGTGGAATCTTAAACGCCTACAACTGCCCATCTACATCTATAATGACTTGCGTTTGCTATGCACCATGCAATCTCTTAAACTATTATAGTATTATAATTATGAAACTCTAATTCAATAGATGAGTACTGCTTAATTTAAACAAACAAACTCCTAAATCGAAGTTACATACATCCAAAGGATCTCTGCCAGTAATCAACACTAGTATAAACATAATACCGGTAATTCCGGGGCATATGATGCTTGTTTAAAGACCAATTTTGATACTTCAGACTGACAAATATCAGCTTAGTTAATCTGGCTATGCAAACAGTTTATTAAAAAAACAACCAGTTAGTTACTTATTACGTTTACTTGATTACTGGGCGAAGTTTTCCATAATAATGCATTTTTATACATACAAGAAGGTAGATAATTGTTGGCCCATATTCTCTTGCAACAAAGTTCAGGTATTAAAACCCATTCCGAGATTATGATAAACTTTGTGCATAATAGTGCACGATAACTGGTTATTCGTTTCCAGAAAAGCCTTTCTTACATTTAACTAACTTTTTTAACGGTTAAACTAAATTTGATAAAAAATATTCTCTACTTTTTAGAAAAGTTAATAACCAAAATGCATAATTTCCTTTCCTTCTTATTTCGTTATCTGTTGTTTAAATTTATTTCTACATGAAACTTTTTTTAAAAATTATAATTGTGTTTGTTTTTACTTCCTACCCTTGAATGGCAACATAGCCATCTATGAAAGTATACCAGTACTTCTTTTAGACTTATCTGTCAGAAATTTACCTAAAACGAAGGTCATTAACTAACTGCAGTTAAAATCCTTGCTTAAAACAACTACAAAAACCACGGTCGGGTAACCAGTCTTTGGAATGTAATTGCTGCATTCAAAATAGTTCAGATTGTTTTGATGATGTCCCTAACAATCAAAATGATAATAAACAAGATATATCTTTAAAAAAGATAAACGGCGTTGATGGAAAAGATTTTTATATGTAAGAAAGAAAGAAATAAAGAGCGTGCAAAAATTTCGTCTGGTGATAATACGTCGATTAAAGAAGAATGTCTAACATTAACTGTACACTTATTCAGTTTCAATAAAATACCTCTTGTAGAGTTAGTACTAATGACGAATAAATGTTATTAAAATACAATAAATGAAAATAATAACAACTTGTTACAAGAGCGAAATCTACCGACTTTTATGTAAATTAACTTAAAAAAGAGTGTCCCTCCCAAGTATTGAACCCGGGGCCTCCGCTTGAGAGGCGAGTGTGATAACCACTACACCGAGGGGATTTGAATATCTGGGCTTGAAATTAACAATCAGTATCAAAGGAACTAGAAAGAAACCAGTAAGAAATATCTGCACTTCTCTGTCGTTTTACACTAAATATTGTACTCGAGTGTTTACCTGACACCCATGAATGTTCTTCCATATAAAATCGTATTGAAGCCATCAATTGACTTAACTGGTTATTTATACCGTAAATATCTTTTTATGCCCCCGCCATGAAATGGCGACGGGCATTAAGAGTTGCTCCTGTCCGTCCGTCCGTCCGTCCGTCCGTCCGATTTTCTCGTGAACGCAACTCCTCCTAAACTACTTGTGGGAATTTAATGAAACTTTACCACAATGCTTGGCTTGATATGTAGTTGTGCATGAAGGTGGGGTTTCGCTCTTGCATGTTCCGTTCAGAAGTTATGGCCCTTTGATACTTCCATTTACACTAGTTTTAATAGGAATATATCTCGTGAACGCAACTCCTCCTAAACTACTGGTGGGAATTTAATGAAACTTTACCACAATGCTTGACTTTATATGTAGTTGTGTATGAAGGTGGGGTTTCGCTCTAACATGTTCCGTTCAGAAGTTATGGCCTTTTGATACTTCCATTAACATTAGTTTAAATAGGAATATAACTCGTGAACGCAACTCCTCCTACACTACTGGTGGGAATTTAATGAAACTTTGCCACAATGCTTGGCCTGATATGTTGTTGTGCATGAAGATGGGGTTTTGCTCTTACATGTTCTGTTCAAAAGTTATGGCCCTTTGATAATTTCATTTACATTAGTTTTATTCTTATTTTTTGTGTTAAGCAAAATATGCATTTTGCCCATAACTTTAAAACTACTTGAGATATTGCCTTGAAACTTGAAATATATTTTCACCATCAAAATCTACATCATAACCAACAAGACCCATAACCCTCTTTCCAATATTTTTTTCAAATTATGCCCCTTTTTCACTTACCTTTCGTGTTAAGCAAAATACACACTTGGCCCTTAACTTTGTTATGAACGGAGGGATTTCAAAATAACTTGGCACAAATGTTCACCACGACAAGGTGGTGTGTCGCATACAACACCCATGTCTGTAGTTTCAAGGTCAAGGTCACTGTTACTAAAAATAGAAATTTCTTGCAAAATTGTGTCGGCTCTGTAACTTTGTTATTTGTTATTGGATTTTTAAATAACTTGGTTTAATTGATCACCATATTAAGACTGTGTGTCACATACATTCCCAAGCCTGTAGGTCCAAGGTCAAGGTCACTGTTACTAAAAATAGAATTTTCTTCTCTAGGCTGTTACTTTGTTATGAATGGAGGCATTTCAAAATAACTTGGCACAAATGTTCACCATGACAAGGCGGTGTGTCCGCACAATACCCATGCCTGTAGATCCAAGGTCAATGTCACTGTTACTAAAATTAGAATTTTCTTGTATAGGAATTTATCTCGTGAACACAACTTGTACTACACTACTGCTGGGAGTTTTATGAAAAACCCATTGCGGGGGCATCCGTGTCCTTTGGACACATTTCTAGTTCTCCAATACAATTATCGCTTTTAAAAGCGAAAATGCCCGAAGATATAGTGCCATGTAAATACTAACGCACAATATAAAAATCGTTACGGTAATCATTAACGAGACCCACTAATAACCAATCAAAATAATCTATTTGATTTTCCCGCTGCATAATAAGTTTTATTTGCAATATTTCAGTGGTCGAAAAACTAGGTCAAAAGTGAGCTTAGACAGCTTACGCCGAAAAATGTTACTTTATTATATTTGATATTCTATACCACACTAGATTTTTATAATCATGTCTCTAACGACCAAGATCGAAAAAAATAAGGTTACTTATAATGTATGTAATTTATTTCGTTGCAGGCCTCATTTGCAGGGTAGCACCATTTATTTCACCATTACATCATGACACGATAACAATATCAATATCTTACAAACAAATATTCCATGTTAGATTAAAGATTATATTTAATGTAAGAATAAATTTTCGGCTAAAAAGTTTATGTTTTAAATAACTGAAGTCGTTAAAAAAGAGCAACATTTTTCTCGAAATTTCGATTTGTAAATGTAATATTTTAACAAAATTGAAAAGAGCTTTGCAGTATCGCTTTCATTGCTTAAACTTAGCAGAAACACATTTACATCGCCGTTTAAATTAATATTCAGATTATTATTTATCAATAGTTTGGTATTTGACGTAATAAATGATTTGATATTTTCACAATCGCAAAATAAATGATAAATTGTTTCCTCTCTTTCATTGCAATATGAGAACATCCTGTTCTGGACTTTAATTATTTAAAGAAGGAAAGAGTTTGTAAACGAATTTATTGTTTATTTTAAATTGAAAATCTTTTATTTTTAATTCGTCGAAATTCATAGAATTCGTGTGCATTGTTTTATAATCATCGAGTTTAAAAGGACCGAAGAAAAGTACCCATTTACCTATATCTAACAAGATTTCATAAAACTTTCTACATCCCTTTTTCTCTTTTATTAGATATTTCAAGTTTATATTGAAATGCATATTTCCCTTAATTATTTCAAAGTTGCGATTACTGTTTCGGATGATAGTTTTCATTTATTTGGAATGTTAATTATAAGTCTCTGATAACTAAATATGTACCTCGTTTTCGTAAACGTATTTTAATTGATTAAAAGTATAAAACTCACCTTCCTCAGTTAAAATATCAATTACAAATTGTATATTTTTGTCGTACCAGTTCTTGTTAAACAGTGTTTTGTGAATAAAATTGTGGTTGTACATGTACTATTGTGGTCAATAGAGGACGTCGTATATATCATTGATGTGAATATTTTTACAAAACAACTCCCAGCATTCTAGTACATTTTTCCAAAATGGATTTTCTAGTTGTTTAGATTTTTCTTAAGCGTAATGTGCTCTTAAAAGTAATATTTCTTTGTTATTAAAGTTTGTCAACATATTCCAACAATTGCTTTCTGAAACAGCCAACTTTCTAAGCCAAGATAATTTTAAACTTTGAATAAATGTTTTTAAATCAGTCATACCTAGTGTAATATAATAAGCAACTACAGCGATATCAGTTCGTACTCGGTGAACCTGTCAGGAGGCCAGTGTGTCAGTGCAAGCTTGCACTGGACACACAGCCTGCGGATAGGGTCAGCCGGTGTATCCTTTTGGTTGCAGACGTTATATAACTATAGTTATACTGAGTGCCAATGAAAACGCAACATTTTACTTTTTGGAATATTTTCGACGTGAGAAAAACGTTAATAAACTCGATAGAATAGATGTGTTTTACAATGAAAATTAGATGAAAAAGGGAAAGCCACCAAACACAACAAATGTGAAAATATTGCATGTTCGGTTTGTTTAAGCAGTTTCATGGGCTTTAACGGAAATGCATATTACTGCCCACGCCGCTTAGCCACGGGTTAGGCGCAACTCAATATCTACGCCAATAAACAGTACAATTTTGATCAATCCCTAACGATGGTATGCATATGGCGCTGAACATGGAACCTTCACTGCTGTATTTTCAGATTAATACCATTCCTTGTTCAGCGGCGTATGCGGTCCCCAGATAAAAGAAGGGGTTTGCTCTAAATGAGAAAAATGGGCCCTAAACAAAATAAAATTTTGACAGGGGATATCGTTGGGCAAAGCGAGTAATTGTCGACGTCAAACAATGCATTTGACGAGCGATTTCACGTCGAGACATACCTCCTTGGATCATGCCTAAAACATCATGTCGCTTGTTGTCTAAAAGTCTTGGCATTTTCACATTTGTATAGAGTAAAACTTAAAACCTGAATATGGGATTTGTGTATCCGTTTGTAAAAGTTTACAAATGGACATGTTTTGAGGTTTTTTATGTAGGTTACTGTAGGAGGAAAAGTTTAAAAAATCAGTGGCCAATAAATGTATCGAGGTTACTTTTTTATTTTAAAACACATATACCTTTTCCCATTTATTTAACTTTTACATACATCAAAAATTTTCCAAAAAATAAAGTGTTGCGTTTTCCTTGGCACTCAGTATATATAAACTTAGAGACGTTATCATGGAGAACCAATATAAACAATGATTGTCTGCATGCAATCGACACTAAATAGAGAAAAGATATGATGCATGCACACAATCATTGCTAACTGTCAGATAACTTTACACCAAACAAACAAACACATTCACTGTATACGTCATTTTAATATTTCAAAGTAAATAAGTAAGCAACAAGTACTGAATAGCTAAATTTGATATGGTGACTACGATATGACGTTTGGCAATGTATGGGCGCGACGTATGCAATATATATAAATCCAAATTGAAACTAATAAAATAAATTCAATTCAATCCAATATCAAATTCAAATAAATCGTAAATAAATGAACAGGCTTCCGGAAGCTGCCGGGCAACTTGGCAAATACTGGCTAGCAAAAAATGGACCAGGAATAGATGGTCTGAAACCTAAAAAACGTGCCGTATTGATAACCGGACACATCTAAGTACTGGATTTATTCAACCTAATGCTTAAACCATTCCCCATTTGGTCTGTTTTAGAGTATCTTATACGTATAATCAAATGACCATCCTTAATATTTAAATGAATGTCATGTATTCCAACAACTCTGTCAATGCATTTCTGGCCTGAAACAGTTATCTCCCCTACTCTAAAGAACCCAAAAAATGCAATACCGTAAGCCGCTGAAAACAGGCTACTTTCGTACTCATAAGTACATACCAACGGCAATTTTTCAATAATAGAATTTAGAAAATCTACAGTTATTGGTAACCTTGCTAAATGCTTTTTTGAATCTCCTCATTCCTTCCAATAATTTATTTAAAACATAATGTTTTGTAACGTCCCCTTTAAACTTCAGTTTGTATTGAAAGGCAATGCCAGACATGTACAATCTGGCAGATTTGTGAGACAAACCTTGGAGCGACATACACATGTATACGCGATAAACATTGACAAATGCTCCAACAAAGGTGGCCAACAATCATCTAAACTATAAAGTGCTCTGAAGTTTTCAAAACGGCGCACACCAGTGTTATATGAATGAATTGTATGTAATGCCATCGAGTTAGACATTAATCTTTGAGCTTCATTTTTGATATCAGATAACTGAACGAAAGAGGTATTGGTTCTGGATTTTCCTCTGCCTCTGGAGCCAGCTGTCTGAATCTTGTCCACTGCATACGTGAAATAGAATCAGAAATTTCATTACTTTCAGACGAAATATGTACTGCCCTAAAACAGATTTCTAATTTCATACACAATAAAACAAATTTCCTTATTAAAACATTAACCTTTTAGGTCTAGAGGTTTGCCTATTTATTACAGAAAACAACGCCTCATTATCAATGTGGAGTCAGATTTTTATTCCTTTAAACATGCTACCCCAAACATAAACTGACAACAAAACTGGAATCATTTCTAAAAAGGTGACATCCTGCAAAATTGTGCAATTTAGCTAAGAGTTGGGCCAACTGAAAAAGGCCCATTTCCCATGTAAAAAACATCCACACCCAAGATTTGCAGAACCAGCGCTGTCTGTAAATAACTGCAACTGATCGCTATTAATCCAACATTTTCTGGAATAAACTGTACTCCATTAAAATCATCTAAAAATTCTGACCACAAATGCATATCTTGTCGCAGCTCACTTGTAACTCGAATTTTGTGAAAAGGCTTTTTTAGGCCAATCATTGCATCATAAACCTTAAAATGCTCTACTTGAGATTATAGTTTTACTGAAAAAAATTAATTTGCCTACTAATCTTTGCAAATCTCGCAGTGTAAGCTTTTTTCTTTAGAATTAATGTTTGCAATATCTGTTTTATTTCTTCGGCCTTCAATGCTGGAATTCTTGTACACATATAGTTCGAATCCAATTCTATACCTAAAAATGTTAAAACCGTTCTTGGGCCTACTGACTTATCTTCCGCGATAGGAACGCCTATTTCTAGACATACACTTGTAAATGTGTTAACAAGTTCAAGACAATTTCCGGAATCTTTTTCACCTGCAAAAATGAAATCGCCTAAATAATGCTGAAGACTATCAATCCCTGATTTATAATAAACCAACCACTGAATGAATGTTGCGAATTTTTCAAATAATGCACAACTTAAACTAAGACCCATTGGCAGCATTTTATCTATGTAATATTTACCATCAATCTTTATTCCCAACAAATAAAAATCATCCGGGTGCATTGGCAATAATCTAAAAGCTGACTTGATATCTCGTTTTGCCATCAATGCACCCTTGCCAAGTTTAAAAACCATTTGAGCAACTTTGTCAAAAGACGTGTAAGAAACTGAATATAAACATTCATCAATTCCAATATTAACACTATTATCGCTCGGGTAAGATAAGTGCGTATTCAGTCTCCAACTGTTATCCGGCTTAGGAACTAAACCAATGGGTGATTAATGTAAATTTTTAATAGGTTTATCTATGAATGGACCAACCATTCTCCCCAAATGGATTTCTTTTTGAATTTTTTCTTTTGCTTCCTGCAAGTGATTTTGGACAGATTTTAAGTTTTTAACATCTTCGGATAATATTCTACCTGAATAATTTATCCTAAAACCTCGAGTTAACCCCTGCTCCAGATAGGATGCAACAGACCTATCATGATACAGACTTAGAAATTTGACTACAGCCGGTACATTTATTGGAAAATATCCTAAAGATTGCAGATTATTTATTGAACCTTGGCCTTGAGAATCTGGGCCTAAATGTTGGTATAATGTTTGGTCTAATTTGGCCCTGGGAACCAGGGGCCCTCCATCTGTTATTGTTGAACATACTTTTGCGTGTAACACAACTCCTGCAAGGATGATTCAAGTCACAAATCAAGCAAGAATGTATGTAGGTACAAGGTGATTTATAACAAAACCTATAATTGTAGTCGTAGCATTTCTTAGCAGCATTAAAATTATCCATCAAAAAGCCACTATTTAATTGTGGGCCTATATATAAAAGCCATAACTCGTAATCAATCTTTCCAAAAGAACATTCAGTGGGGGAAGACGCCATACGAAACCTTAATTGTTCATCGTACAACTTCCACCCCATGCCAGTTTGATGCCTAGCCCCGATGCGTATGTTTTGCATGTACTTTAAAATTTCCAGCTGTTTTTCTTTGTGCACAGACAAATAAATGCTGCTAAAAACGATAAATGCATCAGTCCAAGATTCAATATCTGATATTTTTGTTTTTTGACCTTCAGGCTTCAGGATAATATCACCTTGACTGTTAACAGAAAGTTTATTACCAGTATGTTCAGGCTGATTTGACAACAACAGCTCCAAATCAACAAATTGCCCATTCACATTTTTTTCTTTAATATTTGATGGAACATTGAATCCAAGCAAATTATGAACGCTAAGAATGTTCGTGTTTGGCAATGACAAGTCAAGGTTAAGCAAAGGTATATTACCCTCGTGTTCCTCTTGGCATGCTCTTTTACTGCTTGTACCGGAATCCGACAGCGTCGGAGGGCTACCCTCGTGTACCCGACCATCCAACTCTTCCTCAAGCGTTCTTTTAGACATCTCAACTGAAACAAATAATGAAAAAAAAAACAAGCATATCCTTCGCTTAAATTAGGTAGTTAAATAACATAAGTTATTTCAGACACTCATACGAGTCCGTGTTAAAATCACAACTTTCGCGATGATCATATTTTATCAAATCAAAATCCATGAAAATCATATCTAAATTTTACCCATCCAAACAATATAATTCAATTAATTGTAATTTAAAATTAAAATCTTCAAATTCGTAACAATAAATTAGCCTTTTATGTTTTTAGATTCAAGTATTTTTAAGAATTATAAATCTGATTTCAACAACATCCTTGCTCTCTGCTGGCGGAAATGAAAAGGGGCGTCAGCGTAAGAAGGAGCCAATATATAGGATGTATGGTCATAGAGCCCTAATTTTTTTTTTGATTTATAGGTACCAGACCTCTAAATTAGAGGAAGACTATTGGCACCCATGATAACGGTGACTATAGGTTAAACCATAGTCCCTATTATCGTTAAGTTTGTTTATAACGGTAGTTATGTAAACAGTATAGGCCTATATATACTGGAGTAGCAAGGCAGTTGCTATCCCTCCATACATATCCAGCGCGGGAATATTATATTAAGCATGCGAGTGCGGCAGTCTTAGTTGCTCGTCCGAGCGACCACGACGAGGGCGCCTGGCCGTAACTGACATACATTTTGTTGGTGTCTTCTATGCGGTAGCTTAACGCTACATCTAGGCCACCAAAATCGATTTTCACTACGAACTGTGATCGTTTAATCTTATCTGGTCCATTGTTACAGAGAAATTTTAGCAGATTTTACCGATGTGCGCTACAAGATCGGACGGTGGATTGGATAATAGTGAAAAATAAATGGACAAATCTTAATATAACGAACGATTTTACAACATTAATTTTGCCAAATAGTGTTAAATTTCTCGTCGATCAAGTGTTTACTTTTAATTTCGTTTGAATTTTGGTCCCATATAATTGATGACACTTTTACTGGAAAATTAACGCCTGGTATTTTAATAGGTTATGTTGCCCAGTCTTATGCTACGTCTCTACATAATTTAGAATTTGAGCCGATCATGGAGCAAAACCATAGAGCTTTGAAATTCGTTTTCTCTACTTTTATTTTTAGACCGGATATTTTGTAGTAATTGTCTAATGTGTTCAGGCAGGATCTAACATATATATATTCTCTTTCCACATTTCTGTGATTATAACAATAAACAATTAACATATAATACATGTGCAGATGAAATATAAATATGACATATATGATATTTGATATAAGGAGATGAAACATGAGAATTGAGGGTGAAATACAACATGGTAAATGGGAGTTAACAACACAAATAAATACAAGCAGCTGGACTTTTATTGCAATATGCATGACAGACGACTTTTGTTATACTTATAAATTGAAGGTTTTGACATTATTTAACATATGTAAATCAATAGACAGGTCAATCTGTGCTATATACATCTACCACTTACAAATGAAAACTACCTCTGAATAAAGACCAGTTCTTTTCCACTGACAACTTGAACAAATACTCAAACTAGGGCTTGAAAAACTTACCTGTGAACAAGGACAACCAGCTTTCAACGACCTCTTTAATTTGTATGAAAGTAGTCTTTGAAGACAGGGTTGACTTAAATCATAAGTGTTCAATCTCAACTGCAAATTGAATGCATTGTAAAACAAACTTAATGGCTACTTTAAGAAAGTGCTTGTTGATGTGCTTATCAAGTGTTAAATTTAATCGTCTACCAATCATTGTTTGAAATTTAGTTTCGCTGAATTCAGAGTTTAATTCATAGATAACGCTGGTACCAAACTTTTGTTCAATTTTATAGTAAAATACTTGCCTTTCCTCTTCTAGTTTAGTGCATTGTTTAAGAATTTCATTTCCAAAACGTCGCATAATTTGCATTTTGAACCTTTTTAATTATAAAACCATTTGAAAGACTTTCGAAAACAATGACACTTTCCCACAAAACAGCATTTTCGATCTATATATGT
Organism: Corbicula japonica; assembly: GCA_038501625.1. Classification (NCBI taxonomy): domain Eukaryota; kingdom Metazoa; phylum Mollusca; class Bivalvia; order Venerida; family Cyrenidae; genus Corbicula; species Corbicula japonica. Next base: position 52,939 of record JAZAYU010000251.1, on the reverse strand, counting down.
AAAAACCGAAATCTCGAGAAATCGTTGTCAGATGACATACTGTTCCTCCGGTTTTTCCGTATATATTTCAAAGACTCATATTTTTTTCACGATTGTTTGTTCTCAAAAAGGCCCGAGAAGATGTAGTCGATAAGAAATGTCGTTAAATTATATTTAGTCAGAATGTTTACGATATCAGGAATAAAAGATTTTTGTTTGTTATTTGTGGACCAGACAAACTGGCACAACCTTACGTTATAAATACGTTTAGTGAGGCAAGTATAGGGCATATTGCATATCCACGCTGAAAACATAGTTGTTTTTAAGTTCTATTTGAGATGCAATATCTTTCCATATCAGCATACTTAGCCACATATCGGTTCGTGTTCGGGTTTAACAATATTGAACATTCTTGGCCGCTAAACGCAAAAACCTTTCTAATTTATCAATTTCGTTTTAGTTAAGTTCGACCATAGTTCGCAGCAAAATATGTTCATTGACATCAGAGAAAAAGGGCCGAATTACCATTTTTAATGCATTATTTACCTTATCATTGTCGTTTAGCTTATTGTTTAAATAAATTCCCAAATGCTTTGTTTCTTTTACATTTTCTTTTTTATCCTGTTCGAGAGTAAATGTAAATTTTGATTGTTTTTGTTGGTTTAATTTGTTTCCAAAAACCAGGACGCCACTTTTCGACGGATTAATTAAATAACGATATCTTTGAGTATATGAGAAAGTAATATTTAACAATGATTGCACGTTCGCCGGAGAGAGCGCGGATAAGGTGATTTCGTCCGCTAGAGAAGTATTACCGGTTGCAAGTCCCGCTATAAATTTTCCTTGCCTGCTGTTTCAAGTTCGGTTAATAGTTCATCGATAAACAATTTATATATCCAAATTGATAGGATCCCCAACCCCTTCACGGATGCCCTGTAGAACCGAGAAGAATTGTAAAATCTGCAAAATGAAGAACAAAATGAACGGCGAAATCGGATTCCCTGTCTGCAACCACATGTAGCATAAAAAAGACAAGAAACCGTTTTGTAATATGCAAGTTTCAGCCCTATTTTGAAACACGGTTTTTCCATCGCTTAAAAAGAATTACCGAACTTATAAACATAAGAACCTATTGAATAAATTTCCATAAAATATGCATGTTTTAGATTAAAATACCTAATTGTTAAAAAGTTTGTAACTTTGATTAACCAAATGTATCTCTTGGTTTAATTATTTTGCAACGAACGTTTTCAATCTTACCGTACGTATTAACAAGACTATTCTTAAAATTAATCTAACACATTTCATGTGTTTAGCCTATGATGCTGGTTATATGAAAAAAAAAAACAACAAAAAAAACAGTCCCGATTAATCAATTAAGAGTTATCCTAACAAGAAGAAAATCAACCTGTGTTTTTTAATAAAATGTCATCCACTTTGAAATATTAAGACTCCTCAAGACAGTGTGCTGTCGGTTGTTTCTTTTTAAATATTTTAGTGTTAAAACATACTTTAATTCTTTACTTTTCCTCTATAAATACAAACTGACAAAATGACAAAAACTAATGTATTGCCAATATAATAAGACAATGCCAACGCTATGACAAAAAATAATGTATTGCCAATATAATATTTCCAAACAACATAAATTCTTTCAAGACCGCAACGCCTTGCGGCCAGTATTATAGTAAGATCTAACTGTGAAGCTTAAAACCCAAATATTCCAGGCACATGAAAATCCTATGATGGTTTTGAAAACTTAATTTTTAAAACTGTATTTTTCTTGACTATTACCTCTTCTCGTTTTTTTTCTTTGTTATGAGAGTGTCGCTGGTCGAATATCTTTGCCAAGATAATTAGCAAACAAATGTATGTATACGATCTATTGTTTCATCATTAAAATAAATTCTTGAAAGAGTTGACAAAATTCTAAAAAATTCACTTGAGTTAGCAAGAGAACAAAACAAAATAATTTAAATGGTATAATCATTAACTAATGATAACGTCAATTTATGCACAGTGTACATAACTGGTACATGGGTATCCCAGGTCACACAATTCATATTTCTTCTTATGCCACCCTGTAGTACTATAAATGAGTTCAGACTTGTATAAAGGTCTCAAAATATTTCTTTCTAAACACGTGTTTGTTACTGGAACATTAAAGCAATGTTTTTTCTTAAATGCATTGCCTTGGAAAGTGCTATTTTATAATTACAGATTTGCATTTTAATAATATGTAAGCTTTCATAATGGTGTTAGTTAACTGGTCTGGTATTCGAAAGTACAGACGAAGACACTGTGACAATGTTATTGTTCGTAATTACTTGTCTGATAATAGAAAATAAAGACAATATATTGCTCTACTGTTTTGTCTGTCATCGACTCGTCTAACCGAAATTGCAGACAAAAAGTGTGTTATTTTTGTAGTTGTCGTTGCCTCGTCTGATAACCGAAATGACAGAGTCTCACAAACTCTTCACTTCTGTTGTTTCAGGTCTTGAATTGTCGGATAATTTAAATTTTGAATAATCCGCCACTAAATTAAACGTTCGTGTCGTTATTTAGTCTGATAACCGAAATTACAGACAAACATTGTTTTACTTTTGTTTCTGTCACCGACTAAATGTTTTAAGGGAAATAGGGTTATGTTGGATGCTTTGAATTTCAAATGACAATGAAACGAAAAGGATCCTGACCTCAACTCTCGAGACTAGAAGCCCGAGTGATTGTCAGGTCATGTAAGACCAAATGCCCTTAACCGTGAACCGGAGTAGTTCTTGAATCCCAATAGTATATGACTTTTTTGTTTTCAACTCCATGTTTGACGAACGTCTGAAACCAAATTAAGACTCAACTCTCAGAAGACAGAGAATTTACCACAGTCTTTCTAGACCTATTGCAGTCGACCTTGGCGAGGTCACAGACGGTCTGATCACCCGCGGTATCAGATACGTCTGAAGGCCTTTGTGAGACGGTATCTCCCTTTCCAAATGGCGAGCCCCGCTCTGTTCTCTTCTGTAAGTGATTGCATCTTAAATATATATCCTCACCTTTTAGTTTTGTTCCTGTTAGTTCATTAGACATGACACGCCTAATGTTATACCCAAGTTCGCCTGCCTTGTGAAAAAGAATCAAGACCAAACTTTCAGATGACTGAGAGTTTGCCACGGTCATTCATGACCTATTGTCCTCAACCATAGCGGTGTCACAGACAGTCTGATCGCGGTACGAGATACGTCCGCCTTTGCGAGAAAGATTATTCCAATTCCTGTGGTCGAATACCGTTCGGCCTCTCGTTGTCTATTAAACAATTCTTCTACAAACAATTGGTATCTATGTCGAATATTTATTCACGATATCACTATTATCTTTATCTTTTAATTAAATTGACATTTGTTTTAACGTTTTTATGATTAACGATAATAAAAGACTCAAACAATGTAAATAATATAAGTCCAGAAATAAGAGCCTGTAGGAAATACACATGTACACCCTTGATAGGAAACTTTCAATCATTTACTCTATGTGGTCCAGTAGAAGAAGAATTCATTAAACAACAGTAGAAATGTACAAAAACGGCCTTTTCTATGTGGCAGTACCTTATAATGTTACATCTATTACAAGTTAATAAAGTAGGACTTCTAGAATACAATTTATGGTGTACAATATAGGACATAGCTTCCGATGATTCTGTTAACATTCCAAATAATAATTACTATATGAAATGATTTTATTTTTTATAATTAGAATTATTTTTTAATGTACCAAGGCAATTTATTACATTATAATAAATACACTACACAGTCTTTTCTTGTGCATTGTAAAGAAACTCGTCAGGGATGTTCAAACACACCAAACATAGGAACCCCATACTTCAAGCGTGAACACATAGGTAGTTATAGCAAACATGAAACGAGCAAAACGTTTGGCAAAAAACAAAATTGCGTAAAAACAATATTGGCGATCTTCTTCCACTCTGATCGAAATTAAGTAGCTGTTTTCTTTATGTTTTACAATATTAGTGTGTGCGTTCTGTGAGAAAAAGTTTATATTCCAATCGACATTTTATCGTTTTATCATAAAACTGGAGATACAAAATTATTCGAGAGCAAGCGATTTTTGTTACCGGTACAATGTACAGTTTTGTTTTACTTTGATATGCATATGACGCCTTTTCTTATCAGAATTGTGCATGTTGTTAAAGAGCGTAATATGAACTAAGGCAATGCCTCAATGCGAGCTCTTGTATGGAACTCTTTTATTAATTTGGAGTTACACTTGATGCTTCTATATGACTTGAACAATCTTAAACCACATTGCCTGTCGGGAGTATTTTCCTCTATATTTATATTGTGAAAGAAAAATACTGGATAAGACGATTGAGAACAGCAGCTCCGAACATCTACATCTACATCTGCTGGATACTCCTCAAAAATCAATTTTTGCTTGATTTCGTTTTCTGTTTTACAAACAAACACGCAAGCATGGAAGTATTGTGGAGGAAGTTTTAAAATTTCAGCAAAATGGCCACGGGTGAGCGTACGCTGGAGTCGCTCGCAAATAGAACTCTAGATTTAGATGGAATTATTGCTTAGAGGGCTCAAGAAAACAATCATTTAACCGAGCAAGAAGCTGGACTGCTTGAAATTGTGAAGATTTGAGATATTTACACTTAAAAATGTAAACTTCTGTTTTGACACAACTTCTAACATAATTATTTCCCTTTGCCCTGCGGGCAAGGTAAACCTCGGATTTCACCGGTACCGTTGTCGAGGGAAAACTGACATATGTATTATACAGAACAATTCATGGGTGGTCGGCGGCTAAAGCCCTCGGGCATTTTATCACTTTAGCGGGGCAATTATCAACATCCGCCCCCGACCACCCATATATTATTCTCTAAGTTAAGTTAAAGAAGGTTTCTGACATAAATATTTTCCACCTCATCTGTCGATGTTAAGGAGGCCGAAATGTCAATATTAATAAAATGAGTGAAATTACTATAATATTGTGTATTCGTATTAATGAAGGGTGTATCCGTACGATTTTGATGCGACATGCGAGCGGAAAGATTCGTATCAGACTTTTTTTAAAGGGATGGTAGTTGGACATAACATATACACACATTACCGTAAAAGCTCGCTTGCTCGCGAGCCCCCTCATATTAGGACTAAGACATCATGTATTTTCTCTTCCAAAGTCAGTGTTAACATGTTTGTTGAGACAATTCTATTTTTTAATACAAATGAACACAGTTCAAATATGAAATCATATGAAAGACAACCATGAAGTCATTACTCAGTTTCAATTTGTTCTCTGCAAAAAAGAAATATCTTCAGAAAATACCCTGAAAATAGAAAAAAACGTACATTAGTTTGTTATGAAATCTTCTGACTGATTCACTCTTCATATTCCATCCACAATAGTTCTTCATCTCAACACAGCACTGGAATTTATCGTCAATAATTATTTTAATAAATGTTCGTATTATTTCAGTTTATACAAACCTAATCGATTTCACTTTAGGTGGATTCATTGGATTGAAATAAAGATTAACAGGCTGTTCTCGGAAAAGTGCTACCATTTGTTTGAAACATTTCGATATTACAGAATTGGCTATGATGCACAAACTTAAAAAAGAACATTGCTTTTAATATTGTAATACATGTACATGTACAAATTCCTCGCTATAGCAATGTCACTCAGCGTAAACCGGCCAAATCTGATAAGAATTCGAGTGCAATTTTGAATGGAAAACAACGTCCCCTGGCATTGTTTGTAAGGCTACTCATCAACTTTCCTACCTTTTCGTAACAACATGTGGCATTCGTGAACGATCAGTAATTTCGAACATTATATGAAAATGATCGATGAATAGAGATCTTACATTAACTTTTGAGTGTCTTAATGGATAATCAAATAAAACCCCACGAAGTTGTTGGTAAAACTATGATGAAAATAACAATGAACATGTTGTTTCAAAACGGAAGAAATGTTATAGACTACCAACGCAGTGTTTTCTAAAAGTCATTCTAACACGACTTGACCTTTTTCGCATTGAATTTGCTGTGAATTATTACACGATAGTTCACGGCTATTACTATTTACCTGTCGGTATAAACTTATCACGTGACTGTTGTATTTTTCGCTGGGATTTAAGAGGTCTGGATCGTTTCCATTTTTCGGTAGTGTAAACATGGTTACAGTAGGTCGTAAAACAATTTAGATTCATAATAGTCTTCTTTAATCAAACTGACCTTTGAAAATATTTAAGTAAGATCTATGTTAATGGGAAAATGTTCACTTTTCACTTATGTTTGCTCTTTTTCGGTTTTAAATTTTACGACTGTTCGTACAGCAACGTCTCTGATCAACATTAGTGAAAAGCATGTTTTTTTCCAGATACGAAATCATTATAAATGCAAGGCGTCTTATCTAACACTGATGTTAGTGCCTATAAATTTACGAAAGAAAAAATATCATCGTACTTAATATTTAAAGAATGTCTTTATCCGTTTCGTTTATTTAGCTCATTGTCTGTTCATTGCATGGAAAGCTCAACCTTGTTTACAGGTAGAGAACGTTTAGACCGGGAAAATATTGATTTTCACAGCAAGTGATTTCAAATGTTACCAAAGGTCAACCTGAATTCAAGGACGAAAATTAGAAAAACAAGTTTAAGTTTTCTAAAAAGCTAGTCCGTCATTAGCGTGACATTTTAACAAAAGACGGCTCTGAAGTGTAACCTTCTTTAAAAAGGTTTCGTTAGAATGTTGGTATTTATTTAGCCATGAATTTCCGCCCTCTAATAAATATATCGCTTGCTCTCGTCAAAAGTTTTTGTTTCGATTTTAAATGATTTTAATCCATTGTATGACAGTGCTAATCATTGTGTCACCTGCAATAGCAGGTAGACACGTCTGGAGCCTATTGTCTGGCTGCGGCGTCGTCGTCATCGGCGGCTGCGTTGTTCTATAGCCCATAAACTTTAATGTGAAACTTAATATTACCTATAAGTTCGTGTTTGGAATATAAACTTAAAAATATCTTCTGCATGAATAAAGCCATCTCCGACAACAAAAATGATCACTCCTGTTAAAATATATTTTGTTATGCCCCTATAAAATTACTTAACATCGAATTTAATGTTGCCTATAACATTGAAAGTTATTGTCCTATTAACTCAATACTTGAAATATATCATCATTTTCAAACAACGCCGTCTGACAATAAGATCGATAACCCCTGTTTCAATATTTTTGAGTTATGCCCCTTTTAAAAGACTTAAATATGAAACATAATGTTGCCTATAATTTTGAAAGTTCTTGTTCTACTATCCTAATTGTTTGAATACATTACCTGCACGAACAAAGTCATCAGTGACAATAAGAATGATAACTCCTATTTCGTTATTTGAAGAGTTAAATTCCTTTCAAATGGCTTTAATTTGGAACTTTATGTAGGTTCAAAGTATTTCCGATTCCCATAGGGCTCAATCACCCTATATTCAATATCCATTAAATATGATTTCTATCATCTTAATTCCTAGACAACAATATATTGGTGCGAAGATCTGCATTTCATCTATTCGAAAACACAAATGGGTCAACTTACTTGTAAGAAAAGTAATGATCTCTAACCGAACGGACCATACTTTAAACGCGAATCGCAAATACGGGCCACAAATATACATCTGCTGTTGCGGCACTAGTCCACCTCTATCAAACAAGATACAGGCTCGAACAAACAAGATATAGGGATTAAATTGCTTTCGTTTCTTTTTCTGACATGTAATCTCTGCAAACAAGAGACCATAGGACGTAGAGAAATGTTCTCATATATTAAAATGGACTATGTGGTGCAATGCAACCTTTAAATGAAAATTTGAAGTGACAATCCTCTTCATTCAGCAAAACGACTATACAGTACACAAGGTAGTGCTGGTAAAGTACCAGTGTAGGTGTTTGTTTTACAAGCTGGCAACAAAGAATGCATTTTACAGGTGCCTTTTTCGTCAAAATATTTTCTATCTTGACTGCTCGAATTGATCTCCAACAAAAAATTAAATTATGCATCGCAAACAACGCCGACGAATGTACTGATTCACTTTTTATACCTGAAGACTGCTAGTCTGTTGAAAATCTCGCAGTTTTATCATTTCACTTGAATAATATTTGGAGGAATTATGCAAATAAACACAAAAGAATGATAAACCGTTTGAAGTTTTGAATAGAAAGCTTTATTGAATAACAATATCAGTTTAAACCTTAGAATACTTGGAATAATTTTGTTTCATGGAATTCATTATCTTCCACCTGGTCCGCGAACTATAGCAAGAACGTAATCTTGGCTGTCGGCAATTTATAAACTGATCTCTTAAAAAGCTGCAGTATTATGTCTGTCTTCTCAAGCAGGTAGATGCAGATCGACTTTGATTGACCGTCGAGCGGCGCGAACTGGCCAGTCCCGACTCAGCTATAAATTATTCCGACTTGCCGGTAATTTCTTATCACTCACATGGAATACTTCCAGGTTATACCCTTTACATGATTGATAAAGTATGGAAATTCAATAGGCTTGCTTATATGGATTACCGGTGGCGTCGATATATAAACGCAAATAAGACAAGTACTGCTTCGCCATTTGTAAAAATTTGTCTGAAACGCAAACTTGCAAAAATATTTTTTTATCTCTTGTTTCTTTTGGAATTGTATCGTCGGCTTGTAAAGTAAATAAAGCTCAATAATCTTAATACTTTAAACTTTTGTTCTTTTTCCTTGTTAAAACGAAGCTTAGATAGTGTTGTTATTCGTGAACGTGCCCATGAATGAAATCAAAATTAAGCTCAAAGGTGCAAAACATACCCGCGAAACCCCTAACCCTAATGTCTGACCCCTAATACACACACTATTTCACTGATCTTGTTCGGTCTGAAGTCAATGCTAAAACAATAGCTGCATTATTTTTACAATTACAGTAAATAAGACAACACAAGCAATCATCATAACATTTTTATGTAAATGGCGATCGTTTAAAATAAACTATAGGACCACCACCTTTTAAAGTAATTTTCTGGATTAGAAGGAATACTTGTGTAACACCTTTAAAACAGTGACATAATGCCAATATTTCGGCCATAGAATTAATAAAAACAAATAGTTTTTCTTTGTAACAGTTTCAGAGTAAATCGTCTTAACAATAACAAAAACAATCAATGTGATCAGCACAAAGTTCAAGTGAAATTAATAAATGAATCCAACATACGAATACATTTCTTTCCGTCTCCTAACGATCACTGACCTGATTTGACCTGATTTGCGGACCTAATTATGTAAATAAGCATCGCATGTCTGCTAAATGTACAAATCGACTGTGGAAAGTGGTACCGCTATGACCTGGAAGGCATCCAGTTTAACGCTACTTAAACAACTGTATAATTACTACACGTCCTGAATAAAGTGTATAAATTAAGTTTACAATAAACATGATTATCTGCATAAATGTCTTTTCCTGTAAAGGGCTTCTCTATATATCAAGCTATCAAACATCAGCCTATTGCATGCGTCTTAGGAACAGGTGGCATAGTCTAAATTTTCCGTTCGGGACCGTGAGTCACTGTTAACCGGTGTTCAGGCTAAAAGCTCATGTTTGGTCAATTATAATATGTCGGTCATCAGGATAATAATTGCAGAAAACCCAATATTTTGAGGCAGACTCGCTGGATGGTAATGAATTCAATACCGAGCAATTTTGTAAATAGTTTATATTAGCTCTTAGTATTTGTTAATTACCACTGGCTTATTACATCATTCAGGAATTAGGGATTTGGTTTGTAAATTATGGACAGTCATTACAATAACAGTGGAACTAGTAAGTTTTTAATCAGGTTTTTTGTTAGTTCATTTGGCAGGTTTTAAAAAAAAACGTGTTGACATTTGGATATGCAAATGCAGATCACCATATCTTGCTGTCGCTCTGCTACTTGCGGGTCTGAGGCCAACTTATAAGAACCACCTCTGAATCTGATCTCATTTGATAAAATTTGTGTTGTAAAGATTGCATGTTTATGTCAAATTTGAAATATACCAGCAATTGTCCTTTGGGCAAAGCTCCAGATTATTTGTCGGCACAAATGTGGTAGTCTAGCTGTTTAGGTTCAAATCTGTAGCATTTGTATTATCTGTAGTATTTTGTATTGATAATTTAATGAATCTATTGAAGTAGAACCTAAATATATATCAGACAGCTTCAGTTGCCCTTTGGTAAAGCATTATAGTTAGTCGATGACACCAAGTTAGAATCCTGGTGGTTTCCTGCTTCAATTTCACTATTGGCAACCGCATGGTCAGTTACCCGTCCCAGCCTTATGAGCCAAAATTTTTTAAAGTTTAGTCACCAGAACCCCAAACATTCTTGGAAAGTGTCAGTTGAAAAAAATTATTCCTCATTATTCATTTTATCACTCATCATGGTGACATTTAAAAGAACTATCTTGAATACCCCTTTTTTACTGATTGATAAATCAAAGTGTATATATAAGATTATATATTCATTATTTACATTCTTTAGCAGGACACAACTCAAATAAATTCTTTATTAATATTTTAATATTCTAAATCATTAACATTTTTCTTATTTGTTCAGCAAAACATGTTAATTCGTGTTTGTGAAATGAAAACCAGGCAGTATTTTGTACAAATCTTACCTATTTCATTAAAATTAAATTTTTCATGCATTGATCGTAAATAAAGAGACTCATTGATATGGTTACTTTTATGTTTATAAGTTAATGCAATCTGTGAATAAAGGAATTCCAATAGTTAAAATATACATACAATTTAAAATTTCAAGTAGTAATATGTTTACCAATGAGTAAAATGTGGCTTTAATTTATCCAGGGCACGACAAATCCTGAAATTCTTTGGTAGCCCACTGGGCTACCAGGATTTTTGCTTGGTAGGCCGGACTTTTCGGTTGCGTATTTATTACCTTGGCAGGGGTGTAAGAGTTTATGAAAGTTTATGGGGAAATCTTTTCTTAAAAGAACCTAAAAGCTCGATTTGTTTCTTTTATCCCTGTCATCGTGTTCTTGCTGATTTTACTCCAGGTGCTCTGGTCTCGGAAAGATCATTGAGTACCCGCCCTTTGGCTTTGCAATGCTATTAAATTCTCATGTTTATATGTTTGTATGCTTTTGCATGCAACATTGTTGAGCTGATGGGTGGGTTGGAGTTATTTCACCAAGACAATTTGTACTTGTTTTGTGATACGAGAACCTGTTGGGGCAAGTGTGAGGTTGGTGCACCCTAGAACCTGGTTTAAACCCCCCAGTGGCAATTTGTTTTGCCACTGACCGTTCCAAGGCGGCATCCCCAAAGGTCCTCTTGTTTATTAATTGTTTGTTGCGTCCTATTTGAATTGACATACATATATAAAACATGAGCTCTCTCTATCTTCCTCTCTTCTTTTTCGCTGCGTGGGGAGGCTGTGTGTTTTGAGTGTGGCGATTCCTGATATGCATATGTTGCTTTTTTAGATATATACATATTACAACACTGATGGGATAGTTTGGATTACTAGTCAATATTAAAACACCTCTCAGATTATTTACTTTTATTTATTTATAGTACTTTATCACATAAGTAGTGAGAACTGTAATAGTAATATTATCATTAAAATATATTATTTATGTCTAATATCATATAATAATCTCACATATAAAGAGGCTATCTACTACACTTAAAAATAGCTTTTCATCTATGTAATCAATTACAAAAAATGTGTAGTCCTTGTTACACTACTTTTTAGATTAACGGTTCTAAAACTTCCTGGTGCACACATTACACTATTAGTCCATTGTCCACTGTAATAACTGGTTTAAAATTTAATAATTAACAGTCAGTAACCTAATCCTCTCTGTCACTTTTTTCCTCTATCAACATCATCAGTCTGGTCAGCTTTCCTAGGTTTCCTGTGTCCACCAAGGTGATTTGTTCCCTTCCCACTGTCCATCCAGTAATGTATGGCTGGTATTGGGTTGAACTCGCAGATTGCTGGACCATCTGCTTTTACACGCATCAGGGCTTCAAGTGTGTCCTGGTTCAGACTTGAACGCAAAGCTGTCTGGATGTTGTTCATTGCTGAGAACTGTCTTTCACATTCAGCAGTTGATGGGGAAATGGTGACCATTATGTTTACAAGCACCGATATATGCTTCACCTCCTCTGCAGCAGACCCAAGCAGTTCACTGTACACATCAAACAGCTTGTCTTGTCTTCTTCTCTTTACACGGTTTTTCAGCACAGTCCACTCACGCAGAATATTGGTTTTCTCTTCCTGGGTCAGTATGGAACCGAAGTGGTCTGTCAGCTCTTTCACCTCATTACGTCCATACTTCAGAAGTTCTTTATCGTCTTGTGGCCAATACTTGAAATTAAAAAACATTGAAGTGTTTCACTGGTGTTTCATTTACATGCTGAAAGCGATTAGCAATATACTTGACTGTCGCTACAAGCAGGTTCTGGACATCATTGTCATCAGTGTAGGGAGGGGCTGTTTGACCTTTGAGCACAATTGGTACAGGATGGCCATCATTAAGAGTCATATTGGTGGAGTCAAACTGAGTTTGGAATTCTCTGCTGCGGTCACCTGGCTCATCCTTCAGAAGCTCGAAATCTCCAACAAGGTCCTCTATTAGCTGCTCAACCTCAACTATCAACAGGTTGTTCTCCTGAAACTTCTAAGATATCCTGGTGATGACATCCAAGTAGTCAATCATCAGATTGAGATACTTCACAAATCTCACTGTATGCATTTCATGAAGCAGAAACTTTGCTTTACTTCCTTCATCTGACCTGTTGTCCGACGCAGCATGTTCTAGGTGAGCAAGTGTTGGGCGTAGACTTGTATGTACAGCAGTGAGGGCTTTTGTCTTACTGGCAACCCATCTTACAGTCTTCACATCACCGTAGTGTCTGACTCGAGCATATCTGATATCTCTTTTAGCTGGCGACGTCTTCGGGGACTTCTTTGGTAGAATTTATACAGAGTCTTTATTATGTGTTCAAATTTCTGGTGGTAACTGATATCTTTCACAGCATCAAGAACTCCAAGTTCCAGTTTATGAGCAACACAGTGGACAGTTATCAGATGTGGTACTTCTTCTCTCATCAGAGTGCTGACACCAGATTTACAACCCAGCATTACTGCTGCTCCATCAAAGTTGGCTCCAACTATAATAGGCTTGCCTTCACATTGCATCGTCTGGCCCATTTTGCTAAGTCCAGTCTTTACACCATTCAAAATACCCTCTGCATTCAACATCCACAATAGATGCCATAATTGTCGCTAAGAGGGCCTTTTTTTGGTTCACATATCTTACAAGAATTATGTATTCTTCAGTTATACTTGAATCTGTTGATCCATCAGCAAGAACTGACATAAATCTAGCCTCACTTAAGTCACTGGCTTTATCTTGGCGCAACTGCTCAGCAATAGCCATCAGGAAGTCTTTGGCACTCTTCTCAGTTTGGTAATTGGAACCAACATCAAGGTAATCCCTGTCCAAGTCTTTTCTGTTCTTGACATGAAGATTCATATGAAGCTCATAGTCTTTCATTGGTTTTCCTGATTTTGCTAGAGCAAACACTGTGTTGAACATCACTGTTAGAATATTCATGTTGACTTCAGCAGCTCGCTGCACAGCTTTTATTATGGGGGCATTTACCAAGATATCAGCTCTTTCCTTGGCTGTCATCTGGTCTTTTGTCTTCTTGTCGCTGCATTTTATGTGGTATGTGGATATCGCATGTTTATGCAAGCTTCCAATTCTAAACGAAGAAGTTCCGACGTACAATGCACTTGTCTTTTCTGCCAATTCAGGGTAGGCTCTGCAAGTTGTACAAAACATAAATTCCAGGTCATCCTCTGTGCCACTTCCGGGATCATGCTTCACCCAGGGATAAGATGTTAGCCAGCTGAGTTTAAATGTTTTAACTTTTTGATTTTTGTCATACTCCTTGTCCGAGAATTTGGGTCTTTTGGGTGTAGATGTGGTTTTCTCATCTTGCTTTCTCTTCACTGGAGTTAACTGCTGGCTAAGATTTGGTGAAGGCTCACTCTTTCCTAAATAAAAATAATTACATTATATCACTACTCTTTTATTAATCCTTTAAGGCTTTATTGATCAGCAACCAGTTAAGTTTCTAGCATGATCATATCAAATATTTAAATTCATTCATGCCTTTGGATAAAAAAAGAGAAGAATTACAGAATATTTTAATTTAAGAGTTTCATAACTCTATCTTCCCCTGAAACTCCTTAAACAACATCAGATTTTTAATTCAACCAGCCTATTCTGTTATCTTTAATAAAACATCATGTTGAATATGATCTAATTTTAAATCAATATGAATAAAATATGGAAAATGTATATGGAAAAATTTAGTGCCTTAAGAGATCGCAACACATTGGATGACATTAAACAATAAAAGTGGGTGGGGTAATTCAACATTAAATGATGCTCTTAACATTAAATAAAATTATAGGATCATACAATTTTCAACAAATCTATTTCTTCATTAAAGACAGTGTACTTATCAAACTACTATTAATATTTGTCGTTAAAAACATAATTTAATTTGAATGATATTTTGTTCATGTTTTTTTTAATTGCTCATCATTTAGACAGCCAAACTGAAAATTTTTCATGATGACCTATCAAATTTTATATTACATTGTATTATTATTGGTCAAAGTCATCATCACTTACATATTCAAAACTGACATTGGAGGCCTTCTGTGTTCTATGGATGTATCTCTAGTTGTAGACTTATTTATGATATTACACAAGTTTGGCAAGTTATTTTGAATTCCACTTAGGAACAACACATAATGAAGGATTGTGGGTAAAGTTAAAAAAATTGTGACCTTTGACCATCAGCTTGGAGTGACAATATTTCCAAGTTGTGTTTCTTTCAATCTGTATTGTGATGTTAAACATTTTTGCTGATTTTTTTTTCAAATTAATCTCCAAATACCTTAGTTATTGACTTAAGTTTCAAACTGTCAGGGTCACACAGACAGACAGACGAACCACCATACAAAAAGGTTGTACAAAGACATAAAATATTATCTTTATCCTTCATCCCTTCATCCCTTGGCATGATGATAGTTAGTATATAAAAAAGTGAAATATGGCTATCATGTATCATTTTATAAATGTTTATCAAAACACATTAAAATGATAAAAAGTGGGTGGGGTAATTCAATATTAATTCAAGCGTTTAACACTAAATAAAATTTTATGAGCATTAAAATGATCTAAAATCACTTTCTCTATTAAAGACTTACTAATTCCATTTTTCAAAATATGAATAGTCTGGAATGTAAAATTTAGTTGTTTTGTTGATCAATATGCTTTTTTACATATTGTTAAAATATACTACATGAAAACTTTGTCTACCTTTTTGTGAGGATGATTTGCAATATTTTCAACACTTGAAATGTGTAAATAATTATTTTTATGATAAAATAAACTATTTGGTGATAAAATAAATATTCATTTATTTCATTTGTTGTGTTAAATATATAAATTAACAAATTACTTTATGTAACCCCTCATTTTTCATACTGTTATTTGTGTCCATTTTTCTGGACGAATTATGGGTCATGTAATATGTTTATTATTAACTATTAATAGAGGATATTTAATATGTACAACTAGTTTGACCCAAGAGAGAAAAGAGGGTTACTAAAAAGTTCAGGAAAGATGTTGTTTTGGTAAATACATGTTTTTGTTACTTAGTATTCAAAGTTATTGTTTTAGAAATGAAATGTAATGTTATAAACGTTTTCATGGGTAGAAACCTTAGTTTTTGAAGTGAAATTGTTGAGTGAATTTGACGAGGTAGAAGAACTTTTTGAACATCCCTTAAAATAAGTTATGTTTGACTGCTCTCCCCTTTCAGTAAGTTATGTTTGATTTCTCTCCCTTTGCATGTAAATATTGTATAGGAAGGATCAATCTCACTAAAGTCAGATCTAACAAAATGTTAGATCTGATAACAGCCCGCAGATACAGTGTGTACGTTGTAGCTGTTTCCTTGATTACTATTTTTAGAAATTGTCAACACAGAAAGCATGATTTATAACGCTCGCAAAATGATCAAAATGAAGATGTCATTACATTAGAAATGAATGTAATACTACACAAGCACATATATCTTCAGTGAAATTTGTCTTACATAGGCTGTCAACACTTCCCATGGTTTTAAATACTATGTCTACTTACACTTTTGCGATTTTGTAGGCGACAATCTAATTGGTTCAAAGGGTTAGTGATAAAAGCACGTTTTAGTTACTCGTCGTCAGATCCTGATAGCGTAGCGGTTTTCAGGAGATGGTTTTAATCAGATTGAGGAAGGATTCACAGGTAGCCAATATGCTAAAAATAGATTCACTGAAAAGATTATTGAACTAAGCAACCTTGTTAGCTGTACTAATTTTTGTATGACTTGCATTAAGTTTACTAAAAATTAGCTTGTGTTGAGGTATGATCTGAAACCAAAATCTTTATACCCACAAGTGAACATAAGTTCAAAAAGTGGATAAGTGCATGTTGTCGGCTGTATTTCATTATTGACAAAGCCAACAAAAATTAAAAGTGGACATGCAAATTCAGTTGATATTTTGTTGGAGGAAAAGGACCAACAGAATGAAATCCAGACCCTATTCGAGCCTCTTATATTCCGCTTTAGGTATAGAAAATTAGGTCAATCTTTTAGCTGTAAACATTTTTGCATGGCAGAATAGTAATATTCGGGGAGAAGAATTAATATAAGCTATCATCTGATAGCTTGTTTTCTCATCCTCTCAAATATATATGTATTGTCTTGCTCTGTTATACATCGATGTATATGTATTATTTGAAATAAATACTGTTTAAACCAATAGTAATTTTGAGGCACCTATATAACTTTTCTCTTTTGAATTATGGTACTATAAATTTCGAACCATTTGCCCTAATCAATTAATAATAATATCCTTCTCGTCCCCAGCTTCAATACCTGCCTTGCATCTAAAAATCAATTACAACAACAACAAAAACAATACATTTAATTTCTAAATTTGATAAAATATACTTAATGACAATGAACAACAGGAAACAGATTGAACCAATTAATTGTCACATTTAGCAAAAGTGTTTTTTTTATTATTGGGGTACAGTTTTTATTACGCAATAACTATTTTATTATTATTAAATTTTCATAATTTTGGTATCTAAATTACTGCAATGCATTCGGTATTATGAAACTGTGAAAAATGTTGATAACATGTATATTTTCCTTGTCAAAATGCAATTATCCCCACCATCCTTTTTAATGTCCTTAAGTATATTAACATAATTACTGGCACGAATACCTACATACATAATTAGCCATATTTATTTTACAATATAACATAAATATACAGACAAGATTAGTCATGATACACCATAAATTTAAGATACTGAAACTGCACATGTTTCTGACCACCTCCAGCTCAAGATTATATAATGCATGCTTTAACTGCTTGATATTAAAATACAATGAGAATTTCTATGAATCTTTTCAATTAATGCTTGCCTTTTCCCTGGCAAATATAAACCTTGACACTGTTATCTAAGTTTTAGTTAAACATTTCAATGCTCAGGTTACGTCAGATGAGCGAAACTTAACTCAAGGTTCAGAATTTTCTGTTATATTTACAGCAAATATCTTATCACAAGGAACCAATGTTTAAACTGTATTGTACCACCTTCCTAGACATGTATAGCATGTGGTACTGATAACACAAACTGATGACAAAGCTGTGAATCCTTCCTATTGAAAGGTTCTCGTTAACCTATAACACTTTCATTGTGATCAAAAATTTCTTACCACTAATGTGGATTGCATAAAACACCTTTTTACTTTGTATCATTTAATTGCAACATCTATTTACATGTACGTCAGAAGTTCTCATGTCTATGTTTTGTGATATCTAGTCCAACTAAATGTTTTTACTACATTGCTTAACTTATGCGGACAATATCCACTTCCCTATAGCCAGGGATCTTTCATCCATGCTGATCACATCACTGCCAGTCATATGTAATATTTAATAAAATTTACTACTTATATAACTACTTATACTTGATGTCTATTTCATATCAAGGTCAAACAACTATTCACTTCATATCTACAATCAAATGGATCCAACCACAACTTGGCTCAAGGACATTACATCATTAGCACGAATGTCGTCCACATATAACACGTGTGTGTTATACTTTTCTTGTTCAATATAGGTGGTGTGTTAAATATTCAAATATCTCAAAAAAATGCACAGTGACCCCCACTTTTTTTTACATTTTCATGCTTGGTATTGAAATACCTTTCAGCATGCAAATTATGAAAACTATCTGAATATTTAACAAAAATGGTCTAAACGAGCATACCTCCTTACTTTCGGGCATTTAGGAAAGCACAAAATACGCGAAATGTTTACCCGCGCGTAATATGATGATACCACAGTAAATAATGTTTATTTTATATATTTGGATAAAATACTATAATTATTTTCCGCTATTTTGCGGCAACGTTAAGGTGACGTTATACAGCCATTTTAACGACGTCACGTCATTTCCGTTGTTTAAATGTTATTTCCTGGTGCAGTATCAAACCGTTGGAATGACAAATACGGTTCGAACGACGACTGGAGAGTGCTGAATGCGCGGTTGGATGGACACGTTCAAGTTTGTTATTCAATCTTTTTATGACGCGCTAAAATTGAGTTATGATTATTTCGCTTATTCAGTCAGATGTGTCGTGTTAGAATTGAAATAATAAATAGCTTCCGGTGAATTATCGCAGGATAATTCACGGGGCGTCGTTCAGCTGCGTAGATATATATCACTCCGGGCAAAGACCTTTATTATACATAGATATGCGTCATCGCTTTTTCTCGCATGTGCACGCGGCCTGCGTTATCTGGGCGAGTCACGTGATTGCTATCCGCGTTATAGTAATCAACATGGCTGTTAATTCATACATCCGAAACTTTCATTTTATTGATCATGAAAAATTGTTATTAATAAAATATTTTAAATAAAAGTAAACGTTTTTAATGCTGATATTATCAAAAGAAGTTATTTTTTCGTCAAAGATTTGTAAAACTGCTTGTAAATTAATAGCCGAAATAAACGATATGAAA
Organism: Corbicula japonica; assembly: GCA_038501625.1. Taxonomy (NCBI): domain Eukaryota; kingdom Metazoa; phylum Mollusca; class Bivalvia; order Venerida; family Cyrenidae; genus Corbicula; species Corbicula japonica. The sequence continues at coordinate 33,724 of JAZAYU010000251.1, read as the reverse complement.
TTTGATATTTTACGAATAAATTCTCGTGCTTTGTTGTTGCTGTTTATTGCCTTTCGTGTCATTTGTTTGATGTTTTTTTTATAAATATTTATATCACAAAGCTGATATAATGAATTTGAGGGACATCGGCATTTTATTAAACTTTGGTTCGTGTTTTATTTTGTTACACTTAGAATGTGATACTGGGTTAAATGAGATTTATGGTGTCTTCACCATTTGATAGAGGTTAAATTTTAAAATTAAATCTCAGCCAAGTAGTCTACAGATCCTCGTTGACAGGTACGGGAACGTAATACACTGGCGTAATGTGAACACCAAATCAAATACACTGTCATGTTTACATTGTTGAGACTGGCCCAAAAGCATGTGACAAGTCTCCAGTTCCAACTTGACAGGTAGGGGAACTTAATACACTGTCGTACCGACTTGGGGAATCGTCGTTACAATAAGATATATAGCTAAATGTTTATTATGGAGTTTTTTTGCAGGAAAGTGATACTTATTTGTAATATTGTAGTTCATGAGATGGACGCTGTTGATTTTCTGTTTTATTTGTTATATAAATTCAGATTACAAAATAATATATAAATACATTAGGTTTAGGGCTAAACAGATATATATAACAAATTTCAATAGAAATAATGTTAAGTTTAAATAATAATTTGCTGCTATATATGTAACCCTTTTTATATAATATGTGTGTCCATACACATGGAATTATACAAACAACCAGGGGTGGTTACATATTTTAATCAGGTCCACAAGTTCAGATCACATAATATGCATCACAAATGTCTACATTCAACTTCAGTAGTATAGATGAGAACTCTATAACTGTAGAATTTAAGAACTTTAGAACTTGGGTACTGATGTATGCCATCAACACCCGCTCCAACAACACTTCTGCACTCTCTCCCAAGGTCTGTGGGGATGTGATATAAACTTGCTGCTGCAAACAATTGTTAATGATTATAAGACATGCAATCAGGTTAAAATGTTTAAACTTTAGAAAAGACAACCAATTGATGAAAAATGCCAAGATGGCTTCTGAATGAAAATGACTTTCAAACCGAAAAAAATAAAAGCAGGCGACTCAATTCACAAACCAATTGACAGGCAAATTACTCTACCTACCTAAATACTAAATATTACAGCACCTAATGTATTTAACTAATTTTATCTCATTTAAAATGTAAAATAAAGAAGTGCTACAACCGCACTCTAAAAACTTCTCGCGCCAACTGCTCATCATGAGAACTTTACCCCGTGAAAAACTTAATTACCAAAAAGAAATTAACAAAAAGATAACCGATCGAAATAGTCTTTGCCACAGCAAATCAATCACATGATCTGTCCTAAAAACTGAAATAGATATATTCAATTAAATAAATATATCAAATAAACATCCCGTCACATAAAGATCTTTGTTGCTGACTTTATTATATATCTGGCTTTCATAAATTTCTTCTGTGTTAATCAACCTGCAAATATAAAAATACATTGTTTAATGATGAAATGAGGACTTGGTATTCGTATTTTTTTATTATCTTATCAGATCGTGTTCGCTTCAGAGAAGTTTGTGCTCGATCCATTTAAATATTTTCATCACAGTTTTGCACCTCTGAATCCAAACTCGTTTCAAACATTTGTTTTGAGGAAACCTGTGCACTGAGATAGTCCTGCCATTTAATACTTGGCCACGATAAACTCCGCTACACACACACAAATATTTCGATGAGGTTTTCTTCTTCTTGCATTGTGGCAACATTATAATTATATTATTATTGCTCAAATTCTTGTACATATCATTTATCGGACGTCCCCGGACGTCCCCTGAAGAAGAAACTGAATTTTCGGGCATGCGCACTTCGTCAAAGGGAAAGTAATTTTCAAGGGAAACAACCTAGTAATGGGAAAGACCTATTTACATCATAGAAAGGCGTCAAAGGAGGTGATATTTTATTGAGTGTAATAACAACACTATATGTAAACCTGATTATCGATTGAAAATGGTGTGAAAACGATTAAAATCCACCCGATACATAATTCTCGCTTACAAAATTCGGAAACAATATGGCGGATTATAAAACAGAAAATAACGCTTGGTCACGTGACGAGATTCTCGAATCCACATCAAAAAACGAGATTTCTTATATCAGTAATAGAGAGAAGTGTGTATATATATATATATATAGCATTTTTTCACAACTTTTTACGTCTATGAATATTAATATTGAAACAATTATTGCATATCAATATGCTTACAAACATACTTAGACATCCTTTTTTTTAATTTATGGTAATTGTATTATTATTAATAACAACATTCAATTTGACGGTTATGTTCTAATATGTACACTAAAAATTTATCTTTAAAAAAATAACAAAAAATGGATGCTAAATTACAGTTTGTAGTCACTCGGAAAATGATGTTTTTTACATTTTTGCTATTGCTAAGTAAAATATATTCTAAGACAGTATTTTCCTCATCATGGATTGTCGTTCTGTGGCAGTCATTGCTGACGAATGTGGAATGTAGAAATTCAGCATTACCACAGGGTTCTCCATATCATCTTTATTAGCTGAGCAACGGACTAAAGTTTCATTCCTTTTAGCTGTTCAGAAGACAACCGGACACTAAAAATACATGGCTCATATCTTCAAAGACCACTGGTGACCGTGACCTTAAGTCGACAAGGTTGGAACATGGGTTCTGCATGTCGTCTTTATGGGGAGAACATTTGCCTAAAGTTACATGAAATTCCTTTAAGGGGTTCAGAAGATATGAACCGGACGCGAAAAACATGCTTCAAATCTCCAAACACCACTGGTGACCTTGACCTTGATCTGGCCAGGTTGAAACATGGTTTCTGCACGTCGTCTTGATGGGGAGAACATTATACTAAAGTTTCAGGAATTTCCTTATAGAGGTTGAAAAGTTATGGACCGGACACGAAATGTGCGCACGCGGACGGACGGACGGACGGACGAAGACCATTCCTTTATCCCGGGGATAAATGTCAGAATCTAAAAATCAAGTAAACTCTGGCAGTTCCGTGTAATATGATTGGACACAGAACCTGCCCGAGATCAAACATCAATTCCGACCAGTTTTTCTTCGTTTTGAAAAATTATCAATCTCATATTTTCGCAAACCTTTAATTAAACCTTACTTAAATTCCTAGAATAAAATGAACTACAGTACATAAACGAGAAATATAGTACTTTCTGATAGAGTACTTTCAAATTGTTACCTCCCTTACCGCTCTCTAAAATTGAAGAGCATCTTTAATGGATAATGCGCCCGAGAGGGTATTGTTAACTTCTGTTATTTGACTAAGAGATTTTTGAAATTAAGAACATGTTGAAAAAATAATTTCAAATTTCTAACATTTATAAATAAGTGAGTTCAGTTAAACAACGAAGTTTTAATCATTTTTAAGCACATCGAGAAAGGTTATGAGCACTTTAACGTCGTTCTTCGCGGTATTTTCAGGATGCGAGTATCTAACGAATTTGATTGAAATCTTTTAATGAAAATAAACATGTGATTTTCTTTTACTGAAAATGAATCTGACGTGTTAACTTGACAATTCAGATGGAAACTATCGGACATTTGAAACATATGTAACGTTTTACGGCATTTTTTTTGGTAACGCTATAATTATTTGCGGAATGAGACACATATTTCTTATGTCGTTCATCGGCGACTTGATATAGGATTATCTAGTGTTTTTTTATAATGAATATTACGTATATAATAGGATGATTTTCGTTACAACCCGAGAAGTCGTAAAATGCATTAAACCAAACGAATATTGCCTGACAGTAGGCAAGCCCGTATCCAACTTTGAGAATCAACCGGTCAGCAAAAATCGAAAATGATTTCTCAACGAATTATGAAGGAACAAATTAGTGTTTTTTTCTACAAAGTTATTTTTTAAACATTCGGAAATACCCATAGTGCAAATTAAAGAAAAAATTATTCCGATTAAGAAGGTTATTTTTATTTTAATTTATCTTAATGAAAATTTGGTCCTTTTTTGACTTTAAAAATAGTCATCCTATTTTCCCTATTACATGTACTTGCATAGAAACTGTTAAGAAACTGGTTTTATTTTCGCTTATTTTTTGTATATTTTTCTAGAGTTCATATATTTTTTTCAAAAAAATATGTTTTTAAATACCCAGGTATTGTCATTTGAACAAATTATTTAGCTTTTGCTTTAACTTATTTTCATTAAATCAATTTACAACATTTTGGTCCTTTTCAGCTTTTTCTAAAACGAGCGCTTAATTTTTAACGTTCAATTTTAAGTCGCCGTAGATTTGCGAACGTTCCCAATATTTTTCGATTGTTGATGAAAGATTGTTTATAATTCGGCAGTCAAGTGCATAAAACAATATAGAGCCTTTACTAGTTTGGTTTGCAGAAGTCTGGAGTATTGTCTTGAGTTTGTTTTATTACTTTGAATTAAGTAGAAACACACACTTTTGGCGAATCCGTCCATATTTTTACAGACTTCAAAGGCATTAACAAATACGTACAGAATTATTAATGAAATTTAGAAATATGCTTTATAGGTCACATATATAATACGATTATTTAAATAAATGTTGCTTAATTATTTGTAAAATTATAATGCTTTCTATTTAAAATTAAGACGTTAAAATGAAAACTTTATCCAAACATTTATTGCGTAAAATGCAATCGGAAAATTGAATTCATTAAGTTTAGGGCTTATTTCTAAACACATTTGAAACATAAGCACGTCGTTATGATGTAACCAAATGGAATTAAAGGTAGAACATATGAAAATTTTCCCTTTAACATGTATCAAGATAACATTGTAAGAGTTTTTCAACATATTTCAATAAATTTATGAATAATATAATAAATTGTTATTCTTTAATTATTTTGACAAACGAGAGCGCAAAAAATTATTTATTTATTTATTTTACTTTTTACTTTACTTTATTTTACTTTACTTTGTACTGTACTGTAATGTACTGTACTGTACTGTACTGTCCTCCTACACCTACTCCTACTCCTACTTTTACTTTTACTTTTACTTTACTTTACTTTTTTATTTGTATTTATTTATTTATTTATTTATTTATTTATTTATTTATTTTTATTTATTTATTTATTTCCTGTGTAGTGTTTAACAAGGTAAATGGTTTCTATAAACTATGAACCTAGCAAATGCATTATGTGCGGATTTAGTGAATTTAAAGATTTGTTTTTCGGTATATATAGAATGAGAAAAAGCTTCACAATTATGCCGCTTTTAAGTATGTCTGAATTTGTATATACTTTACTGTATTAAGTTTATGAACCGTTCCACAAATTTAACACATATAAAAAATTGCTTGTCTACACATTGAATGCCAGATAAAAATACATTTTCACTTTTTTCATGTCGCAGTCATTTCTCTGAGTGATATAAGCAAGAAATGTTGTTTCAAACATCATACGAACACTAGAATTGAGTTATAATTATTCATATCGTCATATTTGACATCAGAATAGCCGAAAATTTCTAGAAATCGTCTGTCGCAAAGGGGTCTATATTAATATTAACGTAAACCTTAAGCTTAATAGGAAATAAAACATTGATGTTAGGTCATGTTTTAACGGGTATGGTTTAGTTTATTCGAAGTAACTTTAACTTATACAATTCTCCGATAAACTCACTAACCGAGATTTGTGAAATGATTGTCGCAAATATACTGGTCAGGAACGTTAAATGCTTTTAACCTTACTTTAACAAACGTAGACGTCATCAATAAACATTAAACTTCGGTTTACTAAGTCGTTATAAATAATTATGTGGAATGAATCAAATGCAATCGTTGAATCACCAAATCTAAGATTAATTGAGAAAAAATAAAATTACAGATGGGACGTTAGAATTTGTCAGGTACTTTAAATAGTTTACTTACTTGCTCGTCCGTAGTTTTGAAATTATATTTTCGAATCATTGTTTTTCATGCAGTCTTATTTTTTATTGAAGTAAAACATGTCTTAGTGTCAGTTTATATATTGATCGCATAGCAGAAAATTGACTGTCAAGTACGTTAATGTCAGGTACTTGTACATGCATCACGATTCTTTAAACAAAAAGGTTATTTACCCTACTTTTTCATTTTCTTGGCACTATCGTACGTATGCACAGATATTTTTGCCCTTATACATCGGTTACAACAGAAATATTTGAGCACAAACACAACAGATTAGTACCATGTCAGATACGTTAACTGTTTTACAAATTGAGGTTAGATTCATTACTTTCAATGATATAGTTAGAAATATACTAAGTTTATTATAATTACAATTAAAGTAAACCAGTTGTATATACGACTAAGTTACTTTTAAACTGTTTTGAAACAGTTCAAGTTTTGAATAGTTGTAATTGTTGGTCAGGTACGTTAAAACTATGCACATATTTAAGGTACATTTTTAAGCTAAAATAATGTAGTGTGTCCATAAAAACTATTTCTTTTCCTATGAATAAGAATTAAAGTGTATAAATTACAAGGAAATATCATATGAAATTGGCTTTGTTTTTATTTCAACCGATTTTGCAAAGTTCGGGTATTTATTGTTTGTCTTTGATTACGTAGGAGTTGTATTTTACACGTATACCTTAAAATATTTTATTAAGCCTTTCCCAATACAAATATAACGAGTCCATAGTATCTTTGTCATACAAGGGTACATTTAAAAACGTATTAATTGTTCGACTCAAATGAATATCATTGAATTAAGGTGATGTATAAAACATATAACGTACCTGACTTTTAAAAATGGGTGGGTCATTTATAAGATGAAATTCATGGACTAAGTGTGTCAAGAAATGACCCCATTGTCATTTTACGTAAGGTGGTATGTTTAAAATTGGGTTTATAAATTTATTAAATGCAAAATTGTAATGTTTATTTTTTCACAATTTTCAATGTGCAAATGCTGAGTAAACTGACATTCAGTGAGAAAAGCAAATGCTGAATGAGTCTATTCCTATTTTGCATGGTTCTATTTAACAGCAAATTATATTCATAACAAAATTATACTGATGGTGTTGTTCAGTTATTTTTCGTCAATGAGGTCTACATCAAAACGTTATAGTATTATTATAATTGTATATACAATTCTTTTTCTTGTCCATTGACATCAACTTCCCAAGCAGCAGCTTCTTTTGCAGGAATTAGTGGTGGAAGTAACACATATTAAAGGCTGTATGCTCCCTCTACTGTCTAGAACAGTTTAACTGATCACCCCACAGCATTCCACGTGAAGCTGTTTTCCTGAAATAATAAATTCAACAGCCAAGTACTTTTTCAAAAATAATTTTATATCTTATCGCTTTTATAAATTTATTTGATGACAGTCAAAACTGATTCACAATATTAAGACACAAAAATAAAATGTGTCAAATACACTGATTTTGTATGCTCTGATAATTACTTCAGGTATCCTGACTCTTGACTTTCTCTATGGAGGCTCCTTATATCACACGGACAACAGTATAGTTCCACGTCAGCCGAACATTTTTGGTGTCTGATCTGGATCTAAACTGGTTGCTTCTTGGTCTGAAATAACCTCATGAATCTAAACTTAATCAGTGTAGATCCTGATCAGACTGCACAGATGAGCCTGTTGAACTGGATATACATTGGTCACTAATGTGATAAAGGGTGTATTCATGAAGTAAAATATAAAAAAAAACTAACAAAGTTACTAATATTCATGCGCCGGTAGATTCATTGCGATGTCTATTATACATTCATGCAGCTATAATACATGAAAATGTATGCAAACCTTGTATCTGTCTACTATAGTAAAGGTCATTTTCTGTGCCATAGCTGTATACCAGTTCTGCATAAGTATCAACTCTATAGCCTTAATAAGCTTGGTGATACACATCTCTGAAAATAAATGTTTTATTTTAAATCTTCTCTGATAACTAGTAAGTCAGTTACACAATACCTTTTGTGGCTTATGGAAATGTACTTTCATTGCTGTTGCAGTTAACAGTAAACAATTCATACTGTTGCCATAATTGATTAAATTTTTATTTATTACATATAGGGTCTTTTTATAAAAATCACATAAAAGGAAGATGGTAATGATGAAAGATTTCATGCCGTCTTTAATTCCTACACATGATTACCATAAAACCAGAGTGTTATCACATTTTAAAGACCGCAGAAAGGTGCGCCAGCTGATCTGAATCTACATCTATGCCCTCTGATCAGGATTTACATGGGCTGACCATGTGGTAAAAAGATGCGTCCATGAAGTAGATTAAGTAATTAACTGTGAAAACTGAAACAGCATTGTTTTTATTTTAAAAAAACTGAACAAGATTATGATATTAGTTTCCAAGTTTCCAAGTTTATTTACAATTTTCTCAGTATGTATATACACATAAACATGAGAACACATAATTATTAACAATATTTACAGTCAACGTGGTAATGGCCCTGTTCAAAAAAGAGGACAACAAATATTTTAACAAAAAGTAAAAATATAACAGTTCACAAAAAAAAATAAAAAAAAATCAAAAAAAAAATCATTTTTTCTGCATAAAGAATTAAAGAATACAGTTTGTTTGTTTTGTTTTTGTTTTTTTTTGCCTTTAACAATGGCAGATGGACACATATATACCTGTACTCATAAAAAACAACATCAACAACAACAAAAAAAACAAACAAAAAAACAAAAAACAAAAAAAACAAAAAAACAAACAAACATAGTCCACATAGGTACAGAACTCAATCAAATAAATTGCGGATCTAAATAATCTATAAATTTAGTATTGTAAATTACATAATAATAATAATAATAATAATAATAATAATAATAATAATAATAATAATCGAATAGGTTAATAGGTTAATTGACATTCCGGTACATACCGGATTCCGGGTCCCGAATTTTTAATTATTTAGGCGTGTGAGCACATGGTATTGTTTATTTCCGGTTTTGAAACACGTGTTTGTTTTTATTGAAATATATCAGCAAATAACATTCTTAATTTATAAATATGTGTTGTTTGTTTGGAAAGTTTAACAGAATATGTTTGATTAGCCACAGATTACCACTTTTAAGGCTATGTTTATGTACCTACACTGCCAGGTTTACGTCAGAATACAGTTTTCACGGATTGCAGACTTTGGCCTAATTCCGAGATGTTGCGCGTCAGATAAGTAAATTTATATAGCTCTTCGATTTTTGTAGGTTAATTGGTTCACGATTAATCAATATTCTAATAGAACATTTAACAAGTATCTAATTGGATTATATATATTACAATAAACCTACATTCATGATTATAATTAGACAGTTAAAATCTTCGAACTTATTAAGTTTGCATAAGTGTAGCATAATGCATAGCAATTCATCCTGAATTCAAAATGGAAAATAGATTTTTGAAGAGTAAAAGATAATTTCATTCAGATAGTTTTTTTATATTGTTACACATAGTTTTGATTTAATATGAATTCGATTCTTTGTGGAATATAATTTGTCTTTCAGTGACGGTGATGAATTTGGACAGCAGACCATGTATTCAATAATTGATGATGTTCAGTTTGCAATGAGACTTTCAATAAAGATAAAAATAGAAACAGGTATATTTTAGTTCAGTATTTGTCCAGCCTATTTATAGCAGTGATAACTCTGCTTTTATTAATTTAAAGATTATGACCTGGTTACATCCCCTGATTTGACCCAGAACTTATCTTATACTCTTCCACACATTTAAAGGATACAATCATGTTTGATATTTATATAAAAAGAAAATAATCAACACTAAAATTTAACAACAATTGACATATGAAGATATGACACTTATACTGTTTAATATTAGCCACTATTGGGAATATTCATTAATTATTACCATTAGTTACTTACTAATCACAAAATAACAGTTTAGATCCAGATCATTTAACATCTGATCTGGATTTTCAATATTACTATTCTTCTATAGAACAAAATACTGACTATCCTAGATTTTATATAGTTCATTTTCTAAATGAAGTAACAATTTGTTAGAGTAACAATAACAAAAAAAAAAAAAAAAAAAGAAAAAAAAAGAAATAAAAAAAAATAAAAAAATAAGCAAAGTTGAATTTAAATGACCATTACCATTACATACATGTGAACAGTAAAGAAAACTACAATCATAGCAATATATGAAGTGTATTCCACTTGTAGTGGAATATACATGTAGGATTATAACACGGATAATTTCACATGCGGTGAGTACTTGCCTTGTTATAAAATATTACGACACAATTAACAGAGATTGATCTTTGTGGAGTAGTAAACAACAACAACAACAACAAAAACAATAACAACAACCTTAACAACAGAATTATATGCAGTTTATCGAAAATATATACATGCATCATATCCATGAGTATTAGGAGAAGGTACATTTAATTTGATAAATTTTATATGTATGAATATATGGTCAGCCTTGCCCGAAAGCTAAATGCAAGACAACCATTGCACAAATATTTTAGCCCTTGTGTTAATAAGGGCACATACATGGTTAGACATACACATAAGGATTTATAAGTATATTGTGTGTTGGCAAATATATATGTTGTACATGATTGGTCCTTCTCTCTTTACCTTTGATAAAAGAAAAGAGTAAAAAAAAAACCAAGCAGCAACAACAGCAGAAACAATTAAATGCAATAAGTTTAACCCACTAAATAAAGGATTTAATAAGTTATCACAGGGACCCATCATGAATGTACACCATGGTCCACAGAGAAACTGTGTGGTGTTTGATTTTGCGTCTTCCAAAAATTTGGCATCTTCAGGTGACAGTGTGTGAACATGCCAGAGATTATAGTACACCATACTATGATAGCCATGTAAGAGAAGGGCAAATTCTGCGCTGTTTGAGTGTTTGTAATGTTTTATTAAGGGCAAAGTTAAAAAATACCCCTCCAGTAGTCTAATTTTTCTCCTATTCCAGTTTCATGCTCATTGAACAAGACGTCAGGCATCTTTTATATGATTACTTCAAACTGAAATACAAATTATTAAAAACAAATTGTATAAACAATATTATTTGCAAAATGCATAAATATACTTTCCAATGACTAAATTCTTTTCTTTTTGAGCGATCATAAGATAATGTTTACACTCCAACATCTGGACCCAGGCATGTATACAAAGGCTTGATACAAAATTAATTTTCAAATACCAAAATAATTCAGGGCTTACCACACTCTTTCCAATTCTGTTCATCGATAAAAAGAAAATTATCAAGATCTCAATAACGCCAAACTGCCGTTAAATGAAACTTTGCACACATATATGTTATTAATGTATTTTTTTATTTTGCAGATGGTAAGACACGTTAGAACAGTAAAGAAAAATAGCGAGATCTAAAATTTCACTCAACTTTCATTTACATAAATTCGCAAAAACTAAACACCACAAAACATTATTATCAAAATTTGTTTTTCATTTTTTTGTTTGCCAAAAACGTATGAACGATGAATAGCAGTGAAAGTTTGATATTAGTTTTGTATTTTGCTTAACTATTACTGTAAAAACAAAATGTAACACCTTAATAATTCAGATGCAGGAATGTTTCAAAATAGGTTCATTGTCTGTTTAGGTTCTTAAACAGCGTCAGTTAAGTTCTATCACTTGTCACAGCGATATGATTTAACTATTATAGAATAAAGTGAAATCACTTCATGATTAATCTAAAAACACTGTTCTGACTTTTTAAATGTTTATAATTATTTATATCAACATTTTATATTACGAAGAGGGAACATGGATAATAAAGATAATTATGGATTAATGGATAATTTGGATTAGGATAAGAAGTCAAATGTTTTAAAGAGATAAGATTTAAATACCATGAAAAACTCTGACCTGTGCTATGGTTTGACGTCTGTGACGTCTCAAACAGTTTTCAAAATGCTAATACTGTAATGCATAATTATGTCAACATAAAAATAACAGTCCCTTTTGTAAAAGCCATCGGCACCACGTAAATATTTTCGATCAGACTCACGCGACTTAACAATGGGCACTAAATTTAAAAACAATTATCTCTAAATACTTTATAAACAGTTGTGTGTTGCCAATTTGTATAACTAAACAGCGAAAATAGCGTATCAGGAATGGCCACAACTTCCATACACAGCCAAACAAGAGGAAAAGAGAATAGGAGAAATTTCAAAAGCATACCTCAAACGACTGGGAACCCGAAAGGTTTACTAACAAAATTATAAGCGGAACTTATCTTAACTAATAATATACAACTTGTATGTGTGTGTTGATATGAGAACTTGTTGGAGCAAGTTTGAGGTTTGTGCAACCTAAAACCTGATTTTAACCCCCAGTGGCACATTATTTTGCCACTTACAGTTCCAATGCGGTATCATTAAAATCTTTAACTAATTTACAATTACAACATAGTGACACAGATATCGGACAATGGTCACTTCATTCATTAAAATCATGCACCATAGTGCTATTGATATTAACGAAATTCCACTACATAGCTAATACATCTATAACAGAAGCCCCTTTTCTCAAAGCGAATGTATAAGAACCGACACCTCAATCATCACTTACTTTACCGTTAACAATACGAATGCACGAGGATTTACAAAGATCAAGGAGTCTTAATCCAAAACGGTTGCATGTTTTATCACTTGAGGCCCTGGATAATGGTACATTGGGGATATAACCATCACTATCAAATATATCAATAATTTCTGTCATACCGTATAAAACCATCTCGTACTCCAACACGTCTGTTCTAGTCTCCCATTAAATAATGAGCACCTTTACTCACAAAATCATAAATATCATTAACAATCTCAAATTAATCAACATCACATATATTACAATGTATACACAGGGTAGCCTTCCAGCCATATGTAGACACCACATATATACACATCATTTCAGTATGGAAAAAAATTTGTTTAAATTTTACCAAATAACTGAATCATAATGCTGTCATGTAACACAATCAACTCTCTTATATATAAACAGCTATACCACCACTTAATCTTTTGGCATTTCTATGCTGGTATTTTATGTAAAGATTAACCGAAAAATAACCGTCATTAACAATAATACTATGACAAATAAATATACAATATCATTTGCTTAATTATATTAACAAATTCACTACATTCTTTTGTAGAATCATTGAGTGAATATTCCACGCAAACACACTCAGATCACCCTCTTCGCACCATTACATGTTGTCGTCTCTCTGGGCCTTACCGTCAATTTATAAAGTGTCATATGCAATCCAAGTGTTCTTTTCACTTTTCTTGGCCTTTTTCATTTTTGGAAATATATGTCTCCATTTAGCGACAATCTCTTTCTGGAATTTTGCGTGTTTCATACGCTTTGCACTGCTTTTCTCTTTCTTTGAACTTAGCTTCTTCTCTATAAGGAGTGTCAGTATTTTACAAAAGATTTCATTATTCTATTAAAAAAAGCCTCGGGTCATCATTTCATGGGTTTCAGTTTAAAACATTACATGCCGATGTTATGTTGTAAAATGTCTTCCATATAATAATGACCACCGGATCATTTATAAAGAAAAGTGACTTTTCCGATCATAATATTTTGACTAGAGGATCATATTATTCACCGACATGTAAAAATGACTCTCATAGAATTGTATACTGTAACCCGGAAAAATGACCCCTAAGCCAAACTATAACCCTAACCTATCTAATGTATCTGTAAACTAAGTACATAATTATCCCCACCTATAATCATCGGAGAAGGTAAGGTTAGTTCACACGTCCATGCGTGCGTTTGTGCAACATTTTTGTGGCCCTATTCTTTATTCATAACTGGACGGAGTTGACATACCTTTCAGATATTTCTACTACCGATGTTATGTACTGCAGAAAGAAAAAGCACATTGGCTTCATATGTTCAAGACATGACCCTCGGTCACTTTTTGTATACTAGTATATTTATATCTATGTATAAATACATATATATTGCCTTTGTTATGTTTGTTTTTGAAAGTATTTCAAAAAAAGATGAGTCATTTTCCTTAGAAAGTCGTTATTTTATTTAGGTTACTTAAAGTCTTCGTCCTAATTGAAGAAATGTGACACAGGGACTCTAGGTAACCGTTACTATTGCTTAAAATAGTTATCTAATTTTGATTATTTCACAACCGCTGTATTATGAACGGGTAATAAAATTATGACGTGGTGTCATAATATAATTACTGTGGGAGTAACATTAAAATGGCTTGATCATTACATTATTTGATATTTTGATCGTTATTTTATAAAGGGAGTCGGTATTTTTTTAAATGAGGACATTATATTATATAAAATAATGACCGAGGTCAATTATTACATAGGTGTCAAGTTTACCATGTTTCGACGAAAAAGTACTTTTAAGGCTGGCATAAGTAGAGGGAAAATGACAGTTTTGGGCCACCCCCTGAGGCTATTTTTAACAATAGACACTTCCCTGGATAACAAAGAACACTTCCAGCTGACGACAATAGAGGGGATTAACACTTCCCTTTATATTTTATGACTTTACCGCGGGTTAACAATAGGGAGATTAAACAGGTATAATGGAATCATTTAAAATAATTTTATATTAAATAAAACTCATTTGAAAATGAATTATTATTATTATTATTATTATTATTATTATTATTATTATTATTATATTTTAGCTGATAAATGCGATTATTTTAGCAGATAAATGCGATAAAAGGATTCACATTTATTTACAACAAAAACGCATCGAAGTAAGCTTTGAAAATACTCATGTAAGTGAGCTTTATTCACTCTTCTATCATTTTAATTTATGAAATGGACTCCCCTGTATATCGATTTTATCCAGTTCATCTATTGTGGTGTTTTGCAGAAATTTATTAACTGAATCCTGAACTGTGCGTAGACCCAGAGCAGACGGCGCGGATCTACAGATCATAGCATTTAAACGGGGTGCAACTCGACGTTTTAAACCAGAAAACGACTCGTTTTAAATATGATCATTTAAATGAAATAATTGAAAAACGGGCTTCAGTTCTCGAACGAATGCTGTAAGAAAGCATGGCATACCAAACTGAAAGCTCGGAAGTTGCCGAAAGCAAAAAGAGGTGTATGATGGAATTTGCCTTGCACTTTAGTTACGCACAGGCTGTGATAGAGAATGCAAATAGTATCGCAACGCGTCGCTGCTATGGTTGCGAAATAGACCACCCATCTCAGCGAGAACATTCTTGCATTATGCTGAGCGCAGAAGAACGACTCGATTATTACGGTCACGAAGCCTTAGAATCCTTAGATGAGGAAGAGCTGCTGACACAGTGGAAAACGTCGATTCAATCTGTGTACAAAGACACTGTGAATAAACTTATGCAGACATTTTTGAACAAGGACTGGCGTGAAACTGTGATGAAAACTGACTCTTGGAAACATAACATAATTTGGACGGCACATCGTTTGATAAAACTGGAACACAGATTTTGTTGAAATATTATTAACTTGTCTCATTTGTATGCATTAAAATGTTTGTAATAATCAAGTTCTTTATTAATCCGTGCAATATTTTATACATTAAATCTTGAAATCAAACACTCGTTGTTTTTAATTATTACCCTTATTACAAAAATAACAACATTAATTATTTTATTTTCTTTATTGAAAACATATTTAACAGAGAAACAAAAAGGCAATCATGAGTACAAATTTGCATTAGGATTGCATTCTGAGCACAAATGTGCAACATGGTCTCTGCGTTTATAGCACTGAATATTTAAAGACAGTTCCGGCACAATATTTCGTATGATTGTCACATTTGTTTGAAGTTGATTAAATTGTTGAAATGTCAGCACAAGTCCTTTCTTCGTTGGAACCACACACGTTGCATCTTCTGGTAACCAATATTTTCGGATGTTGACGACAGGATAACCCTGATGTATCGACACATACCAATTTCCTCCCAAGTGAACACATAGTGAAGCTTGTTTATGATCATATTTATCAATGACCTCAGCAATCGACGAAAACTGCTCCTCAAACTCCGCAAATCTTGTCAAAGGGAACGCGACACCTTTCTTGGTTGGATAAGGCTTTCCATCTTCAAAATGTAGCTCTCTTATATGAATGTATTTTTCACCATCCCATTCGCTATCATATACGTAAAGTTCCTTTCCAATCTGCAGCATAAGTCGCGGGTTAAAGTGTTTCTTTTCTGCACTTTTTCTCTCGCCGGCATTTGACGTCGTCTTTTGAATGTGTTCGGTCGCCATTATGTTTAATTCGACTATGTTGAAGGATTAAAAAGAAACTTTGTACTGAAACGTATTTATTTGGACAAAAGTTATATAGGGCAAGTCCAGACATGTCGTCGCGACTGGTGAGCGTTTGCTTTGTTTGAAAACAAAATAACACATTCATGATGCAATCTCTTTGTAAGCAATATAAACAGAAGTTCGTTTAATCCCTTGTTTTGTTTATGTTGTCATGGTAACTCATTTTATTCCGAAATTTGATTGGACTACACCAATCGTCTTTCTAGGTCGTCATTGCTCGTCAGTCTCGCCATATTTTTGTATTTTACACCAGGATTTGGAAGAACATATCCTAAACAGCTACTCAAAAGTATCAACCACAACTCTTGATGCGGACTGTTTAGACTTAGATTGATGACTGAAGTTAAGATCACGATATAGATCGCAACAATCTGTGCCCAGAACGTCACCAGATTTTTTGCCACTTTTTGCGCGCAAAAACATTGCTGTTCATTCGCCGCTGTATTCAAACTGTGAGTAGACATACTGCAATGGCTCAAGCAATGCTAGATATGGACAAGACGCTTCCACGACCTTCTAATCAAGTAGGTGAAGTTAAATTCAAGGGAAAATGTAAAGTGGTAATGACTTTAAAGGATGGTTATTCTGTGTTGGTAGTAAGACGTCGGGATAAATTATCGATATGTTTAAGTAAAGGTAGACGAAACCTTTCATTATCAGAAGACTTTCTCCAAGAGCTCTGCGAACTGAAGGAGTCCATTTTTCTCTGTTGTTCGGTGTTAAAAACACAACATGGCAAATGAAATGTTTAAAACGTGCTTTAGTTCACCGCAATACTGCATGTATGAAGATCGTTTGGAGACATTCAAGTGTTGGCCGAATCAAATCACGCCGTCAAAATCTGAGCTGGCAGAGGCTGGAATGTATTATAGTGGGGTGGGAGATATTGTGAAATGTTTTTGTTGTAATGTTCGCTTATGCCAGTGGCTTAGCACGGACAATGCATGGTCCGAGCACATGAAGTGGTCACCACAGTGTTTATATTTAAGAATGGTTGGTAGGAGCCAATTTCCTCATCCACAGGACAATGGGACTTTAAATAAACGGACTAATATTGGATCCGTGTCATTTAGCGGTAGCCTTCCTTGGAACAGCAACAAACACGCGCTCGGAACATGGAGACCTACTTAAGTAAACTGTTTTATGATCCCAAGAGAACAGGCTCATTTAGTGGACCCGAAAAATTGTATCATATTGTACGGCAAGAAGGAAAATACAAAATTGGATTGCACAAAATAAAAAGATGGTTACAGAAACAAGACGCTTACAGCTTACAACGACCGGCAAAACATAAATTCAAAAGAAACAGAGTGATAGTGGGTGGATTGAATGATATGTGGGATGTTGATCTAGCATCGGTAGAAAATTTAAAAAAGAACAATGACAATGTTATTCATCTTTTAGTGGCCATTGATGTATTTTCAAGATATGCCTATGTGCAGCCGCTGTTAGATAAAAAGGCAGTCAGTGTAATGGGTGCTTTAAAAACTATTTTTGCAAACGGAGTTCGTCCGAGGACTATACGATCCGATCCTGGCTCAGAATTTCGCAATCAATACGTGAAAAAGTTTTTGAAATCAAACAATGTCTACTATTTCAGCACAAAAAATTCCACAAAGGCAAACTATGCCGAGCGATTTATAAGAACTTTGCGAAATATGATGTTTATATATTTCCGAAGCAAAAAGACATACCGATACATCGATGTACTACAAGATTTAGTATCCAATTACAATCACTCTCCTCATTCATCGCTGGGAAACATGGCGCCTGCCGATGTTGATGCAACAAATGAGTCTCGATTATGGGAACAACTGTACGTCGACACCGTGAAAATGGGACAGCAGAAACCTAAGATTGTCCAATCGAAACAAAATCGACCTCAATTCAGATTTAAATTGGGTGCTCTTGTGCGAATTTCGCATTTGAAGACCGTCTTCAGGAAAGATTACCAACAAAAATGGACATCTGAAATTTTTAAAGTAGCATCGAGACGCTATAAGCAAAACATACCGGTGTACTACCTGGTTGATTTTCACAATGAGCCGATAGAAGGATCTTTTTACAGCAGCGAACTTCAGAGAGTCGAAAAAGATCAAAACAGCCTATGGGAAATTGATCAGCTCATCAGAAAAAGGCGACACAAGGGAAAAACGCAGTGGCTCGTATCCTTTATTGGCTGGCCGGCCAAGTTCAACGAATGGATTAATGCGGATGACATAAAACCAGCAGATGAGCAAACATGAGTCGGTACTGTGTGTTCAAAAGCACGGATAACACAGACATATTTTTAGATAACCAATCATATTCGTTTAAAGTTCAGATCGCGTCTCCTTTAAATCAAAGTGGTCGATGGAAAATGGCGCTGCTGGAGTTCTGTTGCGATAACGATTTAAAAGATGAACAATTATACGTTTATTCTAGTATCTGTGCGGGAACTGTTGTTGGAGGAAATACAACCTCGCTTTTGCGCTGGATTCCTTCTTTCTCAGACAAACCAGTTCAGTTTTATACACTGTGTTACATTCCGATAGTTATCAGAAACGTGAACACTATACAGTTTGATATAAGAGATAAAGACAATCGACCGGCTACATTTTTAAAGGGTCCTGCGACTTTGTCAGTTTTATTCCAAGAGCAATGAGTAGGAAAATGCTTTATGCACCCGACGTGAAAAAGTGGGAAAAATTTTACGACGACATGGTCAGTGGAAAATTGGATAGCCGACCAATCTCGTACAACACGCATGCCCGGGGCGGGGAATATCTCATACCGATAGAAAACCGAAGAAGCAGTCACGTGGTTCAAGATGACGACGTGAAGATAAAAATGGTCTCTCCGGCACAAATGGCGCTAGAACAAGTCAAATCGGAAGTTAAACGTGATGCGATACAAAAAGGAAATAAAAGAAAGAAAACTCACACGAAGAAACAAAGTGTTAAGAAACGTCAGAGCGACAACATCGACGTATTCAGCAAACAGTAATAATGTCTTATAGCAGCGACGAAACATTTACCGAGGGACAGCTAGAAGAACTGTCATTGTTTACTTTGCCACCAGTTCAAACAGGAGTTGAAAGAGTATATTGCGTTGAAAACAGACCTATAAGCCAACTGACGAGTCAAGATGCTGCCATTGAATTCAACATCTCGGGCAATGGAACGGATTACTTAGACCTGCGACGTAGTAAACTTTATGTTAAGCTAAAAATTGTGAACGCTGACGGATCTCCTTTAGAACACGATGCAGATGTAGGGGTGTCAAACAACTTACTGCACACCCTGTGGAGTCAAATTGATGTGTCCCTAGGTGGAAAATTAATAACATCTTCAGACAACAAATACCCATACAAGGCATTGTTTAACGTATTCATGAAGTACGGGGCTGACGCACAGAACTACCAGCTTCAGTCGCACTGCTTTTACAAAGACACGGCTGGATTTTTAGAATCTATGGACTTTAATGGCGGGAACTACGGATTTTATCAAAGATCGCGTCAGTTTGCCGAAAGCAAGTCGGTGGAACTAGAAGGGTTTCTGCACGAAGATGTGTTTGCAAATAATAACAGATTTATATTAAACGGAGTGGATGTCAACATAAAACTTTACAGAAACCGAGTTCCATTTTGTTTATTGCACACCGACTCTTCTAAACAATTCCAAATCATACTGGAAGACGTTATTTTCAAAGCGTGCAAAGTTAAGATAAACATGGCCGTGCTTCTCGGTCATTCAAAAGCGCTTCAAAAGGTTACGGCGAAATACCCTTTGATCAGATCCGAAGTGAAATCTACATCGATACCAGCCGGTCAGATATCATTTGTTTGGGAAGACATGTTTCTAGGCAAGTGCCCTAGACGCATGATAATTGGTTTCGTGAATGCCGCTGCGTGTGTCGGAACATTAGACAGGAATCCGTTTAATTTTAAGTATTACAATCTGAATCAAATTGGCGTAACGCTTAACGGTGAGAACGTGCACGGACAGCCGCTTAAATTGCAAACTGGAGACGGCGTGCTATCTCTCTCCACCCTGTATGATGTCAGCGGGAAATGGCAGAAAGACGACGCCATACCATTCGCGATCGGTGACATTCAAAAAGGATATGCTCTGTACGCATTTAGCTTGCAACCATATGCCAGTGCACCATTCAGATCTCTGGAAAAAGCGGGGCATGTTCAACTTCAAGCTTATTTCGGACAACCTTTAACAGAGTCGGTCACGGTCATTGCGTTCTGCGAATACGACTCGTGTTTTGAAATCAACGAAGCGAGAGACATAATTCAAAGCAACTGCGCTTAATATGGAGCAACAGTGGTGGACTTCGAAGGCACTGTTGCCTTTTAAAACGCCGACAACGATTGTTGTCTGTGGACCAAGTCAGTCGGGCAAGAGCACATTTATTCATCGACTTCTTAGCGAAGCACCGGGTATGTTTGACCAGACAACAAAACAGATATTATACTGTTACCAAGAATGGCAACCTATCTATACAAATTTGGAACAAAGCATCGACAATTTGACCATGCACAAAGGGATGCCGAGCAAGGAAAGTTTGGAAACATTGGCTAGAAGTAACAACGAACATTCTGTTATTGTGCTGGATGACATGCAAATGTCAGTCATGAATTCCGAAGACATGCAATATCTAGTAACTGTACTGGTGCATCACTATAACATGACTGCGATTATATTGCTTCAAAACTTGTTTCCGCGCGGTAAAGTTGCCAGGGACATTTCATTAAACGCTCATTATGTTGTGTTAATGGCAAATAAAAGATCGGTGTCACAGGTGAAAACATTTGCTCATCAGATTCAAGGAAATGCATCATCTATCATGTCGGCATTTCACAAAGCGACGAGTTTATCCTATGGCTACCTGCTCGTGGATTTAAATCCACATACGGACAAAAAATATCAATTGAGAACAAAGATTTTCATTGGTGAAGATACGATCGTGTATAAATAATAGACGACGCGAAATGATGGCGGGAATCAAGGAAATAAAGACGCATACGACTCTATTAAAGTTCATTATTGCTTCAAACAAGTTGCAGAGAAAAGCTGTATTGAAAACGTTAGACGATTCGCAACTGCGAAGTATTTGCGCAATTATCTTCAACTTTCTAGATGGAACATTTAAAGTGCCGACAGAGCAAATGAAATTATTGGTTCGCTACAAAAAATCCATCAGACAAATTGCGGAAAAGAAAGTTAAAAGGGGACAGAAACTTCGTCAACTACAACAAATATCGGAAGTGCTTCCTCATATCTTGAAGGCGGCTTTAAAGTCTCTATCATGAGTACAGACGAACTAGTGTTGGTGCCCAAGGATAAGTTTGAAATTCTATCGCGGCAACCCAGTCATGATTTCAAAGAACCCGTAACCGTTTCAAGTATTGGCATACAGACTGAACCACAGACACTGCCCGATGAGCAACCGGAAGTTGAAACACATATTTCAAAATGGATGCCGATTCAAAGAAAAACTATAATTCCCAGTACTAGACCTAAGAAAAAATTAAAGTGGAAACAATACTGACATTTTCTTGTGTAATTTAATTATTGTTTATTTGTTTTTCAATGTATTTATGAAACCCGTTGTAAATTTGGAAACAATACTGACATTTTCTTGTGTAATTTAATCATTGGTTATTTGTTTTTCAATGTATTTATGAAACCCGTTGTAAATTTGTACATTATGCTAGTTGTAAATAAATATCAAACTGTTTGAGTGTCTTCGCGTATTTTCTTATAATAATATAAAAACGACAATATAAAAGTTCATGGCATTTTATTTAGATATATTGCGCATTTAAACACTAACGACATTATCGTGTACAGTAGTGTATCTTCTTTAAAAGTTAAAATAAACAGCACTTTTCTATATCATTATCACACTATGTAACGCATGATTTGCCAATTAACCCCTCTAGATAATAATTGTCACGCCCGTGATCAAGATAATCACCTTGAACAATACAGAGTAATAACAATGGGTGAAAACATAAGAAATTTACAAGGTTTAGCAATCATGTGCAACAAGAAATGGTACAATTATAGTGTCTTTGATAAAACATAAAATAAAATTTGTACACATTATACACAATGTCATGATCTGCACACGTTTTCAAGATATAAGACACTTTCGGGACATGATAAATAAATAAATAAATAAATAAATAAATAAATAAATAAGTATGATTTGCACATATCATTTGCGAGCACTTTGAAGGGGACCGTTTGTCAGAAGCTCATCAGAAAGAATACGCATGCATTTATAATTTAAATGGTGAAATATATTTTATTAGCACTACGCCAAAGAATCTATAAATAATGGATTTTAATTTATTGCAATTTTGCAGTTTTGTTATAATTCCGTAAACACGGAGTAAATGTACATCTTCACAAAATATTTTGGTTAAAATGGAAACAATAATTTGACTTATTTAAGTTTATAATGCCCGTATGAAAAGGTCGACACCTTGTCATTGAAAATGTAGCGCTTATCGTCGAAAGGCGAAAGTCCAGTTTTTGATGAATGAATTGTATACACCTGATGCGAATGACTTCTGATCTGGGTCATGTGTACGACTGAAGATCTTTCCCCAAACAAAGTCTCTTTATAGCGTTGATGGGTGAGAGATTTCTTAATTACACTCTTTTTTATCCCCTTTGCAGTTTTCTTCTCCCCATCTTCGGCCAAAATACTGTACATTTTTGGTTTTAGCCCTACAAACTCACGCACAATGCGTGAGTTGTGTTCGTCCTTAAAATACCCCAGTTTCTTTTTGTTTTTGACGCTATAAAGAGGATGTGTTTGAGGGTAATCCGAAAAGTCGAAAACGTCTGGGAATTTTGTGGCGAAATCCGCATACAGATCGTCTGTCTTAATAAAATAACACAAACTATCTGTATCGCTAAAACAGACTTCTACCTTGTCACCGTACACTGGCTTCATAACATCGTAATGAAAATGATACATGAGCCATTTCGAAATGTCAAGAATAGACACCCCGCAATACACAGGTCTATTCAGTTTGACTTTCGTTTTCAACATATGAATGGCCGCCAAATGTTCATTGAAAATTTGGAAGGATTTGAAGGCGGGGGAGGCTATGAGCTTATTCATTTTTCGTTCTTTTGAAGTGGAGATTAGCTCCACTCTTTGGTGCTTACGCACGTTTTCCAAAGTTTTGCCGAAAATGGCGTTATTCGCCAATTTGAAAAAGTCCTTTTCGAAAGCGTTTTTAGCGTTCTTTCTCATTTCGGTGTTAAAGTCAATGTACTGTTTGATCCAGGGTTTCTGGGCAAAGGTCAGAACTCTGTTTATGCGTAACAGCTTCATCCCCAATTTAAGGTACAGAAGCAAATTTTTTCCGTGAAGGATGTAATTTGTCTTGTCCATTAAATTGGGGATGAGTTTTGGTGTGGATTTATACACAAAAGGTTTCCCAGACTCTTTAAACTTTTCGGGAAACAACGATTGATAAAGAGTCTTCGAATAGTCGGACAGCATGGAATCATTCACTGTCAATCTTTCGGGGCATAGGGGGTAGGAGTTGTGGGCATCATGGATTTCAGGGGGATAGGCCAGGTCGACGTCGAGGATAAAGCCTGTCTCTGTGTAATTAGCTATTCGACTTAAATCAAAGTGTTTGACCTGTTCCTCTGTTAACCATTGGAAATCGCCCACGGGCAGGGGCTCGGACATGGCGTACCCGTACAGATTGTTAGCGTCGAGGTAGACAATGAAACTGTCTTCTTTTTCGGGGTCATAGTCGGGCATGTACTTGTTATTGGCTTGACAGTGACGAAGATTGATGGAGCTTATTCCGCCTCTCATCATATCTTCGCAAAAGTTATACATGGTGGGGTCCGTGAGAAGTTCCAATCGAACCCCAGTCATTTTCAAACAAGCTTGCCACGACATGGAAGGTAAAGTGATGAAATGTAGACAGTCGAGGCCGTAATTGGTAAAGCAAATCTCTCTGAAGGCATCAAAAACATCCGCCAACAGGAGCGTATCACACTTGAGGTAGAGGTCATGATATTCCCCGAGAGTTTGCACATCAAAAGCCCGCCATATCTCCTGAGCATATTGATAGTCCTCTTCCGACACAGTTTCCTCTGTCAGAGAACTATAAAACGCTTCTCTAGGAGGCAAGTTTTTCATGAGCATCTTCTCGGGGCCTGTCATGTACTCGTAACAAAAGACGCCCTTGCGTAAAAGCAAGCTCGCCTTACCCTCTTCGGTGTGTTTGACCAGGTGCTTAAACCGTGACAGTCCTCCACTGTTGCTTAAATTTGTGACCAATGTATCCAAAGAAGCGTTCATAAACTGAACCGAATCTAAGAATACGAGATTATTGACCGTGAAGGAGATGTATTTCTCCATGTTGTTGGGAATGCAAGAGATGTTCTTTTCTTCAAATTGTCCTAACTCTCGGATGATAAAGTGGGAGTCATAGTTCTTTCCATTGTGAAATATGACTGGGACCGTTTTAGATATTTTATATTGCAGATTGCAGTAGGAGTGGGCGGCACCGCGGAATCGCCCCGTTAGATGACAGTGATCACGCACACGGTCAGCACCCAACGGCTTTTCGCATATATGGCAGTAAGTGGCACCTCGGAAATCATGTTGGGCTTGATCATCATAAATCATTTCAGCGGGTGTGCTCAGGATCTCTTCGATCTCCTCGCTTTCGATCATGAGACACTCGATGAAATGCTTTATGACATCCGGACCACTGTAAACCACAGGGGGTTTACAGTAATCTTCCTGTTCACTTACCACCATATAACAAAAACCGGAAGGCACGTGCCTGTGCGTGAGGGTTGATGCAGAAGTATTCGCATCAGAGTTTTCAATTGGCTCGAGAAAACACTCGAAATCGGCATATATTCTAAATGGTTTTTTCAATTGATATTTAAATTTTTTGAAACACAAGATGTCGCTCTTTTCATCGGGCATTTCTATTTTTTGAGCTTCGTGTTTTTTACATAAAACAACATGTTCGTTTAACAGAGACTGTGCACTAAAACGATGAAGACAGTATGGACAGTAATATGCGGCCCCATTATGGTCGGTTAAATGACTGAGAAATCGGCTCAAGTTCTTTATCCAAACATAATGAGATTTGTCTCCATCCCGCAAGAGCAACAAGTCAATTTTCGTGGGATAATCAACATTTGAAATGCGTAATGGAAATACTTCACCTTCATCATATCCATACAGATTGATGGAGATGTCATTCTGCATTTCAAATTTTGATATTTGTTGAATCTGAACGGGATACGAGATCCCGGTCATATTCAACTCCCCTTCAAATTGCGTGTACTTGGAAACTCTGTACGAGTGTTGATCAAATCTTTTTAAGGCCGATAAAACTGCCCATAAAAAGCACTTATTATCTTTGTTTTGTACATTGATTAGACAATGTTTTGAATTCAAAGCGGGAGGAGTCGGGATGTAGCTACGTCCCTGTAAAGGAACGTAGCGCGCAATATTAACATCCATTTTCAAAATTTCATCCAGAATCCACCCCGACCCCTCACGCACGAAAGCTTCGAAAGACTGAAAGATTTTCTGGTGAGCTTCTGACAAATCAATTTCCGTATCATGAGGGAGAACAATTTGATATTTAGATCTAAAATGCGGTGAAGAATAAATTCTTCTACCGTCTTTTTCTTTATAAAATTTGACCTGAACATTTAGATTGAATTTTACACCTCTTTTTATATTTAAATCATTCCTAATAATTTCGATAATTTCGTTTTTAGTGCTCGCAAAAAATATAAGTAAATCATACTTATCTATGTCATTGGGAAAAATGGTAACAGTTCGAAGTCCATTGTTAATTGCAATTTCCTCAGTTGTTCTGTGGTGTTCTGGTTGTTGTTGGTCCTGTTGTTGTTGTGGTGGTGGTTGTTGTTGCCATTGTTGTTGTTGTTGTTCTGGTTGTTGTTGTTGGTCCTGATGTTGTGGTTGTTGCTGTTCTGGTGGTGGTATTTGTTGTTGGTCCTGTTGTTGTTGCTGGTCCTGTTGTTGTTGTTGTTGTTCATATTGCTGTTGTTAGTTTAAACAATATTTATTTACCATATGACATGTTACAAGTACATAAACATATATAGTCACAATATGGTAGGAGAATCTGGAAACAAGTTTCCGAAGGAATCTTATGTTAATCCATTTTCTCGGTTAGAAAAATATAGGCGGTTACATACATTTAATGTTCAAGATATGAAAGTGAAGCGTAAAATTTGAAAATCGATTTTGAGTTGTGTTTGGTAAAGATTAATCAATATGTTCAAAAAATAAACTATTTATAGTAAAGTAAAGTATAGTATAGTAAAGTTCTTACATGTTGCTGTTGTTGTTGCTGCCGATATTGTTGCAGCTGCTGATGATATTGTTGTTGTTGCTGATGTTGTTGTTGTAGTTGCTGTTGTTGTTGTAGTTGCTGTTGTTGTTGTAGCTGCGGTTCCTGCTTTTGACATCGAGTCTTTTGGTGTCTTTTTAGATTTGATTTCTGCGTGAAATATTTGCCGCATATGTCGCATGTAAATTTTTCATCGCCATGAACCGACGAATAGTGCCTGTCCCGGCTCCAGGCATTAGCAAATTGCTTGCCACATGTTTTGCAGTCCATTTCTACAAAATAAGAGAAAATCAAAGCTTAATTCTCTGTAATATCTGCAATTTCAAGCGCATACATTTTAACAATATTTATCTTCGATTGATATAAAAAAATTACTGTAATATCTGCAAACGTATGTTATGCAGGCACATTTTAACAATCTTCGATTGATATAAAGAATTAATTTTGTAAGAATTTACATGCAAATGATAAATATATAAAAATATTCGAAATAAAATACTATACATACCTTCAATATATTCGCGCACGAGTCTCTATAAAAGTAATTCCAAATTAGCAAACACGACGTGTTTTTCACTTTTAAGTTCGTTATTGATTATAATTGTTGAAATGTTAGCACACTGATGTTTTCTGTAGCAATGATCTTAAAGTTATAAAATTAGAGCATTTAACCCAAATCAAAAATGTTGTCACGACACTTCATCCTAGGTTTTCATTCGCTAAAAATGCTGAAAGGGCGTCGCTTTTTCGATAGTTGAAGTGAAATGAGTGACATAAAAACTTATCCTGTTTACTCATACTTGTGCTACACTTTATTTGACTTAACGCCTACTTCACTGAAATTAAAGATACCGGACTGGATTAATTATTGCGTCAACCCACTTAACAAACACTTCACTAGGTTTGATTATACTGGACAAGAATAATAATTACTTAATTATTGCGTCAATCCACGCGGAAAAACTTTTAGCTCTCGCATACACGTACTTGAGATACATTAAATAACACTTAATACCTACATGACAGGGATTGTGACACCGAGGATAAATGCTACTTGAAAATGAAACTTTTGTAATGGAATCGCAGAAAAGATAAGCTGGTTTGAATGATAAAATTTGTTTCATTGTATGTTCAAGAATTCGTATGAATTGCGAAAGTTGTTATTTATGTACAGGATTACACTCAACCACATTTCACTGCGAGGATTAATGGCACAATTGGCTTCTTAAATATTTGAATAACATACTGATTCTTCAAGCGCCAGTCGCAAATATTTATGATGAATACTAAACATGTTAAATATGAGAATAACGTAGTGAAAACGAATCTTCTACTCTTAAAGTCAAAATAAATCTAATTTAATAGTTTTGCATCTGAGTTGTGAATTAAAACTTGTGAAGAAAAACTGAATATAGTTTGGGAATGATTATAAAGAATAGTTGATAATTTCACTTGAAACTAGATAATTTATTAAGAATGCACTATTTGATGAAGAAAACGCATAAACTATTTTGTGAAAGTAACATTTAGAATAAAATCGTTACATTTTTAAAAGGCGGTGTACACGCGTCCGTTAATACTGCAATAAAACGTTAAGAAGAAACCATTTCATAAATTTAACGGTGAAGAAACTCACTTCAATGAGAGTTTAACTACTCACTTTGATGAGTTTTTGTTGAAAATAAATGTGAATGCTATTATTGTTATATCTGCTACAATAATAATAAAAAGCCGAGCTGATCCGATGTTTGCGTCTGCTCTGGGTCTACATACTGGTCATGAATCAGTTAATAAACACTCCTGTGCACAAAAGATTAAATGTGCGAGGCAAATTCCATCATACACCTCTTTTTGCTTTCGGCAACTTCCGAGCTTTCAGTTTGGTATGCCATGCTTTCTTACAGCATTCGTTCGAGAACTGAAGCCCGTTTTTCAATTATTTCATTTAAATGATCATATTTAAAACGAGTCGTTTTCTGGTTTAAAACGTCGAGTTGCACCCCGTTTAAATGCTATGATCTGTAGATCCGCGCCGTCTGCTCTGGGTCTACGCACAGTTCAGGATTCAGTTAATAAATTTCTGCAAAACACCACAATAGATGAACTGGATAAAATCGATATACAGGGGAGTCCATTTCATAAATTAAAAGGATAGAAGAGTGAATAAAGCTCACTTACATGAGTATTTTCAAAGCTCACTTCGATGCGTTTTTGTTGTAAATAAATGTGAATCCTTTTATCGCATTTATCTGCTAAAATAATCGCATTTATCAGCTAAAATATAATAATAATAATAATAATAATAATAATAATAATAATAATAATAATAATAATAATTCATTTCAAATGAGTTTTATTTAATATAAAATTATTTTAAATGATTCCATTTAAATTATTGTTCACCCGTGGTAAATATAAAATTGCTGTGTTAATCCCCCTATTGTCCGTCCGCGAGCTGTTCTTTTGTCCCATTTTTGCTGTGCTATTGTCTAATTTGTGCTGTGCTATTGTTAAAAATTGCCTCAGGGTGGGCCAAAAGCCCCATTTTCCCTCTACTTCTAAGACGCTGACATAATTTATGATTTCATCCTTGCCGATAGCGATAGACTATTATGCTGTAAATTACTAGATTCATTAATTTCAACTATACTGTATATGTTCGCTTCATAACAATCAACATTTTTGTTAACCACAACACTTCAGGACCTCGTATTTCGTCCAGTTTTTTCTTCTAAAAAGTTAATTTTCCTGTGGAATTTCATTGTTGCATCTGTATGACTAAGACGCTATACGGGTGCGTTTGATTTAACTGATTAATCGAACAAAATAACAACGGACCACATTGTGTTGAAAAGGTAAGTATATTAAAACATTAACATTTCAGATTTTATAGGAATTCAATTATGAATCATATTGGATTTATTTTGTTCTGACTACAATAATACTTTAAAAACAGTAAAACATAGTTCTACAGGTTAGCTGTTTTCATGAAAAAGTAGACCATACGGGGTACCTCTTTCGACACACATCCAACGGCTATACTAGGTACCCTCTTATAATCCGAGGGACGGTACACGGTATCAATAACAAGTAGTTTCAATCGCATTTTCTAAAAAAAACAAAATAATTGTTCAGTTTAATAGTTATACCACAAGATAATCATATGTTAAGAAGAATAAGAACAGTAAAGAAAAAAGCTAGACCTTAAATGCCCGAAAATTCTATTGATATAATTTCACAAAACTAAACAACAAAAACATTATTTTGAATGCCCATGTGAGTATTATAATCCTGACAACAATATCTTGTCATTTTTAAAGAACTTTCAATTATCAAGAGAGGAATCCACGTTTGCCACCCGTCTACGTGACGATGAAATTCAAGGTCAATTACTTTTACTCATATCTCATATTTGTGGGTCTACACTTTCAACCGGTGCGACAGTCTTTCAACGCTTTCTGCGCTTTGATTTGTCATTGTCTCCTGTACGACAATTGTTGCAGACAGTTTGTATTTATGTTTCTGTCTCGCATTCGGAACAACCGGACTGACGAACATTCGATACACGAGTGACGAACATTCGATACACGAGTGACGAACGTTCGATACACGAGTCGACTGCGACCCCTTGTCATTTCGACCCCGGATTTGAAGACACTTCGACCCCTACCTGGTTGGACACTTCGACCCCTACTTTAAAAACATAACATGTTCAACAATATTTTTAAACTTATAACTTGTTTATTTTAATGATAAATATCGAGCTTATGTTTGTTGGCAGTTTAAAGACACTTCAAAAAGATATTTAACATACTGATTGAAGACAATTAAAATCAATGTGTTTTTTCTAATTATCCAATTAAAGACCGGATAATGACTGGATGATTATAATTTAAGGTCTCAGTTTTAGTATAAACAAAGACCTATATATTACACTATTGATTTATGTTTCTTAAATGTATTGTAATATTTTTGTTATATTACGTTTCGCATATTACAAATTGTTTTTCCCGCTTTATCTGAAATATTCTATAGCTAATACCTTTGATCCAAATAATAAGTTAAAAAACAGGTTTTATTTTAATACTTTATTTAGCGTTTTTTCATAAAACATACAACATTTTTGGTCCTTTATAGCTTTATCCTTAATTAAACTACTATTCCGCTCTGAATGAGGAGAATTCTTGTCGAGAGTAGTCATTGTTTGGTTTACCTAACGGTTCCGGATACGATATTTTGCCAACCAGGTTCTGCGCATGCGTGTAAATATTCGGATGTAAACAATAACAATCAACGTTCGTATTGGTGGCAGAAAAGGGTTATTCTGAGATATCGCAAACCAGAGAATCACAGCCGACACGACAAGTCCACTTGCTCCCTACTAGCACATACCTGAAACAGAAAGGGCACATAACTGACATCACAATGACTTACAGTTTATGAAAACAAAGCAAAATTATATTCAAAACACATCAGTTGATTTTTAAGCACCATTAACTTTCAAATTCTGGTCGTGAAAACTAGTCGGCCGACGAGGCAAAATTTCAAACATTCATCAGTTCACAGCTTTCTTATTGCCAATGACCAAAATAAATGCTTGCCCCTCACACATGGTAAAATCCCTACTGATTCATTAAATCATACTCAAAATATACCATAACCACCTCGATTTTTCACTACTCACACTTGTTTGTATGCCCCTTGAGAATTGCAAGTTAAACTGAAGGCAGAGCCAGAAATGTATTAGTTTCGCATTTCCAAGCACCTGCCTCACACTGAAAGTGTCAAGGTCAAAAAGAGCATGTCAGACAATTTTTGGGGATCCTAGCTACAGATGTGAAACTGCAAATATAGCATCTAAAAATATTTTAAAGTGCCATGAAGCTTACAGTTTGCCCACTTACCTCTTATCTTCAAATTTGACCGGGGCCAATTCGCATCTACGGCTACAAACTATTTACTGCATCCTTAAGAGCTGAGAGTGATTTTCATATAAGCCATTAACTCATCTCTGTTCAATTTTAGAACCTTTTCTGAGCAAAATGAGACCAAAACCAAGCCAGTATCATCATCCTGGCAGGTTTTAAGAGCATATGACTATCACCACTCACTTTCCAAAACTGACCAATTTTGCCTCCATTTACAGTCAAGTACATTTATACAGTGCTTCTAAGAAATGCAACAAAACAGACATTGGAACCAGAAGACCTGACAATCATATACCATAAAGAAGCTCCTAGAAGATGAACAATGAAAAATATGCTGTTACAAGCACTTATTTTTGTAAAAATATGTCAGGCACAGCAAATTTTATCAGTCAAACAGGCAAAACTGGCCATAATTCACTTTAATCACTCACCTACCATGCTGTCATCATGTTTCAGTTGCTCATATGAACCACCTGCATACCTTCCTGCCAATCAACTGCCACTTTTCAACCATTACACACATCACACTATATGTTTATGCTTGCTCTTATGTCACCAGAATGATGATTGAATTATAAAATGGCCATGAAAAATTGCAAATGATGAAATTCTTACCTCTGGCTGCAGAAAGGAATAAACAGCTAAAGTGACATGACAGACTACAGCTTAAGGCCAAATCCTGCCTATCTGGGCTAAAATACCTGCTAAACTAATAACAGTGTTCATGGCAAGCCCTACATAGTTCTAGAACTTGATTTTCATTAGTCGACCAGAATTTATGTCTCGGTTCGCAAAGCTCGGACTGTGGAAATTTGCTTGCCGAGCTTAATTGTTCTTAATTATTTTTTATCAGCTTGATTTTCTAGCAAATATTATGCCAAATGCTCTTTCGTAATCATTTGAGACATGTTCATGATGTATTTGATGGACTTTCTATGAAAATATACATTTCTGACATTTCGCGACTGGTTTTTATGGCTCGGTGCAGCATTTTTTTCTCAAAAACTGTAATTACCTCCCTTTATTTTTAACCATCAGCTTGTCAGCAAGTATTTAACAGCTTAAAATTATGTCATTTTGCAAATATGGCAGTCCAACACAGAATTCTAGACCAAAATTATGACATAATGAACACTTACAAATTTCAGCGAAATCCTTAAGGTGGCAGAAAAGGGTTATTCTGAGATATCGCAAACCAGAGAATCACAGCCGACACGACAAGTCCACTTGCTCCCTACTAGCACATACCTGAAACAGAAAGGGCACATAACTGACATCACAATGACTTACAGTTTATGAAAACAAAGCAAAATTATATTCAAAACACATCAGTTGATTTTTAAGCACCATTAACTTTCAAATTCTGGTCGTGAAAACTAGTCGGCCGACGAGGCAAAATTTCAAACATTCATCAGTTCACAGCTTTCTTATTGCCAATGACCAAAATAAATGCTTGCCCCTCACACATGGTAAAATCCCTACTGATTCATTAAATCATACTCAAAATATACCATAACCACCTCGATTTTTCACTACTCACACTTGTTTGTATGCCCCTTGAGAATTGCAAGTTAAACTGAAGGCAGAGCCAGAAATGTATTAGTTTCGCATTTCCAAGCACCTGCCTCACACTGAAAGTGTCAAGGTCAAAAAGAGCATGTCAGACAATTTTTGGGGATCCTAGCTACAGATGTGAAACTGCAAATATAGCATCTAAAAATATTTTAAAGTGCCATGAAGCTTACAGTTTGCCCACTTACCTCTTATCTTCAAATTTGACCGGGGCCAATTCGCATCTACGGCTACAAACTATTTACTGCATCCATTTGTACTGCTCTTATAGGTCAGAGACCACTAAATAGTTTCCCATAGACTTACATTATAAGATGTGGTCCTCCTGTGATTTAGTTTACACGACTATTTCCAAAACTACAACAGATTTGCAAAGTGGCACTCTTGGGCAAATCAAAAAAGGCCAGCAATCAGTGCCTTCACCAACTCATTCTCTCAGCATTTTAAATCGAAAGTAACCACCCCCAGAA